>OY821519.1:24194281-24531781 GCA_963682025.1 Cordilura impudica | reverse complement strand
TAATGGACATAATATATTTGATCAAAAGAATTGGTAAGTGCCATTTTTATTTACACAATTATATACTGAGAAATTTTATACAAAAATATTTTTAACCATATATCATACGTCATTTCATATCTACAATAATAATAGGCTAGGCGATTTTTTGTTACTGATGTTATGTTCAACCGTTTTATCCCGATTTTAACCAAACGTATACTATTTGAAAGGTATTTCTTTTTAGCCGATTTGCAGATTAACGGATTTTTAAATTTTTCCCTTTATTTTGAGTAAATTGCATTTAAAGTTGCTACTAACAAATGCATAAAATTATACAATGCTATGTGTGTGTTTATTAGATTTGTTAATGTGTTTGTAATAAAAATGAGTTTGTTTTTTGTGTTGATTTGTGAATTGGTTATAATTGATTAGCATACTTTTAGGGTCTTTATTTAATGAAAAAATAAAATTTCCTAGAATTTGCACTCGAATTTAGAGGGCTGGAATCTGCTAGTTTGTATAAATATAAAATAAAAAATACGGAGGGTATGCCGTTAACGCTAAATGTAAGTTAAGCAAAGCAAAGATGTTTTTGATTTTAAGATTCTTCCAGCAATTCGTTTAATTATAAAGCTGACGCTTGTAGTGACACTCGTCCCAGTTATTAATAATGGCCAATAATTCATTGTATCAATGTCCACAAACCAATAAAAAAAACTACAAATCTAATTTATCAAGCGTCTACTACTCTATTAAAAATTACATAAATAAACCTCAAAATTACCAAAACATTCAAGCGTACTTGCTCCCTTATAAGTACTATCAGTACAACAATAACTACTCAGAACTCAGTGAATACGAAAATACTGTGTTATAATAATATTAACAATATTTCAGTTACAACATATTGTCTGTGTGTCTAGACATAAAAAAGCATAAAAATAAATTTTCAGTTTATAAACCTTACACACACACACACACACACACAAACACGCAGAGACAGTTAGCAACAAATGCATGTTGTATTACAAATTCGATTATAAGATAAAATATATGTATGTGTAAAAAAAAAAGTAGCGGTTAGGTCTGATAAACGTTTTATAACAAATTCAATAATGTGATACAAATATCGTATCTGTAACGGTATCTGCTGAAAACTGCCAGTGAGTTTGGCTGGTTGTTTTTTTTTTTGGTTAACACAACAAAGCTTAGGGTGATAACAATAACAACAACAACATCAACAGCGACAAAGAAATAAAATCGAAAAACTAATCGTAACTATTCGCGCATGAATAAAAGTTACACAAAAAAAAAATACATTAAAAAAATGTATATAACTAAAATAGTGGTAAGTTTTAAAAACCACAACAACATATTGCTATTGTAAACATATTGTTGCAATTTTTATCGGTTTTACGGGGGGTTAAGTGCAACAACTGACAAACAAAATAAAATAAAATGTATTACACTTTCGCATTTGTCATAAAAATGTGTTTGCTAAATAAATAAAATCAATGGGGGCATTTAATTGAAATAGTAAAACAAAATTAATTAGAGAAAAACTTTAAAGTAATTTCCTACTTAAATATGTATGCATGTGTTACGAGGGCGGCTCAACAAGTCAGTGCAAAGGAAAATTTTATTTCTCAACACAGTCTACTTCTAGCTCAATACGCTTTCGCTAGCGTTTCTTCTATTTGTATTCCAAATAATACACACAGAAAAAAGATTAGCTGGGAATCGGATAGAATCTATTTGAAATAGGAGCATTTTTAAACTCTTTCTTTTAGTGATGTAAAACCCATTTCCCCTCATCCCATCGATCTGAAACGTTGTCGATGGACTTGCTGTGAAAAAATATTAGGTTTACCATAGTCACGCACAGTCACTCATAGTCACGCGGAGTCACGGGGTCATCCAAATGTCATTTCCCCTCATCCGACCGATCTGAAACTTAGTCCATACACTTGCTGTGGAAAAACGATTAACTTTGTCTTAGTCACGCACAGTCACACATGGTCACGCGCAGTCTCGTAGTGATCTAAAACCCATTTCCCCTTATCCGATCGATCTGAAGCTAGGTCGATAGACTTGCTGTAAGAAAAGATTATCTTTGACATAGTCACCCACAGTCACGCAGAGTCACGCACAGTCACGGAGTGATCAAAATGTCATTTTCGTTCATCCGATCGATCTGAAACTTGGTCCATAGTCTTGCTGTGACTATACATAAATTTTGGGGTAGTCACGCATAGTCACGCACAGTCACGGAGTGATCTAAATGTCATTTCCCTCATCCAATCCATATGAAACTTGGTCCATACACTGGCTGTAAAAAAAAATTAACTTTGACTTAGTCACGCACAGTCACGCATTGCCACGCACAGTCACGCACAGTCACGGAGTGATTTAAAACACATTTCCACTTATCCGATCAATCTGAAACTTGGTCGATAGACTTGCTGTGAAAAAAGATTAACTTTGACATAGTTACGCACAGTCACGCATAGTCACGCACAGTCACGGAGTGATTATAACCCCATTTCCCCTCATCCAATCAATCTGAAACTTGGTCCATAGACTTGCTGTGACCACAGATTAATTTTAAAATAGTCATGCAAAGTCACGCAGTCACGGATAGATTCAGGACTCATATGCATAAGAAAAGAGTTTTAATAAAAACATTGTTTTTATGGGTTAGATTATTTATGATTTAAAATTGTCACTCACTATTTTCTACTATCAGAAAAAATTTTTTCTACTCAATCGTAAGGGTTCGCTGTCAAACAAACCGTAATACTGCGCTCACGTTTTGAACAGATTCAAGCTTGAAAAAGGCTACCAAATTATCCGAATCGATTTTGAAAATCAGTCATCGATTCGCGCAACTCATAGACGACTTCGTGATCTTATGGGAACAATGATTTTGTTGATTAAGAACTGAATATTGTTTTTAAGATTTTTTGAGACGCTGAATCCAACTCTTCACTCGGTTTTTCTCTATCGGCATGACTGTTCGCGATATACCGTTATGTCCGAAACTAAATTACTTCCACTACATATATTGGAATAACTTGAAAACGCTTCACCATATTCAATTACATTGGTTTTAAATTTACCCAGTAGTTTCAGAGATATCGTTGAAGTTTTGAAAACAAGAAAAAATTTTTAAAAAACCCAAAATATGATTAGTACCTGTAACTTAAAAGTGCGAGCTGGTGGGGAAAAATGGACATTAGATTTGAAATTAGCAACCTCAAATTAATAAAAAAAATTGCTATAAAGTTCCAGTCAACATCAAAAATGTTCAATTTTGTTCCCTTGTGTAATCAGCCAACCGTCGAAGTGTGCATAGATTCCATACCATATACTCTCTAGATGATGGAAATAACACCAACACGTCGAAGGAATTTGCGTACTGAAGAGAATATCGCCGCTGTAAACGAAAGTGTCGAAGAAGATCCAAATTTATCGACTAGTCGTCGGTAAAAGGAATTTTGGCTATGTCCGTCCACTACGTGTAGAATTTTTCACAAAGATCTTGGCCTACACCCGTATAATATCCAGCTGGTGCAGAAATTAAAGCCAAGAGACCATCATATGCGTCATTCTTTCGCCGATTATGCTCCAGAGCAGTTGGAAACTGATCCGATTTTTTATCGTAAAATTCAATAAAGTTCATTATTGACTTAACGGATTCGTCAGTCAACAAAATTTCCGCATAAGGAATGAGACCAATGTACAAAAAACCCTGCAGACTCCATCATTACATCCAGAGAACTGCACTGTCTGGTGCGGTTTACACACTGGTGGCATAATCGGACCTTATTTCTTATAAAATGAATCTGGAAATCGTGTTACGGCCAATGGAGATAGTTATCGCACCGAGATGTGGTTTCATTAGGAAGACGTTGACCACAGCCATCAACTTCTTGAAATCAAAATTTGGCGATAAGTTAATTTCGAGCAATAGGTCCATCAAGGTCATGTGATTTGACCACTCTCGATTATTCCCTGTGTCTGTCTGTGTGTTGCTAACAAACCAACAACAATTGAAGCCTAGGACGTCAACATTGTTATTGGTATTCGGACATACGGCCAGATATGTTGAAAAAAGTGACGCCATATTGGAAGTCCAGAATGCACTACGACCAGAACAGCAACGGTGGCCACATATCTCCAAATCGTTTTCAAATGCCACGTATGGGTGTTTGGAATAAAAAAATTTCTTTGATTAAGATTTAATTCTTTGGGATATTTCTTACAATTTTAAGTTCTATCGGGCTTAAAAACATTCTCTATTTATCTCCATTTATCTGTGGAGAATAAGAAGATAACACTATTTCAATTTCCATATATTTCATGGGAGCTCTAGTCATTCTTCTTTGTTATGTTTACTATCTTATAAGGAATTATCAGTGTTATTTCAAATGGCCAATTTCGTTTATTAACAACGTTGTTTCGAGGAAGTGGGCTTGCAGTATTCTTATGGCATATTGTTCTAAAAAACTCCAAATCCAACTCTAATGATATAATATATATTATTATGTCCTGTGGTTCCTATTGGGAACAAAGCGCCACAACGAATCTGTTCCATTCGGTTCGGTTTGACGATATTAGTTTGACTTCTCTCCAGCATAGGTCACTACGGCTGACTTCGATGTTCAGTTGCCGGCGTATAACGGTCCGCCTACGCTTCGTGTCCTACCCTGTGAGTTCCAGTCAATGGCCATTTTAGCTGTGTCATGTGAAGACCTGCGCAGCATGTGACTAATTCAGCGCCATTTTCGATTCAAGATATCAATATGGATTGGCCACTGATTTGTTTGTCTCCAGAAAACTTTTAATATTCTTCGAAGACACCGATTAACAAACACTTGTAGGGAGTTTACGTCGTGTTCTGTCGTATTCCACATCTCGCATGCATAGGGGAGTATAGACTTGACACAAGAGTTGAAGATAGCGATCTTAGTGTTCTTGGATATGACAGAAGATATCCATACTGACCGAAAGTACCGAATGCTTGGTTGGCGTTTGAGATTCGGTACGCTACATCTTTGGAGCCACCTGTGTTTGTTAAGATGCTGCCTAGGTAGAAAAATGACGAGACTTCTTCTAATTCAATGTTGTCTATGCTAAACTTGTTGGTGTTAACTGCATTGCAGCGCATAACCTTACTCTTATTTAACTCATATGGAGTTAAGTAGAATACAAAGACTAGCGTGTATTGGGATAACGGGTGCAATGAGGACGTGACCAATGGCATCACTTGATATACTCTTGGATCAAAGCCCACTACATATAGTGGTGCAAAAGAAAGCATTGGCAATGGCAATCAGGATAAAGGGGGATAAACCTATAGCCAGGCTTTATGAAGGGCAATGGAACCGAATAAGTCAGGTTAAGGATTACTCCATCCTAGATTGTCCAATGGACAGGACGGAGAAGAAATACGATTTCAAGAAAAACTTCGTTACAAAACTTAGTAATAAAAAGGAATGGATTAGTTTGAGTACAGCATAGTCTCTAAAGGAGGATACGATCAAATGGTACACGGATGGGTCAAAGGCCGGAAATGGAACAGGGGCGGGAGTCTTTGGGCCTAGAACCAAATACTACGCATCAATTGGAATCCACACGAGTATTTTCCAGGCGGAAATTTATGCCATCGATAGATGTGCACAGATTAACATCCAAGGAAATGAACAAGGAGATGAGCTTGCCAGAAAGGGAGCTTCCACAAAGCTAATGGGGTCGGAACCATTTTGTGGAATAGGAAAGGAGTATGGGAAGGCATACTCAGAGAATATGAAAATCATATCAGACAAGAGCTTTTCTCGAGCCACTTAGGCTTAAGGCAATCGAAACTCTTGTTAGGCAACTACAACAACAATAGATTTGGGTCATGCATCGGACTATCAAACAACGGACTGAGAATATTAACCGGTATTCTAACTGGTCACTGTAGGCTCAGGGAGCATCTGAGCAGGTTAGGAATTGAAGCGAACCCCATTTGCAGATTCTGCGATGAGAAGGCAGAATCAGCGGAGCACATAATGGGGGATTGTGGAGGTTTAATGCATACGAGGAAAAAGCACCTGGGTTATTTCCAAATACCAGGGAGCGAAATAAAATCACTGGAACCAACCAACATCCTCGAATTTCTGAGGGCTTCAGGATTGGTTGAGATTTTATAGGGACAAACTATTAGCAGAGGGCAGTACAATAGATCATTTGGTCGCAGTACTTTCGTCACCTCTTTTATACAATACAATACAATACAATACAATACTCCTACTTATGTTTATTTTTTGGTCAGCTTTTATGTCCTCTGTTTGGTGAGAGAGGAGGCAGATATCATCTGCATAATCGAGGCTCTCGAGTTGTTGATTAAGACCCCAGTTGATACCTCTATTAGCTTGAGGCTTATGATTTTGGGTGGGACCCCTTTACAAGCAAGAGCTCCATATTGCGTTTTGACTCTAATGATGCTTTCTCTTTATTTCTATCAAAATCAATGAAACCAGATTTTTTTGCTTTTAGGAAAATTTGCGGCCAATGTATGGGACTAACATAGGTTTTCAATTGGTGAATAAACAACAGCACCTCATGCACGATGAATGCGTATTTTAGGAATAGTGTCTTAATTTAATTTATACTGTCCGACATTTTTCATTTTTGTAATATTTTTTAAATTCATTACAATTACTCGTTATTAAAAGTAGTAAAAAAATTAATTATATATTTAATATGGGCTAACCAGTCCATTGTAATACACAAATTTGTATCCAATCGCATTTATGTACGAACACAGTTGTTGCAAACTAAGTATGGTTTCTGGATAACGAAATTCAGTAATCACAATGAGACCGCAAATAAGAAATACTCGTAAGAATAAGAAAGAATAAAATAAAATGTTGCATATATTTTTAAACAATCCAACTACTTCGTTTGCAGCAATAGGAATGCAAGTTGTAGAAACCCGAGCGACTACCCTAAATATTTTAAATCGGTTGCAACAGACCAAGGCATATACGAGAAAACCGAGATCAGGACGAAAAAGCGGATTTATGAATACAAAATTAGCTAAAGATATAGTGAACCATTTTAAACGAAATTCAGGTCTATCTGGATGTGATTTGGCTTAAAAAGAAATATATATTGTATCACCTGAGTAATAAATCAAATCAAATAAATAATTTAACGTTCAGAAGTTCCAAACAGAAATGATAAAGTGGATAGAAAAACCAAAACGAGAGCGATAAAGCTGTTAACATCAGAATTAAAAAATTGGTGGACGATGAGACATACTTGTGTTAAAAGTCATTTCAAGCCATTTTATACGGATCATGTCATGTAAAGAAGAAATTTTGAATATAGCTATGGACTTTAAACCAAACCGTACATGCTACGTGCCAATGTAAACAAAAATTTTTATATAGAGGAATGTCTACAAAAATGTTTGTTACCCCTGTATAAACAGCACTCAACTCCACCTTTATTCTGGCCAGATTTGGTTACAATACATTATTCTAAACAAACAACAAGTGGTTAGAGCGTAATAAAGTGAACTATGTACCAAAATTGTGCAAGCCACCAAACAGTCCTGAGCTTCGACCAATCGACCAATCACCGATCGAAGATTATTTTTTTTAAATATATTTAAAACGATTATACTTATGTTCTCGTATACAGAGCAAGATAAACAAAAAAGTGTAGTTCCAAAAATGAGAAAATAAGATGGTACGAAACACTCGCTACCGATGGGCGAACAGCCTCATAAGAGCACAGATACAAAGATTTGAAAAAGCTCACTGGCAAATTGTAAACCGCTGAAAAATAGTGAAGGCATTTTGACAACATCCACATATGCACAACTGGAGATATGGAGACAACAGTACTACTGCATGCTTTCGAACCCTCCCGCAAATCTCTTTAACATCAGCCCATGTAGAGCCCATACAAATATCTCCATGCAGGTTCCTGATTCTCCAGAAATTCTAAGTGCTGTCATGACCCCTAAGGCAAATAAAGCTCCTGGAGTTGACGGTATAGCCCCAAAGATGCCCAAAGCCGACTGTCAAACAACAGCAAATTTACTGCTATCTCTTATCGAGAACTGTCGGCTCTCCCTAGAACTCGATTCGCAGCCAAAGGAAGGTATCATTGTCAATATCCCCAAAAAAAAAGGCGATCCTACCGAGTGCAGAAACTGGAGAGGTATTAAAATCCTTAGTGCAGTAAATAAAATAATAACCCATTTTATCAACAGAAAAATACAAGATGGCACTACGATTGACCGAAGAGCAGAGCAGGCTTGCATTCGCCCACCGAAATCATGCGTTGACCATAACAATAGTCTTCGGATAATTGCAGAACAGTCTGCCGAGTGGCAATCCCTCCTCTATTGATCTTCATAGGGGGGAGTGCTCTAGCTTGCAAGGGCATTCCTTCCAAAACTATCACATTAATTCAAGCCCTACATAGAGATGTTAAATGACGCGTAGTCCATGACAAAACACTGAGCAATAGCGTTGACGTGGTAACTGGTTTTCGTAACGCATGCATACTATCCCCTTTACTTTTTACCACCGTTCTAGATGTCGAACAGAGGAATAAGATGGGGACTCAACCAGCAAGTCGAGAGCCTGGAATACGCGGACGATATATGTACCGCCATATGCTGCTAAACTTAAGTCCGTCGAGACCAAAGCATCAAAAGTCGAATTGAGGATACACATAGGCAAGAGAAAAGTGATGCGCTACAACACTCTTAGCAACTCCAGGTTCTAGATACAGAATGTTGAACTGAAAGAAATTAAATCCTTTTTCTATCTTGGCAGCATTTTAACGCATACCGACGGCCCCAGTGATGATGTAAACTACCGAATCCCAAACCAGTGCTTCGGCCCGTATGGAAATCTACAACAATTTTTAAACGTACCAAGATAAGTATATCTAACTCCTGCGTTAAATCGGTTCTCCTTTACGCCTGTGAAACTTGGAACACAGCACCACGCGACTTGAACGCAATCCAAGTGCTTATTAACCGCTGTCTTCGTAGGATCCTAAAAATATTTTGGCCTAACACCATATCCAATGTGCAGCTCTAGCGGCAATCTGATCAGCGATTTATCAGAACTGAGATTCTTAACCGAAAATGGCGTTAGATTGGTCACACGCTGTGCAGACCTCAAGGCGATATTGCTAAAACGGGTGGCACCCTCAGGGCAATACTCGAAGAATAGGACGACCCTTGCACACTTGGCGGCGTCAACTTGACCCAGAATTCAACCAAAATGGCACGAGCTCGAGAGAGATCAAAAATCCATCACCAAATCGACCCCGATGGAGAAACGCTGTTGCGGACCTTTGTTCCTTATAGGAACCATATATATTAGGGTGGGACAATTATTTGTACTCCATGGCTTCATCGTGATTCTGGTACTATGGACCATAACAAGTATATTTGCCCAAAGAAGCATACCTCTAAAATCATTTTCGAGCTTGCCAAAATTTCGATGAAGATATTTTCATGATATTTTCCATAATACTCATTCAAATGTAAAAAAAATTTTGAAAATGTGTATGCAGCGCTAAAAATTATGTGGGATACCCATATATTACCTATATCGATTTCATTAAATTTAAGTCAAAAAAATAGTTTTTTATATTTGTTCATTCAAAGGGTAAATAAAAAAAAACCAAAAAACCCCCGTATACACATTTTCAATAATTTTTTACATTTGAATGAGTATTATGGAAAATATCTCATGAAAATATCTTCAACGAAATTTTGGCAAGCTCAATATGATTTTAGAGGTATGGTTCCTTGGGCAAATATACTTGTCACTAACAACCTTACTTTCATCAACAGATTTTCTTCACTAGAAACCGAAAAAAAAATATCGGAACAAACTTTGATTGAATGTTTTGAATGCTTGGGGGTTTGAAAGTTTATCAAAGAATTGTTTCTTTTTTCATCCTGCACAAATTTCCTACAACTTATAACTTAAGAGCTCTCGGGCCATTTTTGATTCTTTAACTCCAACCGCTCTAACTTCTTCCACTACCATAGAAATATATATCTATTTACATATTTAAATGCTCTATTCCACAATCAACCGGAATTTGAACTAATTTGATTTTTAGTTAAAAATTTAAAATATTTTTCAAGCCCTAAAAGAACTTAAATAGTGATTTATAGTCAACAGAAAGAAATAAAATGGAAGAAATAAACAATACAATTTTTATAACACTTTGCTTCCTAAATACATAAATACATAAAAAGTGGCGCATGGAAAATTGTGTGTATTACATGCAACAGCAGCTCTATCAACATATTATAACAACATTTGCCAACTGACACTTAAACTAAATACGAGAAGGAGCACAACAACAACCAACAACAACTCTAAATAAATGTAAAATTGAAATAAAATTGGCAAAATCAAACTGCTATAAGTATTATGCATATAAACCAACAAAGAGAGAGGCATATATATAGTTGGGAAGAGAGAGAGAAAGAGAGCTGAAACATTCCATGTTTTCAAGCCTGTAGAAGACAAACAAAAAAAAACTGACATAAACTTGTTTTATTTGTTTGGAAAACAAACGGCCACCAACACCACCATTACCACTACCAATGCACAAAATCATCAGCATGTGATGATGATCATAAACATTGTCGTCATCATCAAACATTAACAGCAACAACAATTGCTGCAACACCAGCACCATACAAAATATTTATGCCACACAACGTTATAGTCGTTGTTAGGAAGGAGTATGAGTACGAGTATCATTCATTCCATAAAACTAATAAGTTAAATCATTTCAGACCATATTCAGTTGAGTGTAGAGTAGTACACTCTTTCAAACTCGTATGCTGAATCTGAAGCTGTTTGTAGAATGTAGTTTCAATACATGATACATATAGATGGCGCTTCTAATATTTCCTTTTTGGCGCGCATTTCACCAGGCTCGCCAAACGTTGCAGTCTTTTTTTATGTTTTTTTTCCTTCTTCTCTGTGACAAATGTTTGTAGAATGCACATTATGGGTAAAATAGTATAACATTACCTTAACCATTTTTTTGCACTTTCTACATATACTTACACGCAAACAGACATAGTCTTGTATATAATACCATTCCATGCTAAAGTAATATTTTGCATATTACCATACTGTTTCTATAGAAACCCAGTAGGAAATAGATTCATCATCGCCATGGTTTTTTTGTCCTACAGCCTGGTATGCCTTTGTTCTTCCATTTGGATCTACCTTTGGCCGAAGTCTTTGAATCCTCTACTTCTAACTCAACTTCCTTGCAATCTTCGTCATCTTCCGTTATTCTTACCAAATTTCTATTTTTCTACATCGTTATCTTCGTTAAATTCGCATTATCGACTTTTCCTCGACAATCGCAGAATTACTACCACATATTCCGACG
Source organism: Cordilura impudica (assembly GCA_963682025.1). NCBI lineage: Eukaryota > Metazoa > Arthropoda > Insecta > Diptera > Scathophagidae > Cordilura > Cordilura impudica. The sequence continues at coordinate 24,520,348 of OY821519.1, read as the reverse complement.
TGGATTGGATTAGGAATTTCTGACACAAAAGACCACAGTATTTTCTTAGTGAAATGCTTCGTTAGCGTCATATCGACCTGCAAACATTCCTTTACATCTTCAAACTCTATTTTACCTAGTAGACAATAGCAATTCCTTCACACCAAAAAACTTTCAAGTAAAGCTACTGTATTTCCGGTCATTAACTTCAGTATAATTTGGGGTACAATGAATTCGGTATCCACATTGTATCTGTTTTCTATTTTTTCCCATCTCAACTGGAGTCAAGAATAAGCTTTGTACTTTTCACGTCATATCCGATTTTGAGTCGAAAGATTGTGTTATCTTGAGACCATAATGAAACCAGACCTTTGTTGGTCAAGATTTTAACTATTTTTGATACTTCCTTATGATATTTCAATTATTTAGGATGACTAGATTGGCAGTGCTTGTGAATATTGGTAGCATTTGGAAACTGCTATCGATTTGAATATTTATACTACTGCTATAGCTTCGAAGATCTTTTAATTCAATATAATTATAGATGGATTAATTAGTAAAGGGATAGATTGAGCGCCCCATGGTGAAAGTTTTCGTATGTGGCTTAAAATTATTATTATTCAGCAACAAAATCTCCTATCATCCTCTACCATTTCGATATATAAAATCTAAATACTAGTCCCGCCATCTGTGTGTCAGGTCATGGACTTTTCAACCCTTGGGAGGTATATTTTTCTATTGTTGGTATAAGGAACAATAAAATGCCCTAAATTATTTTGAACCCTTTCAACTCTTACCGTTATCATCAGGGACAGAAACTATAAGCTGGTTCTCGCAGGAGGAATTTAATATACGTTTGGTCCCTCTATTGTTTTGCATTTTGAACAACTGGCTCTTTTGAGTATGGCAACACCAATATCAGGAAGTTAGTATGGGGTTTATGAAATGAGTCGATTTATGCTTAACAAAGTTGGGAAATATTAAAAATTTATTTCCAAAGTATTGACTTTTCTACCTAAAGTGCACGAAAATTACATTCAAATTTTGGTAATAAAAGGCACCCCTTCCAGGCAATTTCTCAAAAACGGGAGAGCATTTTCTCGTGTTCGTACAGTGCGTACGAACGAAAGCATTGCTGCTGTTGCTCAGCCAATTTCTCAAAAACGAGAGCGCATTTTCTCGTCATCGTACAGTGCGTACGAACGAAAACATTGCTGCTGTTGCTCAGAGTGTACAAGATTAACTAACCACCTTAACTAGCCATCTGTCTCAGGAATTGAACCTTTCACACACTTCTTTGATTGGAATTTTGCATAAAGATCTCGGTGTGACACCACACAAATTTCGACTAGTGCAGGAGCTTATGCCGCACAACCATCTGCAACGTTTTCGATTCCCAATTTGGGCTACAGAAGATGAGCATTTTTGCTGAAAAATCACTTTTTCTGACGAATCTAATTTTTATTTTCGAGAATTTTGGGAGGTTAGCGATACTTACGGTGCGAATGTTTTCCTTGAGTTCTTCAATGGTTTGCTTTCCAAATATACCCACAAAAAGAAGTGCGAAGGGATCAGATCTGAAGATCTGGGTGCCCAGTTAATTTCATCTTTTTTGAAATCACATGTCCAGGGGGAACTGCATTTGCAAAAACTGCATTGAGTTACAGTGTGATACGCTGCACCCATCTTGTTGAAACCAGTATCCGTCCAGACCGTTATCACGCATTTTCGGGCAGCCATAATAAGACAATATCTACCGATATCGTTTCCTATCGATAGATTTTCCTTCTCTAAAGAAAACGACCCAATGACCTTTTAGCGCAAACACTTTCCCAAATAGGCACTTTTGGTCACGTAATGGTATTTCCGGGATCTCAGGTGGATCTCAGTTATCAAGAAGCGACAGTTTTGATTATCAACACCGCCATAGAGAATGCAAAGGGTCATCAGAATTTGCTTTAAAAATTAAGGTTCAGCGTCAACCATTCAAGGGCACATGTGGCCATATTGCAAGCGACGCACTATGGGGTATTTGTACCGAAAAGCTAGCATTAAATAAACGGGTCTTCCGATCCGCGTAACTATGTGTATTATTTAGTTTTCGGGATGGTTGATTTCAAATCTGAAGTCAAAATTTGGAAAAATCAAAATGGCGGACACAAAATGGCGGACCATTTTTTTCAAACCTAAGCGCATTTCCACTAAACTTTGCCTTAAGGGGTTTTCGGTGTCGCTGATCTCAATTCAGAATTAAAAATTTCTAAAATCAAAACGGCGGACACAAAATGGCGGACCATTTTTCTCAAAACTAAGCGCATTTCCACTAAACTTTGTCTTAAAGGGTTTTCGGGGTCGCTGATCTCAAATCTGTATTCAAAATTTCAAAAATCAGAATGGCGGACACAAAACGGCGGTCCTTTCTTCTTAAAACTAAGCGCATACACAGCAAACTTTGTCTTAAGGAGTTTTCGGGGTCACTGATCTCGAATCTGAAGTCAACATTTCAAAAATCAAAATGGCGGATACTGATTTCCTATCTTAGGTCCAAATTTGTGTCACTGTGAATTATTGGTGTTTCGTATTGTAAAAATAATAAACTGAGCATACAAAGAGTTTCATAAAAGTTTAACATGACATTTTGGTTGGATCTTTTTAGAAGCATTTGGTTTTTCGATTTCACTTCGTTTCATTCATTTAAATTTAATCTGAATGTGCTACAATTGGTATTTTGAAATAAAATGTTAAGTTCGTTTTCTTATGTTCCCAAAAATGTGTCCAATTTTCTCGGCAATATCTGTATGAGATTATGAAAAATTCCCCGTCGACATTGATGGATGAAATACTGGAATTAATGGAAACAAATTTGTTGCAAAAATTAGATTGCTAAAAGAAGGATAACTGTGTAAGAAAGACGCTAGCAAAATTTAAAGAAGAATTTAAAAAATTGGATCAAAAATGGTCGCGATGAAAGCCGCTTTTTAAATAATGAAATTACCCACAAAAGGTTAAAATCGTCAATCAATTTTGATATAAAGACTAACAAGAGAGATCGACCGCAAAAGCTTTTTGGGATCTGCAACGATCGCAGTAAACGGCTGAAAACCGAGTGTTTGAGGAAGGAAAGTTCTGTTGAAGAGTTAACATATGATGCGCATATGAGCCAAAGAGCATCCGGAAATATTCAAGCTGCGAATTTAATTAAAGAATAAACCGCGTCACCGGCCAGAGCACATAAGATGCAAATGACAATTAAAGAACAGGAAAACCCAAAATCTTGAAAAAAAAAAGTCCTTCAGAAGCACTTTCAGTTTTTGTTGAAGCTGATCTGACCAGAAACCAATATAATGTTATCTACAATAGCAGCAAAGATATACTTCCCTCTTACTAGTTGATACAACAAGCTAAAAAGGACTGGTATCCCGTGGAAGAATCGTTCGCTATTACCGAAACTTCCGCAGAATTGAAATTATAGCAATTGTTTGACCATACCATTAAAAGGCTTTGCTTGTACTTCAATGAAGTAATTGTAGCCTGCTTCCAAAAACGTGTACACAACCTTAAACTGTTTTCTAAATGGGGTTGTGATGGATCGCATCAAATTCAAGACAACCAAAAATTTCAGGGTGCTAGCGAAAGTGATGCCAATGTTTTTCAAAGTTCGTTTGTACCAATTCGATTAATTGCGGATATTAATGGCGAATCGAAAGTTATGTGGCAAAACCCAACAGGTTCCTCACCTAGGCTCTGCAGACCTATTCGAATTCGCTTTATCAAAGAAACCAAAAAAACAACAAATGACGAAATTGAATATATCAATCAGCAAATTCGTAGTTTAAACAAAAGTGAGGTACCCATCGCAAGTGGAAATATATTAGTATAGCACATTCTAATGTTAACTATGGTCGACGGCAAAGTTTGCAATGCGGCAACAAATACTTTATCCACAATGCGATGCTACATATGTGGGGACACATCGAAAAATTTTAACCGTTTTAACACGGGCCAAAATGTTGATTTGGATGCTATTAGATTGGGGCTATCTCCTCTCCACGCAAGAATACGAATTTTTGAGTCATTGCTTCACTTGTCTTTGAAATAAAAAAATGGCAAGGAAAGAAAACAGAGGATGAAAAGAAAATATGTTCTGACACTCGTGCGAAAATTTTGCACGCATTTAAAGAAGAGCTGGCTATCGGTGGACATGCCAAAGCCTGGTTACGGCAACAGCAATAACGGTAACACATCAAGAAGGTTTTTCAATGACGCGGCAGCCTCTTCACGAATAACCGGTATAGATATTAGGCTTATTGTAATCTAAGATAATCTTAGAAGCAATTTCATCTGGGTACAAACTTGACGTGGAAAAGTTTGATGTTTATGCATATGAAACTGCTTGTCTTTACGTAGAATTGGCATCCGATGACGCCAAAAATGCATAAAATTCTAATGCATGGGGGAATTGTTATGTCTCACGTACTGTTACCAATAGGTCAACTGTCACTGGAAGCCGCTGAGGCGCGCAACAAACATTTTCGTTTATAAAGACTAAATTTTGCAAGAAAAACTTCAAGAGAATCGTGCAACCGAGACGCGATAAACAGACTTTTGTTAACATCTGACCCATTAATAACGAGCTCTAGGCCAAAGCAGCAAAAGAAAAGCAAACCATTTCATCCAGAAACAATAACACTTTTTTTATCTGAAGAAGAGTATCGAGAAGAAAGTGAAGAGCAAGAACATGATTATGTTAGTTACGATGATTATCGCGATGAGGATGATGAGTACGGTTGTTTCGATGAGGAAGACAATGAAGTAGACGATCAGAAAGACGATGAAGAAGTGCAGTTATAAAGTTGCTTAGTAATTTTTAATAAAAAAATATCCACGCTTCCACGAGCAATAATTTGTGTTTTTTTTTCTCGAAACTAAAGGTCAGGAAAGCCAAGAAAACTAAAAAATTCAAATCTGCGACCCCAAATTCTCAAATTCAGTTTAAAAAGCAGCTACCCCGAAAACCCGTAAAGACAAGATTTGAAGTGAATGCGTTTAATTTTGGTTTTAAATCCGTTTTGTGTCCGCCATTTTGATTTTTGAAATTTTGAATTCAGATTTGAGATCAGCGACACCGAAAACCCCTTAAGACAAAGTTAAGTGGAAATGCGCTTAGGTTTGAGAAAAATGGTCCGGCATTTTGTGTCCGCCATTTTCATTTTTGAAATTTTGAATTCAGATTCGAATTCAGCGACCTACAAGATCATTATATTACCAAATTTCCGACAAATACCGTAACACGCTCAATTTTTATTAGCTTTTTGCATTGCAAAACACTGTTTTTTTCGAAGTCCTCGAAAACCATGAAGTGCAAGTTTGTGCAACCTGCACCTACGAAATTTTGTTCCAATATATGTCAAACTACAAACTGTATCCATATCTTAATGGGGCGAAACGGGGCTCATAAACAAAAGTTCCAACATACAGGCATATTTTTTTTAACTTCTCAATTTTTAGGTGTTCCTAAGAAAACCGGAATTAAACTTAAGTAAGGGTACAAAACGAAGCGTTTTGTTGACTTAAACGTAACTTATGTATCAGTTAACTAACACACTAATGCACGTTTTCTCAATAGGCGATTATCTTTTATCCCAACGAGACACTGCCGATTAAAGAAATTTTGTTTTCTCAATGTCTGGTTTGCTTCTATTTTGTCGCAAAGCTAACCGGCACTCATCTGCCAATTATTTATTTATCGTACAGATAAATTATTCTCCCAACTTTCATATCAATTTTGAGAGGCATTGCCAACTGAAAATAATTCTCCCAACTTTCATACGTATTTTGAGAGGCATTGCCAACTGAAAATAATGTTTTTGTCGGTACATTGAGAAAACCAAAATTGTTAACAGGCAGTTTATCGGTACAATAAATTTATGTCCTGGTTCAGTAACAGCCAGTTTGACGATACATTGAGAAACCCGGCATAAATATAACTCTTATCTTTAAGCGTTTACTGCACTTTCAAAGAACGTAAACATTGCCCTTTTTCGATTCATCAAAAAATTTCATATCAATTTATTGGAAAACCTCAACTTCAACGGTTTCCCGGCTACGCAAAATTTACTATTTTGTTATTTTATCGTTAGAACATGATTTAGTGGTCAATTAACTATGCGATTAAAATTATTGCATGGGTTAAAACGCAATTTAAAATTTTGATTTTTTGCCAGCTTTTCAGTACGAATACCCCTTAGTGCGACGTGTCCGGTCTGCCAGCAAACGAATGCATATCATCCTTGAAAATGTTCCGCCAAATGGTTCCACTGATGCTAAAGTGATGAGCGCGGTGAGAATGCGACTCATTTGGGCTCTCGGCAACACCCTCTCTGACCGTTTTAACCAGTTAATTGGAACGTCTTGGGCGTTGATGAACGACGTGTAGACAATCTCCCACTGCGAGTGCCCTACAAAATTCGTCACTTAACGATGAATAATATTGTCAAATCGACACGATATTTGCCATGATAATCCACGTTTACTTAACACAACTGAACGACTATTTCTAATATACAGCGTCACTATATCGGCGCAGTTTTTTGTGAAAAGCGATATATGATAAAAAAATTGTACTGATTTAGCGTTTCCAAATCATGTGCTCTAAAGTCAATCGGTAGACAGATGTCAAAGTTATTAAATGCGGCCATACCGACATAAAAGATGGATATATGGATAAATTAAATAAACCATTCCTCTCAAATTATAATTTGTAAAATAAAATCATTCTGTTAACAAATTTTTTCTGACTTATGGAATGCGAACCGCTAGATGGCAGTATTATCAGATTTTATTTATCTGTCAAGAGCTGCAACTTTTTGAATCGTTTTATTTACACGTCCTTGACATATTACTCATTTGTCCTCTAAATATTCTATTTTTTAATATTTCAGTTTTAATATTTTCACAACGTTTTCTAAAATTCCTCCTGGGCTTGTATTCATACAAAACCATTTCTATTCAATATGACACGGATAATGGTTTAACTAGAGAGGCTTGGTTTACAATGCAGCAGCAAGTATTGTAGATACTTCAATGTGTATGGGGTTGTTTAGTAGTTGGGGTCCTATGGGAATGCATTTTTGTTATGGATTTTTTCTTCTCTATTTTCTACAATTTTTTCTTTTTCAGTTTCATGTAAAAAAAAATCGCTAAGGAAAAAATCACAATATTTTGGTATTCTATAGGTGTTCTTGTAACTGTATGAAATTTACAGTCAACGTTAAAATAAATTTAACAGTAGTTTTTTCAGAACTAATGGATCTTTAAATTAATATTTCAATCCACAAATAAATGGATATTTTCTTTATCAGGAGATGAGAATTAAGTTGCAAAAAATTTGGATTGAAAAGATTTCTACGCGATTCTGTCATATATTTACTTTTGATTCACACTGTATTTCCTTCCACAACTCTCAACCTGATTGTTAGTTTATGTCAACGACTACAGTAAATTCAAGTCTTATAGTTCAAAAAAGGTTCTAAAAACACTTATTTAAAGGCATTCAGGCTAGGTCGTCTAACTTACAGATGCATGCACACATACATACATATACTCTCACATCACGGAAGGCAAACAATATTAATACGAGTGTGTATTGTGTGAAGCAGAAAGTTTTAATATCGTTGGTAATAGTAGACAAGGAATAAAACTTAAATAAAATTGAAGTTAATACTTAATAGAAGTACACAAATATACAACGAATAAATGAAAAGAATAAAAAGAATTATGTTTTAACCTCCCCCGTTATGGAAGAGAGGCTGCAGTGTACGTGCAGGACTATTTCAAAACTATTTATTGTGGAAAACGAAAAAGATTTTCTAAAAATAATTTCAAATAAATTTTAGTACTTAACAATTCCTTTCATCAAAATTTTGGTTTAAGTTAAGAAGCAGGAGTGTAAAAATAATAGTTTAGTTTAATTTTTAAAAAGTACCTTTTCTTACAAAACTACTTTTTAATAAAGATGTACATTTTCCATAAATAAATACCTTCTCCTTAAAAAAGTACCTATTCCTAAGAAATACCTTTTCTTAGAAAATTCTTCCCTTCAAAATATATCTCGTCTTAAAAATTTTTTTTATAGTCGCATATTTGCAAAAAAAAACTACTTCCTAAAATTATTACATATTCTTAATAATCTAACTCATAAAAACAAAGTTTTTATTAAAACTCTTTCTTTCCTCATGCATATGAGTTTTGACCAGGTTTCAGATTGATTGGATGAAGGGAAATGGGGTTTAAATCACTCCGTGATAATACGTGATTGTGCATAACAACAAGACTATGGGCCAAGTTTCAGATCAATCGGATGAGGTTGAATGGGGTTGCCAGACAGACAGACAGACAGAGAGCATGAGTAAAATAAAGAGTTTAAAAAAGTACATTTTCTAAATGAAACCTTTTTAAAAAGTACCTTTTCTTAAATACGTAAGTTGTTTTTAAATATATTTTCTTAAAAAAATACATTCTTCTTTAAAAAAATTTACATTTTTGTTAAAAAAAAAGTATATTTCATAAAAAAAAAAATAATTTTCTTAAAAAAGTAAATGTTCTTTAAAAAAGTTTGTTTTCTTAAAAAATAACTTTTTCTATAAACTTAAATGTTTCTTAAATACTGCCTTTCCTAAAAAATTAAATTTTTTAAAAATTATTTCTCCTCAAAAACGCAAAACTTCTTTAAAAAAGTATATTTTCTTTAAAAAAAAATTGCTTTTCTTAAAAATTTGCATTTTCTTAAAGCACTTTTCCTCCAAAAAATATATATTCTTATAAAAGTTTGCTTTCTTAAAGAATTATCTTTCTTAAAGAAGTTCAATTCCTTTCTTAAATGCAAATTTTTTTGAAGGTACATTTTTTAAATAAAAAGTACGTAAAAAAAATAATTTTCTTAAAAAATACCTTTTCTTAAAAAAAGTATCTACCCCTTAAAAATAAATTTTTTTAATGTACATTTTCCTAATAAAGCGCCTCTTTTAAAAAAGTAAATTTTCTGACAATTGCCTTTTCTTAGAATGTACATTTTCTAAAAAAGTACCTTTTCTTAAAAATTTATGCTTTCTCAAAAAAAAACCTTTTCTCAAAAAAGTTTCCTTTTCTTAAAAAAAAACGTACATTTTCTTAAAAAATAATATATTCTCAAAATAGTACCTTTTCTCAAAAAAAAAATTCTTAAAAAAGTACATTTTCTTAAAAAAATGTTTCTTATTAAAAATAATTTTTCTTATAAACTTAAATTTTTTTAAAAATTACCTTTTCTTAAAAAATGCATTTTTTAAAAAACTGAATTTTCTTAAAAAAATTAATTTTCTTAAATAAGTAAAATTTCTTAAAAAGTACATTTTCTTAAAAAACACCTTTATTTATAAATATGTATTTTCTTTAAAAAAAAACTTTCTTATCAAAAATACATTTTCTGTAAAAAAGTACTTTTTCTTAAAAAAAATATATTTTCTTAAAAAAGTACGTTTTCTTAAAAGATTATCTTTTCTTAGAAAAGTTCAATTCCTTTCTTATATGTAAATTTTTTAAATGTAAATTTTTTTGAAGGTACATTTTTTAAATAAAAGGTAACTAAAAAGGTAATTAAATTTTCTTAAAAAAGTGTCATTTCTTAAATAAGTTAATTTTCTTTTAAAAATACCTTTTCTTAGAAAAGTATCTAAAAAATACAATTTCTTAAAAAAATTACAATTTCTGAAGAAACTGTCTCTTTTAAAAAAGTACATTTTTGAGAAGTACCTTTTCTTAAAAAGTACCTTTTCTTAAAAGTACTTTTCTTAAAAAGTATATTTTCTTAAAAATTTATGTTATTTATGTTTACAAAATTTTTTCCTAAAAAGTATATTTTCTTAAAAATTTATGTTATCTTAAAAAAGTACCTTTTCTCAAAAAGTTACCTTTTCTTCAAAAAAATGTAAATTTTCTTAAAAAAAAATAATATGTACTGAAAATAGTACCGACTAAAAAAAAAATAAAAGAATATTTTCTTAAAAACTGCATTTTCTTAAAAAAATACTTTTTCCTAAAAAAGTAAAATTTCTTAATAAGTACATTTTCTTTAAAAAAAAATACCCTTTCTTACAGATATACATTTTCTTAAAAAAGAAAACTTTCTTAGGAAAAAATATATTTTCTTATAAAAGCACATTTTTTTTAAAAAAAAATTTTCTTAAAAAAGTACCAATTCGTAAAAAAGTAAATTTTCTAAAAACAAATTACCTAAAAAAGGAAACTAAATTTTCTTAAAAAAGTGCCATTACTTAAAAAAAGTTAATTTTCTTGAAAAAGTACCTTTTCCTAAAAAAGTATCCTCTTTTAAAAAATACATTCTCTAAAAAAAACCTTTTCTTAAAAATTTACATTTTCTTGAAAAACTAAATTTTCTTAAAAATTTCCTTTTAAAAATTTACATTTTCTGACAAGTACCTTTTCCTAAAAAGCAGCCTTTCTTAAAAACTTATGTTTTCTTGAAAAAGAACCTTTTCTCAAAAAAGCTAACTTTTCTTAAAAAATTACAATTTATTGAGAAAGACCTTTTCTTAAAAGATAACATTTTTTTAAAAAGGACCTTTAAAAAAAAATACCTTATCTTAAAAAAGAATTTTTCTTAAAAAAGTACATCTTCTCAAGAAATATTTTTTTCAAAGAAGTACCTTTTCGTAAAAAAAATACTTTTTCATAAAAAATTACCTTTTTTAAAGTAAATTTTTTTAAAAAGTACTTCTTACTAAAAAAAACTTTTCCTAAAACAGTATATTTTCTATTAAAAGTACCTTTTCTTAAGTACCCCTAAGAGTTCGCTTTCGTATGAAAGCATATTTTGTTAAAGAAGTAACTTTTCATAATAAAGTAGCTTCTCTTAAAAAACCATCTTCACGTAAAGAAGTACTTTTTCTTGAAAAGAAATGCTCTCCAAAAAGAAACTTTTCTTATAAAAGTATAATTTCTTTAAAAACTACATTTTCTTAGAAAACCATATTTTCTTTAAAAATTAATTTTTAAAAGAAGAAGCTTTTCTTAAGTGCCCTTAAAAATACTATTTTTTAAAAAAGCATAAAAGCTAATTGTCCTAAAAAAGGTAATTTTATAAAGAGAAGTAAGCTGTTTAGAAAAAGGGTCGTTTGCAGAAAAAGTATCTTTACTTAAAAATGTACATTCAATTCAAAAACTACCTCTTCTAAAAAACGTATATATTCTCAAAAAGTGAGTTTTCTTAAAACAGTATCAATTCTTCAAAAAGTAATTTTTTATAGTGTATTTTTAAAGTACCATTTCTTGAAAAAAAGTAAATTTTCTTGTAAAGTGCATTTTCATAAAATATTACCTTTTCTTAGGAAAGTACCATTTTCTTAAAAAAAATTCTTAAAAAAATTCCTTTTTTAAAAGAAAACTTTTCTTAAGAAGTAAAACTTTTAAATAGTACTTTCTATTAAAAAAGTACCTTTTCTTACAAAAGCACATTTTCTTACAGAAGAGCGTTTTTTTTTCTTAATACATTTTTTTAAAAAGTACCTCTACTTAAAGAAGTACATTTACTCAAAAAGGTACCCTTTCTAAATAAAGAACATTTTCTTAAAAAATGCATTTTCTAAAAAAAAACTCTTAAAAATTTACTTCTCATAGAAAAGTACATTATGATAAAAAAAAACTTTCGGTTCTTAAAAAAGTATATTTTCTTATGATAAATACCTTTTTTAAACTAATACCTTTATTAGAAAAGTACCTTTTTAAAAAAGTACCTTTTCTTAAAAAAGTACTTTTTCTTAAAAAGTACAGATACTATTTCTTAAAAAATACCTTTTCAGAATTAAAGAAATAATATAAAGCTTTCTAAAAAAATATACAAAAATTTTGTTTCCCATGACATGGATGTGAGGTGTTAAACAAAAAATACTTCAAAAATACGTCCGACAGCACTTTGCAAAAATTACAGTAATCTATAATATTAATAGGCTAGGCGATTTTTTGTGACCGATGTTTTGTTCTACCGTTTAATGTCGATTGTGACCAAACGTATATTATTTGAAAGGTATTTCTTTTTAGCCATTTTGCAGATTTACAGATTTCTAAATTTTTTCCTTTGTTTTGAGTAAATTGCATTTAAAGTTGCTACTAACACATAAATAAAATTATACAATGCTATGTGTTAATATGTTTGTAATAAAAATGAGTTTGTTTTTTTGTGTTGATTTGTGAATTGGCTATAATTGATTAGCATACCTTTAGGGTCTTTATTTAATGATAAAATAAAATTTCCTAGAATTTGCACTCGAATTTCGAGGGCTGGAATCTGCTAGTTAATGATAATCTATACTCATTGATGTATATAAGGATTTTTTTTAATTAAGTAATGGTTCTATACAAATCATTTTGGAAGGGTTAATTTACTATATAGGCATGTGTCAGTAGTTCGTATAAAAATAAGCAGATTTGCATTAAAATTATATAGGTGTCTATACACTTCTATTGTTCAAAAGACTGTCAAACTGATCATAATAATAAATACTAGCAGATTCTAGCCCTAGAAATTCGAGCGCAAATTCTAGGAAATTTTATTTTTTCTTTAAATAAAGACCCTAAAAGTATGTTAATCAATTAAAGCCAATTCACAAATCAACACAAAAAACAAACTCATTTTTATTACAAACACATTAACAAATTTAATAAACATACACGTAGCATTTTATAACTTTAAATGCAATTTACTCAAAATAAAGGAAAAAATTTAAAAATCTGTAAATCGGCTAAAAAGAAATACCTTTCAAATAATATACGTTTGGTCAGAATCGGGATAAAACGGTAGAATCAAACATCAGTCACAAGAAATCGTCTAGCCTATTAATTAATACAATTACTGAGGACAAATAAATAAATGTCAGGTAGCATGTGATTTTTATTTGCTAATCGAGTTCAAAAATAATCCTGTCATATCTCTTGTTTAAGTTCAGTCATATATTCTAAATATGTTATTTCGACATATCGACGGACATCTAATACGCTAACCGTAATCCGAGTTTTATGAGGAAACTTTTTTTTTTAAGTTTATCTTTATTTTTTTTTTTTTTTCAATAATATTCCAAAAAAAACATATTTTCTCAAATTTTTATTTTTACAAAATTCTTCAGTGTGATACAATTTTGCTTATATCCTGAAAAGCAAGTTGCTGTGGTAGTTAAAATAACTTATTCAGTCCTTGATCAAATAAGGGAAATTATGACGTTTTTACAGTCAAGATAACAACAAAAAAGAACATGAAAAATTGTTTCGGAAAGTGTATAGAATAACGGGTTATACAAATGAAAATAACGTCAGCAAACAAAAACGTCATATTAAAAAAAAAAATATGAATTTTTTTTAAATTTACAAAAGAAAGAAAAAAATTTTCTATTGTTAAATACCCTACCACCCACATATTGGGTGACTAATATAAAAACAAGTAATGCGACATAATAGGATGGGTTTTAGTTTGTGACGAGTCTTCAATTCTGTGTACTTGCATTACAGTAGAATGATACTGGCCAATTATTGATTTTATGAGTAGACAAAAGGTTTTGTATAAAAAAATCTAAATTATACTACAATAAAAAACCATCACTGCGTGCTTTGAACATATTAAAAATGATTTGTAATTCTTATTTTTGTTTTTATAAATGAAATTCACATGCAAATAAACATATCATGAAATTTAAAAATAAATATGCCATGCCATGAAAAATAAACACAAACAACACTACAAAACGCAATCACAGACATCCTCCTGCGAATGGTAATTAATGAGGAATACATGGAAAACTGGAGTTGATTTTTACTGAAAAATCGTAAAATTGATTTACCAATTTTTTAAATTATTTAAAAAAAAAAAAAAAAAAAAAATTAAATCTTAAATTAAGCTCAAGAGTCACCATAAAAAAAACGTACAAACTAAAGTTTAGTAACATTTTTCATTCTAAAACACTCTACAGAATATGTATACAAAATATTTGGAAATTCCATTTTAAATCAAAAAAGAAAAAAGAGCCTTTACACAAAAAAAAAAAAAAATATATTTTCAAGCAATAAACAAAACTGACATCTATGCAATCGAACATAGAGCACAAATTGAAGATAATGGCAACAGAAGTGTAACTACAATAACAACCAACCTACACTTTACTCCACTCCGGTCTTCATAGAGTACTAGAGAAATGTGCGGGAATAATAATGACAATTTGGGGTAAAGATATTGAAATGCATTTGGTCAGAATGCTACTAAATCTATAGAACACACAGTAAAAGCATTTGGAAATCATAAAACAAACAACAACAAAATATATTTTAGAGCAGAGTTTCAAAGAATGTAATGTATATATTTTTTTTTTATAGATTTATGGTTGGGTTGGGCACATTGCAACTATAAATATGGATTGCACAATTAATGACTACATTACAGGGTAGCATTTTCATACCCTGTACCCTACACACCTCTCCTCAAGGAGCGACAGGTTTTGCTGAATTGGACCTCACAAAACTCCATGTAGACTTGTTCTTAATCATCCCCAGATTCCAAAATATCAAACCCCAAAATCGTACCTGCTTCGCTTTTCGAGAAAATGCAAAAATGATCATAAACTGAATCATTTTTCATTTTACTTCGAATTTCAAATGGATTCACAATTTGCACAACCATAAATAATATATGCAGTGAATGTGTACTTGATATATATATACATAGCTGCAGACTAGAACGAGAGAAAGAGAGAGCGCACGCACGCAAATCAAATAATAATAATAAAAAATGAATACAAAAATTCTCTTCGGGAAAGCAAGTGCTAATAAATTCCTCATTACTACAAAAATTGAGGGTTTAATAAAAAAAATTCATCAATATCAATTATGATATACAAAATGAAAAATTTCCTGTAAGCATTTCCAGAACTTGTTATCTGACTATGCTTGACGCAGATAAGAATATTTTCAAACGGCCAATCCAAAATATGCCTGATTACGAAAGTTTAATTTTGCCAAAAAGTACTCGTACAACTCCTGATGTATGTAACTGTTACATATGCCTAACATGTAGATATGTAAGTCATCAAAAACCAATAGCTCCAAATAGACGTAATTTGAATTATGAAATTAATTCGCCTAAAGGTTCGCGTTATGGTGCGACAAACGTTGTAAAACTTCCAAAGAAAGATAAAGAACCTAAAAAAAGGACTTCCATACAGCGATGTATCGAATGCCATCAAGAGATTGGCAAGGGGATAAATCATAAATGTAAGAATCCTCAAAACAATATCTCTAAGATTGTTGAAAAACTTCCAGGTGTTGCTAAAGAGCAAGTTGCATCTAATGTTATCAGAGAAAAGATTAAAGCTAAAGACGGTGCAAGCCGTCATATTGAGAATGAACAGGTTGAGTTAAGTACAAAAGGGTCCAAAATGAGAGTAGTTTTTAATTCTTCACTAAGAGAAAATATGAAATTTACTGAAGTTAGTTTGGACAATTTTCGGGCTAAAATAAAATGAACAAAGTTACCAACTTTCTGAAAGCACATGGTGGAAAAAATTCTGTCCCGGCTCATTATCAAACACATGGTCGAGCAATCCAAACTCCTTGAAGACGTCTATCATACAGCTAAATATTCAATTGAATGTGACGGTGGGCAACAAGGTATTAGACCAGTAGTCTTTGCAAATGCGGAAGAAATTATCGAGGCTGGAATAATAGAAAGGGATTTTGAAGGGACTACTTGCGTCAAAGTAATGGCAAATGGTGGTCAAGGCTTTTTTTAAATATCCATGTCAATATTTCAAGAGAATTATTCTGCGGAACTGGATCGCAATATCAACGACCCTGATGTTGAGAATGACAAAATGTTAACTGAAAATTCAAATAAAAGATGTAAATATTCAGAGAGTGGTAGTCTAGGAAAAAAGCCAAGTTAATGAGCGTTAAGCGTATCGTGCTGCTGTGCATAGTTCCAAAAATAAAAGAAACGTACGATAACGTGAAACTCTTGTTTGATCTGACAAAGATAAATGACATTTCTTTTAAATTTGTTTGCGATTATCAATGGACAGCAAACTGCTACTGCGATGTATCCTTGTCCATACTGCTTTGTTAGCCTCAATCATCTAAGAAAAAGTTATACGGAAAAGGAAGAAGGTAGAAGTGCTGCAACCAGTGCCGCCAGCACTAGCTCCCATGCAGAAAATTCAGACAGCTTCTTATGATTAAAAACTTATGGAGACTTACGTCATGATTATGTAAAATTTGAGAAATTAGAGAAGAAGAAGAAATTTGCACAAGAATGCCACAGTACCGTCAATAGTCCGCTATTTAACGAGAGTAATGATATCCCTGTGTTACAGAAATATGTAATTCGGGAATTACACATTTTAATGGGATTCATCAACCATTTATTTTGGAATGGTTTGGTACCTCTTTTGGGAAGAGACATTGCTCTGGAATGGCCGAGAAAATTGACAATTGTTTCAATAAATTACCATGGGGAATGTTTTGCAAGCAATGCCTGTAGAGGCTTGTTGAAAGCAGCTGATAAGCTTAACGATTATGGTATCTATAAAAATGTCGGATTTCTTGCTCTTGTACCTTATATAAATGCCTTCAATAGTATGGAACGAGTAGTCAACTGTTGTTTTGGATCAAGTAGGAAAGGGATTAAAAGGATATTTGTCAGAGTTAGATAGGAATTTCAAAGCATTAAATATGATTGAGCATGTTTCTGAAACTCTAAAAATCCATGTTCTGCGAGAACACATTGAACAATGCCTTCAATTTATAGAACATGATAACGGGTCGGAACAAGCCGGAGAATCGGTCCACCGCTCATTTTTGAGTATGTGGGAACGCTATAAGATAAATTCACTCGAAAATGAATTATATGATACCAACCTTCTCAAGGCAGTTATTGAATTCGCGTCAGTGAACGCATAATTAAAATATTGAAAAAATTATAAAAAAAGAAATGAAAAAAAAAATTATAAATTAAAAAAAATACAAAAAAAAAAATTATAAAAAATTAAATGAAAAAAAAAATTATAAATTATAAAAAAATACAAAAAAACGATAAAAATGTAGCCAAATAACCACTACGTCGTCGTCGTTGCATCTGGGTTGCGCTAAAAGTGATACGAGTGACTAATTTAATCGATGAGGAATGGTTGTGCATATTGTGAATATATTTGAAATTCGAATTAAAGTGAAAAACGATTCAGTTTATGATAATTTTTGCAAAACAAATATATATATATATATATATATATATATGTATTTCTCGAAAAGCGAAGCAGGTACGATTTTGGGGTTTGAAATTTTGGAATCTGGGGATGATTAAGAACAACTCTACATGGAGTTTTGTGAGGTCCAATTCAGCAAAACCTGTCGCTCCTTGAGGAGAGGTGTGCCTGGGTATAATGACTTTGTGCTGCTGTTTGTAACTACCAAAAATTTTCACCTAGACCTATCTTTTATTATACCGATTGACTCAGAATCACTTTCTGAGTCGATATAGCAATGTCTGTCCGTCCGTCCGTCTTTGCGTGCATGTAAACCTTGTAATCAAACTACATGTCTCAAACGTGAATACATTTTGATGATATGTGATATACATATAAGCTTTTACGGGCATAGGATGAATGCTATTGAAATTGGTGAAATTCGGTCCATGTTCAGACCTAGTCCCCATACAAATGACCCCTTTGAAATCGACATAAATGAAAAATCAATTTTTTTTTGCAAAAAAAACTGTGTTTCATTGTACAATTCACGGACTTATTGAGCCGCCCTCGTTTCGTATATAAATCAGTTTTTAAAAAAAAACTTTAAATCGAGTTTCTCGCAACTAAATGTTCGAAGGTCGTGAACATCATAACTCAAAATCTACTTGACCGATTCTTTTGAAATTTCACACACTATATCTACACATAACTCATCCATTTTCTTCCCCATTTTTTAAAATAAAAAAAAAAAAAAATAAAAAATAAAAAAATTTAAAAAACTATTCGTCAGGAAACATGTCACCTTTTAAACGCATTTCGATTTTTTATTTCAATGATCCGGTAACGAGTTATGATGTTCACTGCAAAACAATTTATTAAAATTTGCTATTGGAAATTTTTCCAAAGATTCTTCAAATGTTATGCTATAACGTGTATATGAAATAAATAATCCAACATCATTCATATCTTCAAAAAAGAATTATGAAAATACGACTTTTTTACTTTTAAAACCTTTTTTTAAAAAACATGCCTGTTCTTAAAAAGCACCCTTTCTTAAAAATGATCCTTTTCTGAAAATAATAAACTATCGTAAAAAAGTATTTTTACTGCCATTTCTTAAAAAAGTACATCCAAAATACATTTTCATAAAAAAGTACTTTTCCGTAAAAAAAGCGTAATTTCTCAAAAAAGTACATTTTCTTTAGAAAAATAGGTACCTTTTCTTAAAAAGTAACTTTTCATGAAAAAATAATCTTTTCTAAAAATAAATTTTACGAAAAAGAACTTGCCTTAAACAAGTTAATTTTTTTAAAAAAGTATCACTTCCTAAAAAAATGGCTGTTCGTACCCTTTCCCAAAAATCTACATTCTCTGAAAAAATTTAATTCTCGTAAAAATTTTTTTTACCAACTGTTCTTAAAATGTAACTACCTTCTTAGTAAATTTTGATATAAAAGTACATTTCCTTAAAAAAGTACCACTACTTAAAAATGTAGCATTTCCTAAAAGTACCACTTCTAAAAAAGGATCTTTCCTTAGAAAGGAACCTTCTTAAAAAAGTACCTTTTCTGAAAAATTATATTTTCTAAATAAAATGTTTGATCCCTAAAAAAATATATATTTCCTTAAAATGGAAATTTTCCTGAAAAATTCCTTTTCTTAAAAAAATGCCCTTTCTTAAAAATTTACCTTTTCTGAAAAAAAATATATTTTCGTAAAAAGGTATTTTTATTGCCATTTCTTAAAAAAGTACTTCCAAAATACATTTTAACAAAAAAGGACTCTTCTGTAAAAAAAAAAGCATAATTTCTTAAAAAAGTAAATTTTCTTTAGAAAAATAAGTACCTTTTCTTAAAAAGTAACTTTAACTGAAAAAATAAATTTTTTTTAAAAAATAAATATTTCTCAAAAAATAGCTTTTCTTAAAAAATACCTTTTCTTAAAAATAAATATTTCTCAAAAAATAGCTTTTCTTAAAAAATACCTTTTCTTAAAAATGTACATTCTCTGAAAACATTAAATTCTCGTAAAAAGTATTTTTTACTACCTTTTCTTAAAAAAGAACCTCCAAAATACATTTTCATAAAAAAAAGTACATTTCCGTACAAAAGCATCATTTCTTAAAAAAGTACCGTTTCCTAAAAAAGGATATTTTGTTAAAATATGTCTGCCGTTTATTTGCTGTTAGTTTGATTAAAATGAGTAATGATCATACAAAAATTCGGCTAATGAATCAAAAGTCTACCGTCAAACTCTTTCCAATATTATTAGAAAGTACCAGGAGAATTTAGCCATTGATACGAAACTTGGTGTGGTAAGAAAGAAAGGTCCACATGATGTTTGGCAGGTAGCTCGGTAAGCTCAGTGCTCAGTCTACTTGGTGCAAAAAGTTAAGTTCAATGCAGGTCTGAAAACATGCAAAGTCCAAAAAGTTCCAGACAGGAACGCTGCAAGAAATTTAGAGGCCAAAAACATAGCATGGAAATCGAAATCAAGTTTGATAAAAAAAATTCTCCCTCTACATAATTGACGATGAAACTTATGTACTGGCAGATTTCTAACTGCTTCCGGGTCAAAAATTTTACGTTGCAAATTATTGAAGAATAGTTTACGATCCAAAAGCAGTTGCAACAAAATGGCTTCGCATTGCATTGGTTCCACAGAAAAGTAATAAATTAAACTTTTCACCAATGGATTCTCATTGCATTGGTTTCACAGAAAAGGTATAGTAATCAAACTTTTTACCAAACAAACTATCTACTGCTTTCGGTTACTGATGAGAATTGGTGACTCGGCCCGAAACAGTATGTCTAACCCGTCATGCAGAAAATAGATCAATTTTTTTTTATTTAAAGTAAGAACATTTGATCATAAGCCTGATAATGTTTAACTCAATAATGAAAGGGTTATTACATGCAAAGGTCAACCTTAGGTCTAATTTAAAAACTTTAATTTAAATAATTTTTATTGATACCATTTCAAAGAAAATGGTATGAAAATATGACAATTGTTTGTTAAATGTATTTTTGAAAATTTTTATAGCCTCCTATTTTTCCAGTAAGAAAGGAAAAGGGTTATAAAGTATGTTTGAAAATAAATGGGGTGTCTTGTCTGTCACATTACAATATACTTCTTTTTACTATATTTATTTTATAATTCATGTCTTTTATATGCTTTATTAATAAACTAGCTCTTATTTTAACTATAAGCAACTGTTTCTTGTAAGTCATTATGATGTCTGTTTGTTGTCATGTCTGTCACGACTCATTGTACCCCCAATTATTAATAACATTAATACTTTCTCAATTTTTCCATTGGTAAATATGTTGGTCAAAGCCGTCTGCATAATTTTTGTTTATTTTTATGAACAATGAAAAATTTTACTGTATCAAATTGGATTAGAAAGATCATTGAATGTCATGTCGGTCGCTATGGAGTAAGCCTAAAATGATATAAATCGAAAATATGAGTTTTTAAAATTTTACCTTTTTGATAAAATTAAAAAAAAAAATTAATAAATTATTGAGATTTCTTTAAATGAATTTCGAAAAATGGATTGGAAAAATTTTACAAAACAATTTCATTATGACAATGATTTTCAAAAACTCGGCCAAATTGTAATGAATTGGTTGATTAGTCAACAATATCACTCTATGAAATGGAGATATATAAAATCGCAGCTCGTCAAATCTCCAAACGGTCCTAGTGACTGTAACGACCTTTGCGATATAGTTACAGAATTTGGAAAGACAATCCCCAATGAAATTTTTGCATGTTTTTGTACTCGCCTCCCTCAACGTATAGAAGCCCTCAAAAAAGTCAAGGGTTATTGGACAAAATCTATAATATTAACAGGCAAGGCGATTTCTTGTGACCGATGTATGTTTCATAGTTTTACCCCGATTTTGACAAAAAATTTATCATTTGCAATGTATTTCTTTTTAGCTGTTCACCAGATTTAGAGATTTTCATCGTTTGGAACATTTTTTTGGAGTTATGATCGTTTAAAGATGCTACTAACACATACATAAAATTATACAGTGCTATGTGTGTGTTTATTAAATTTGTTAATGTGTTCAGTTTGTTTTCTTCATTTGAAAACAGTTGAATTGTGAAACATACCTTTGGGTCCTTTTTAAATGAAAAAATAAAATTGCCTAGAATGTGCACTCGAATTTCGAATGCTGGAATCTGCTAGTACTTATTAAAATCTTTAAAAGAAAAGAAGCTGCAGGCAAGAAAAACAGAGTGCAAAAATTTAACACTGCTCTTAGTTTTCAAAATGCAATGCATTTTTTAATTCACAGAAATATAACAAATTTATTTTTTGTGTTCAGTTTAAAGAATAATATTAAATACGTTTTTAATAAATTTTTTAAAATCTTAATTAATAACAAAAAAAAAATATGGGTGCTTATTCAAGAACTTTGTGTACACTGTAACACTTTTGTTCATCACTGTATATGTATTTTGCGTACACCACTGTGCAGAGGGTATATATCAGTTTGTCGTTCGGTTTCCAACGCATCGAAAAATGCTTTTGCGTTCCCCATTTGTGAGTCCATATAGCGATGCCCGCCTGTCCGTCTGTCTGTCTGTCTGTTGAAATCACGCTCAATCACAAAATAAGCCATTTATTTACCTATATAAACTTAAGATATTATTAAATTTTCTTTATATATTGACCTTTTTTGTGTTATTTAATAAATATTCGGAACTTATATTTCCGACGGGCTTCCAAGGTCATTTCAAGATTTAAATAAATGATTATTATTTATTTTGTTTTCATTTGTTATAAATAGTACAAAAAGCCCAGATATTAATGTAACCGTAAAACCCAAAGTATTAGATTCGGCATACAATATTTTTTAATACGCCGCATATTTAAAAATATACAAAAATGATTTATTAATTGTATCTCTTCCTTTCAGACTTCACCACTTATAGGAAACATTTCCTCGAGTCCAAATAAAATTGCCACTTATTTTGATTATGTGAAAGGATCAAATGGAAATTATCCCCATTATCTTTAATTATTTAGACAGTTAAAGAATTAGTTCTTTTAAAGTTCTCCTAACTTTAAACAAAGTAGACAACTGTAGACATTTAAGAGTAGAAGTAGGAAAAAATGAACGACAAAAAAACTTTATATGAAAAAAAAATCGTAAACCAAAGTGCAAAAAAATATACCAACAAGGACAAATATAATCCACTATGTAAAGGCAATCAAAAGAAAAAAAGAAAAGAAAAAAGGAAAAAAAAAACAATAACAACGACAAAAAAACAATGTAATGGTTTAAAAAGCTATACAGTTCTAAAGCTAGACATTAGTGGCATGATGTTCGTAACGAACAACAGCAACAAAAAATTTTGTTTTACCTTTCTACCTCTAACTAGAACACAACGACAACAAAAGAAGGTAAAAGCAGACTGTTAGTGTTAACTCTAGTGATGTCTACTTTATAACATGGTCATTCTTACTTCACCAGCACCATCACTAGCACCATCAACACCCAGTTACCAACAGGGAAGGTATGCCAAAAATTATGAATGGACTGTAATGCAAAATGGAAGGGATTATGAGTAAAAGTTTTGGAGGTTGAAGTGACCAACAGGACATTTTAGAAAAAGGAAGAATTATCCATTTCTGATTTACTTTTTAACCTTATTTACACACTTATTTAAATCCCAATAAGAAAAACCATAAAATATCAGATTCTTATTTACAATAAAATTCCAGTAATGTCTAAATTTTTTTCATTAATATTATACGGAAATCTATAATACAAGTTGTGGCTAAAGTAACTATATGATGTAAAACAAGTAAGAAAATTATAGTCGGTCTAGCCAGACTATACGATACCCTATACCATGCGTTTAGAGACCCCATCTCTCAGGCCCAACTAACTGGATATAGAAAATAAGCATAAACCAAATTTGAGTGGGATTTTTATTAATTTTTTCGGCTGCAGATATGAAAAAGTTCATATCGGACGCTATATCTATATGGGGACTAGGCCCAAAAATAGACCGATCCTGACTATGTTTGTTAAAGTCTTTTGTATCTTGCAAAAATATATACAAACCAAATTTTAGAAAAATCTGTGCAATATTTTTGTTTTTTGAATGATTTTAGTGAAGATCGGGAAGCAGCTCTATATGGGGCCTATGAATAACAATTGTCCTATAGAGATTATTTTTGGGCTACTAATTAATGGATATAACAAAAACACAAAAACCCAATTTGACTGAGATCTATATGATAATTTGGATCGTATGGCAATTTATGTCGATTTCATAGGGGTCATTTGTATGGGGACTAGGTCTGAACATGAACCGAATTTCACAAATTTTAATGGCGTTCATCATATGACCGATTAAAGCTTACATACCAAGGTTTACGTGGACACACAGACGGACGGACGGACGGACATCGCTAAATCGACTCAGAAAGTGATTCTGAGTTGATCGGTATAATGAAAGATGGGTCTAGGTCAAGTATTTTTGGTAGTTACAAACAGCAGCAAAAAGTCATAATACCCAAACCACATAGTGGTATAGGGTATAAAAATTGTGCTTGTGAAAATTTCATATTTTTTTTTTTCTATTTCAGGAATTAAACTTGAGAGAATATATAAAAATGGAACGCTTTACAATTATTTTTCTATTCCTTGAAAATAATCGTTCGATAGTTAATACTCAACGTGTATACAAAAGATTTTATGGTGGAAGAACTGCTCTAACAGGTCCAAGCATTCGTTCTTTGGGGGATACTTTTACTGTCAGAGATTCAAGACGTATCGGTAGACCTCGAACTGGTAGATCGGCCGAAAATAATGATGCTGTGAGACAGAGCGTCGCAGAAAATCCGGAGACATCAACGAGAACATGATCTGCCCATTGGCAGCTTTCTGACTGCACTCTTCGGCGAATTTCGAACCACGATTTGGACCTCTTCCCTTACAAAATCCAACTAGTCCAAAAACTAAATCCTGAGGACTTCGCATTGCTCTTAGAATATGCTAGAGCAGTTTTAAATCAAATGCTACAGTTACTTTAGCCGCACCCTGTATTAATAGTCAAGGTGGTTTTTGTGACCGATTTTAAACCTTCAATTACCAACCGATTTTGACAAAAAAATACCCCATTTGAATGGTATTTCTTTTAAGCTGTCCACCATGTTTACAGATTTGCACCGTCTGGAACATTTTTTTTTTTTTTGGGGGGGGGGATAAAAATCATTTAAAAATACTAATAACACATACATAAACGACATATTTAAGCATCAAATAAAAACCTATTCAATGTTGTGTGTGTGTGTTTATTAAATTTTTGATGAGTTGTGAATGGGCTCAAATTGACTAGCATACCTTTAGGCTGTTATAAAATTATATCTTCTGGGCTCTGCTAGTTTCTTACAAATACGGGTCTTAATGTATTTCATAATAATGAAAATTTGTAGAAAGATTTATGCATGCCGTATGAGGTATAGGATAGAGTTGTATGGAGTTTCTTAGTAACAAAATTTGGATGCTCTAGACCCCCTAATGTTGTGAGATTCGGGGGTAGGATGAGGGCAGGTGGCTCTTTATCGAGCTGAAAGTGGGGGCAAAAAGGAAATTTTGACAAAAAAAAAACTCTATAGCTACCACAAAGTCACTCTTAGAGGGTAAAATGTAGGATCGAGCCCCGTTAATTTTTCCTTACCGAAATTTTTACCAAACATAGCCATCCCGTATCTGCATTCCTTAAGGGGCTGCCTTAAAACCTGAAAATTTTATTAAATTGTAGATGCCTCTAGATGCCTTATATAAGACCCATCATTACGTTTCCAGCCCAATATTTTTTAGAACACAAGTACCGTCTCTTTCCCATCATTAAGAGGAGCCCATACAAAATTTATATTACAGACCTAAAAATAGTTAGAAGAAAAAGTCCCCTAACGACCAAGTAGTCCCTGCTAGGGGGGGTAAAGTATATGACGGACCTCCATTAGTTTTTTATTCCCAATATTTTCCCAAAACATATCTATACCTTATCTCCAACCCTTAAGGGGTCTCTCCTACAAATATGGTGGTTTTATGAAACTATTAAATTTGGCGCCTACAACGCCCCGGATGTCCGTAGATGGGTAAAATACATGACAGACCCCACTTAACTTTCCCCCCCAACATTTTTTTTCTAACATACCTACAGTTTATCTCCATTCCTTAAGGAGGCTTCCATACATAATGTAAATTTCTTTATGAAATCGGGAAGTATGAATCGTGCACTATAAAATACCTTGGCCCCTATAGCGCGTAGGATATCCCTAGACGGGTCAAATGTATGACAGACCCCACTTAATTTTTCCCCCTAACATTTTTTTCTATAATACCTACCCATGTTCTCCATTCCTTAAGGGGGCTCCTATATAGCAAATATAAATTTTTTTTTTACGAAATCGGGAAATATGAATCCTGCACTACCAAATACTTAGTGCCGTATATAGCGTATTATAGGCCTTTAAAATCTGCTTTGAATGATACTCAATCTGCTAAATGTTAGTTTGGATCACTAAAAACAAGCGGTCTATTTTCTACCCCCTAAGTTCCCTCTATGTGAAATTCGGCCTCCAAAATAATACAGATCCTTTAATTTTGTCCTTCTATGACTTCTATAAAACTGCAATGCATACCGACAGAACCATCCAGAAGACCACCCTTATTAGGATTACATCCCCACAAGTATATTGAGTATGAAGTGCGTAGTATCCTTGACACAACCTGTAAACTACTACAGTAAACACAGTCACACAGTCATTCGGTCTGTTTTCTAGTCAATATTTCTTGTTTCGTATTTTCATTTTATTTATTTGGTTGCTATTTTGAGTTTATGTCTTTTTACTGGTTGCACTTTTATAAATTGTTGCACATTCCATTTTGAACGCCAACCAAACACCATGGCAAACAAGCATACACACACACACATAAACAAACACAGCCACTCACACCACTCACACAAACTCGTCCAATTTCAACATCTAGATTCTAGACCATAGCAGCAGACCAACGACCACCACCTCTTTTCATACCCATTCTTGGGATTTTAGATTGTTTGGATAAATGGAAATTGTTATTTAGTCAGCCCCCCGAAAATGTTCTCGTTACTTATATGTGATTTACCACAATATTGGTAAATTACAACATGTTGCAAGTAACTCGTACTCGCACTTTATGTGGTGATATTTAAATTGATGAAACTTCCACAGATGCTCGCTCCATGTCAACATTGCTTGTCACAGGGATCCTTAACTAGTTAAGAGGATTTTCAAAATCAAATGCAAAAATTATAGCTGGCTGATTTAAAAGATTGACGGATTTATGGTTGGGAAACTGATAAGGGTTTGTGAAAAAAAAAAAGCATGCGATTACTTAAACCATAAACAAGCATTTGACATTATAGAGCAAAAGCTCGTGGAGAAGTATAAAGTTATTAAGTAAAAAAAATTTACACCAAATAAAAGTAAACTATTTCGAATATATTTAGGATCAACTATTCAAACAGGAGCTGGTTAATCATGTTAATCGCTTAAATATATTTATACATATAATTTCTCAGGATGTGTAAATAAAAATAACAGAGAATCAATTTAAAACATATTTTTATTCTGGTATAAGAACCAGGAACATTATCCTTAAATATCAATTGAATCTGACTGCATCACTACACTATGGATTAAATGACTACTTTTTCTGTGCAAAATTAATAACAGCGAAATTATTGAAGGGAAATTTAAATATAAAGAAATAACGGAAACAAAATTAGAAGCTTCTATCGGCCATAGGAATGATCCCTATGAAATCGGCTTATCATAATATCATAACTATCTAATATCTCGGTCAAATTTGTTTTGCGTCTCTTTATTACATCCATTTATCAGTAGTGCAACAATAAACCCTATAGAACAATTCTTAGTCATAGGCCCCATGTGAAGCTGTTTTCCAATCTTCACTTAAATCTATCAAAAACAAAAATATTGCACAGAATATTCTCAAATTTGTTTTGTGTATGTTTTTGCATAAAAATAACTGACATTATCAAATAGAATTAAGATCGGTCCATTTTTCGACCAAGTCCCCATATAAATATAGCATCCTATATGAACTAAGGCAAAAAATTTAATAACAATGCCATTTCTATATCTAATTATTTGGAGCTATGAGATGGCGTCTCTAAACTCATTGTACATTGTATCGTATAAGCCATCCGGACCAACAATAGAAAATAAAATAAGAATCTTTCACACGAAATCTTTCATAAGCGTAATCACTTACATTCACGAAGACTTCTGGTGTGGAACCGCAAATAGGGCAAGTTTTGATTTGATTTGGTTCAAGTCATAATGTTTAAAACTTTCCCGTCAATGTTAAATATAACTTAAAGGACTCTTCCACAATTTCCTCTTCGCTGATCGTAAAGTGCATTTTTTTTATGCGTCAATTTCGCTTTTTAACTCTGAATCTTCCTTCAAGATAGGTTCCTTTATTTTCTACACGAATTCTTACTTAACGGGCCGACAAAAGCTTGTCGATTGTGGAGAAAGGTTATTCCAAATGAGCTGTCCAGCCGTGAGCAAAGCCTTAAAGGGATAATTGTAGTTGCCAGAAAGCTTGTTTAAATTGCGCTTGACCAGTTCTACTATCGAAACTGTGACTCAATATCAATATAGTTGATATTTTCCTTACACCTACAAAGACCTCCTTCTGCATTTAAACAATTATCTTAGGTTAGGTTAGGTTAGGTTAGGTTGATAAGAGGAGCTATGTAAATACAGAGCTCATATCCGTTGTGTCTGGATATACACATAAGCCAGTAGGTCGGGTTGTTGTGCGCTCTACATCTCTACGTTCATGTGGTTATCTACCCCTCTACTAACTTAGAAATTCGGTTTCATCAGCAAATTTCTTGAGGGTTTTCCACCTTATCCCTCTAAGACCCGTCAGGCCTGGTAGGATGTCGTTGGATGGATATCTGACCCTTGTTCTCGCAAATGCAGGACAGTAACAGAGGTAGTGTTCTAGGGATTCATCATCCTCTCATCTACGTCAGTCTCCTCCCAAATTGATACATGCGAACTGTTCGCCCAGTCTACCAGTTCCAAATTGAGAGAATTGAAAGGTTCTATTCTATTCCTTACACTCGAGGATAGTCCTTGATCTAGTTTTGTCCGCGGATATCGCTTTGATGGCCGCTAGACTCTCCGTAAATATTTTCACGTCTTCGGGAATTGGAGAATTCCGTGCATTAATAGACCTAATACATTCCGTTATCGCGACCAATTCAGCCTGAAAGACAGAGTTGTGGTCCGGTAGAGGGAAGTATATCCCTGTAAACCGGTATTCATCATAGAAACCTATGCCAGTCTTACCATGTAGACTAGATGCGTCCGTAAAGTAATGTGACCCTGGAAGTATTTGTAGAATATTTCCGTTCATCCAACTTTCCTTGTCTGGTATCCGTATACTGCAGGGTATACCTGGTGACACTTCCGTGATTCTAGCACAGCTAATATCCACTGTGTTGAGTCCCGGAATTTGGTCTAAAATTGTCTAGTGTCTGGTCGTGTGGTCGGTGATATATTCCCCTGTTACCCTTAACTGTAACATGGCAAGAGCTGCCTCATATTTAATTCTAATCTCGATTGTGCGTATAGATAGTATATTCTCTAAAGCCCTAGCAGATGTAGTCCTTATTGCACCACTGATCCCTATGCAACAGAGGTGCAGTATCTTTTGGAATGGTTTATTGTAACAATTCTCTTAGTAGGATGTGATAAAAGCGATTCCAAGGGTACTCTTGCTGTAGTCTCGGTTACTCTTATAACTTCAGGACGGCACATTCATTTTGCAGCAGCAACTTCGTTGCAATGAGGATCAATAACGAAGTATCATAATTTGATTTCCCGACGTATAGTTGATAGATTTTCATTGCATAACTTTTTTTTTTTAAGGCCTTGTAGGGTTTGATTCCTTGCTTTCGAGGTGACGTTGCTGCCGCACGAACCAATTAGCCAGTTTCATTATTTATTCAGCTTGAAAGATCTGCTGCTGTTTTCCTCTTTCCTCAAAATGGAAGTTGAGGATATCCAATAGCAGAAAAAATTACTTAGCAAGATGTATTTTTATTTTCGAAGCTTATTTCAGCGTTGAGTCAAGTGACATAATCACTTCGAAACTTTTCAGCCTTTTTGTCCTCTCCAATACTTTTGCCATATTTCGCCGACATTTCTGATACATTTTAACAGAAAATTCTCACTTTTTCCGTAATCCATTTGGTGCAGTTATCGGAAATTTCACCCTTACCAATTTTTTCGACTACAAAATCCACAAATTTATTATGCTTTTCTTGCACTCTTTTTCCGTAATCCATTTGGTGCAGTCATCGGAAATTTCATTCTTACTTTTCTTGTCTTGAGTCTTCGTTGAGCATAATTTCAAACTCCGCTTTTTTAAAAACGCAAAATATGGTATTATTCGGAAATTTCTAAAAATAGCTATTTGATGCAGATAGAAATTGATTCGATATTTCAATATATTCATTTCTGGTTGCATTCAATCCGCCGAACTTTGCCGAAATTTTAAAAGCTTCCACGAAGTTACTTTTTGAAAAAATCGCAGCACTTTTAAGGTTATGTTAAAAGAGTTGCTTTACTTCAGGCAGATCAAACAAAATTACCACTTTTTTTAACTTTCTTCCTTATATTCCGCGTAATTATTTAAACAAGCAATTGAATCTTTGAAGGCAATACAGGCTTTGCAACAAAATTTATAAAGAGATTACAAGCGTGTGAAAGCCAACCTAAGCGGCCAAAGCGGTAGTTTTTGGCTTATTAATTTAGTGGTAAAAGGAAAAACAGTAACTGCCAAGTACTATGTTGAGTTATTGGACAGATTGAATGAAGAAATTAAGAAAAATACGAAAAAAATCATGTACCATCATTGAAGTCTATACATTACGAATTGCTTCCACAACCCCCGTATGCTCCAGATCTGGCCACTAGTGATTATTATTTGTTCCCACACTTGAAAATATGGCTTCAGGGAAAGGGATTTCCATACATGAGGAAGACATATCCGAGATAGAAGCCAATTTGACAAACCGTATTTTTTTCAAGGGTTTCAAGATGTTAGAGCATTGTTGGAAGAAGTACATTTCACTTAACGGCGATGGAAACAACAGATAAAAGCTAAATATTATCATATAAAAATAAAATATTAAAAAACCTTTTAGGTTTTTAGAGCTTTTAGGACCATTTAAACAAAAAACTCCGCATCTACAAAGTAATGCTTAGACCTGGTAAACCTACGGTATACAAACCTGCGACACTGCCAATAAAACATGTACAGACATTTGTGAAATGTTTCAATCAAAAATGTTTAGGTTAATTAAATAGCACGCTCATTATATTATATTCGGTTATACGACAGGAAGCGTATCACTTACAATACTTTTTAATCAGTACCTGCGTAGAGGATTTCTACCAGCTCTATGGAAGGAATCTTACATCATCCCTTTATACATATATATCAGGCAATAAAATCAATCTGACTAACTACAAAGGCATCGCAAAATTAAATGGAACCCGATATCTCATTATCCTTACTTTCTCCATATCAACAGGGCTTTCGAAAATCTCGTTCTACAATCACCAACGTTCTGGAAGTTAATACAATTATAAATGGCGGATTTAGAGATCGTAGGCAAACCGATGTCATTTACACCTACTTGATTTATTATTACAAAAGCTGAATTCTATGGGTTTCAGTAATTCTTTAGTTTTCTGGTTAAATTGTGATTTGACGAACAGATTACTGCAGGTTAAATTTAGAAACGCTGTCTCAAAAAAAACCGAAGTGTTTTCTGGTGTTCCACAAGGAAGTCATCTTGGTCCAATACTGTTTACTTTATTTATCAACGATTTCCCTTCTGTCATTCAGAGATTCTCTTGTACGTTGATGATGTCAAACTATTTTCTTCCCTTCAAAATTACATTCAACATGTTTTGCTACAACGCGATTTAAATAATTTTTGTAGATGGTGCAACATAAACCTAATGGAGCTCAATATAACAAACGGAAGCACATGTCCTTTTACAGATGGAAAAATCCACATAATAGTAATTTTATGAATGATGAACTGGCCTCGGTTGATACCTTCTTAGATCTTAGATTAAATTTTGGTCCGCATATATCTTTGGCAATAACCAAAGCTTATGGCGTTTTTGGATTTATGATGCGATGAAATGAAGAATTTTCTGATCCGTCTGTAACCAAACCGGTATATAAATCCCTGGTTCGTCTTATCCTGGAATATGGGATCTGTGTTATATTATTCATATAAATTTCGTCGAATCTGTCCAGAGACAATTTTTTTTATTCTGTTTACGTGGACTTGGAGCTCCCATGCCTTACCCTGTTATAAATCCAGACTTGCTCTAATTAAGTTACGGACACTGAAAAGTAGTAGAACTACGCTTAGCATTTCCTTTCTGCTCAGTTTATTCCATGGCGACCTTGACTTCAATTACTTGTTAAGTACAAGAAACTTTAAGTTCTTAAATATTAATTATTTTCGTCTTAACTATGCTAACAATGATCCATTCCGTATGTTGTGCGAGCAATTTAATGGATTTGTCCGAAAATAAAGAATCTTTGAAATGTTAAATTATTCTACACTGCTGCTCACATGAACAAGAACAGTTCATTTTTTATATTAATGTATAGAATATATTAAACGGTTGAGAAAAAGATATCTAAAATGGTTTGAAGTACCAAAGTGGTTTATTTCCTTTAAAAATATTTATTTATTTATTTATATTAATTACAATACAAAGTAAATTTGTATTCTAATATGGGTCCAGGGATAAGCCGGGTGACAAAGACAATTTGGCTGGTTTTTTGAGGCGACAGACCAAAGCCTCTGGTGGGAATCGAACCCATGACCCCCGCACGATAGGCGAGCACGCTACCTACTCACCTACCGGGGCGCTTCTTTAAAAATAAATAATAATTAACTTACTTCAATTAACAGTTATTTTTTTTTTTAAGTGTTTCTTAAATAGTATACAAAATTAAGTAATTTTTTTTTGTTCACTAGAATAAGAATATTACACTATTACTAGCAGATTCCAGCACTCGAAATTCGAGTGCAATTTCTAGGCAACTTTATTTTTCAACTTAGCCAATTCACAAACCAACATTTTTAAGGTTTATTATTATTGTTAATAAAGATAACAAATTCATTAAAAAACCCATTAACAAATTTAATAAACACACACATAGCTTATGTATAATTTTTTGTATGTGTTAGTAGCAACTTTAAATGCAATTTACTCAAAATAAAGGACAAAATTTAAAAATCTGTAAATCTGCAAAACGACTAAAAAGAAATAACTTTCAAATAATATACGCTTGGTTAAAATCAGGATAAAATGGTAGAACAAAACATCGGTCACAAGAAATCGCCTAGCCTGTTAATATTATAGATTAAAATATTATTACGAAAAATGAATTATTTCATTGAAATTCGACTGACTATTGGAAGTTGAATATTTATAATATTTTAATAATGAGTACATCTTCCTTTGTTTAAACTTA
Source organism: Cordilura impudica (assembly GCA_963682025.1). Taxonomy (NCBI): domain Eukaryota; kingdom Metazoa; phylum Arthropoda; class Insecta; order Diptera; family Scathophagidae; genus Cordilura; species Cordilura impudica. The sequence goes on along the minus strand of OY821519.1, from coordinate 24,487,458 downwards.
CCTCATACACACAAGTAGGAATAGAATCATATAGACTTTTAATATAATTGGGCAGTTTTAATAGCATTTATCAGTGAAGCTTTGTCTTCAAATTGGGCTCCAGACTCGTAAACTATTCCAGTTAGCCATCCCCAAACATTCACAATAATATTGAGATCGAAAGAATATGAAGGCTATTGCAATTAATCAACAGTCTGGGCTTGAATCCAGACTTCAACAAAAAAGGCTGCATGGATTGGCGCGTTATCTTGTTCGAAACTCCATGACAAAGGCCCAAACATGTTTCCTAAGTCAGGAAATGTCGTTTCTGGAACACATTTGTAAGCTACCGCATTTATTTTTGAAGTCAAAAATTGGAGTTCGCAAGTTACATACTAGAATGTCACTCCCCAGACCATTATCCACCTAAACGGCTATGATGATGATTAAAAAAGTCTTTTTCTTTTCAGAAATCATGGAAATAATAGTTGTATCCATCCGCCCCATCTAAATTAGTATTTTTTCTCGAACGGTGAACGGCTTTCAGTGGTGTTTTTTTTTTAAGTTTTAGTCTTCCCAGGTGCTTAGCATTCACAATGACATGCTTTACTGTTTAAATACTTTCCATACACCCCAAATAAAATTTTCGAACCCTCCAAAATTTCGATGGAAAAATCGATTTATGTCATATATAGGTACACCACATAATTTTATTTGGATTTTTTCTTCCAAAATTTGGAGCGATCGAAAATGATTTTAGAGGTATGGTTCCTTGGGCAAATATACTTGTTATGACCCATAGTAACAGAATCGCGATAAACCCATGGATTAAAAATAATTGACCCAAACATATATTATACACTAAATACATTAGTCTGTAAGAATACTTGTAATTATCTAGACTTTAATTAAATAAATATAAAAAAAAAAAATTATTTCTAGTAGCGGATTCCAGCGCTCGAAATTCGAGTGCAGTTTCTAGGCAGCTTTATTTTTAACTTAGCCCATTCACAAACCAACACTTTTAAGGTTTATTATTATTGTGAATGAAGAAAACAAACTCATTAACAAACACATTAACAAATTTAATAAACACACACATAGCATATGTAGAATTTTATGTATGTGTTAGTAGCAAATTTAAATTCATTTTACTCAAAATAAAGGAAAAAATTTAAAAATCTGTAAATCTGCAAAACGACTAAAAAGAAATACCTTTCAAATAATATACGTTTGGTCAAAATCGGAATAGAACGGTAGAACGAAACATCAGTCACAAGAAATCACCTAACCTATTAATATTATAGATTAAAGGATAATTTTTTATTTAAGGATTAATTATAATTTTAATATTAGCGCCATGGCTTCCGAAATCAGACTGCCCGCGTCATATATTGTACAAGTCTTTTACAATATAAAATAAAGAAACTGTAATGTAAAGAAGTTAAACTACTGATCATGATTGTGCATGCCTTTCTATTTACTGTTACAAGAAAACGACAATATAAAGCTGGGCAGGCAGAATCATGATTTACCCTTGGCAACAAGTAGAAAATAAAAGATTATTGTTTTCACGCAGCAACCACATTAAATATTAAAACATGTTTTTCTTTTGACAAAATTGGGCATGCAGAATTTTTCCACATCTCTTACATACCCATTGTGTATTTAAGAAAGTAGATATGATTGTGCATGGCTGATCACAATTATTGTTCTCACTTAGTAACAGAAATAATAGTTCAATACCAATTCCACTTCTTGTATATTTAAGAAAGTAGACATGATTGTGCATGTTTGAACATGATTATTTTTTACGTTTATATATGTAATATATGTAAACTAAGCAAAAACAAAACAATGATTTTATTTAATACTAAGTAATAAAATTAAAGTATTCCAATAATATTGTACAAGCAGATTCCAGCCCTCGAAATTCGAGTGCGAATTCTACGAAATTTTATTTTTTTTTTATTAAATAAAGAGCCTAAAGGTATGCTAATCAATTACATATAGCCAATTCACAAATCAACACAAAAAACAAACTCATTTTTATTACAAAAACATTAACAAATTCAATAAAAACACACACATAGCATATGTATAATTTTATGAATGATTTAGTAGCAACTTTAAATGCAATTTACTCAAAATAAAGGTAAAAATTTAAAAATCTGTAAATCTGCAAATCGGCTAAAAAGAAATACCTTTCAAATAATATACGTTTGGTCAAAATCGGGATAAAACGGTAGAACAAAATATCGGTCACCAGAAACTGTTGAAATATTTGCTGTTAGGACCAAAGCAGATTTGATTTCTGCTGCTGGCTGGTGAAATTTTGAGGCTGCTCTTCTGTCAGCTTCTGATGTCACGTTTTTGGTACGTCCTTGCAAATTTTTTCCATGCGCCGACTGATTTATTAAAAAGACTGTATACTACAGTGGGGCTCTTTCCATTTTTTTTTTTTTTTTAATTTCTCGATATCATAGCTTTTTGATACGGAAGCTTTTGCCTTTTCCTCTATCGTTCACGCAATTTTTCGTCCCATTATGCACATAAATTGAATTGAAATGTTAATTTCTAATTATAAAAAAGTTTAGCAAAAGAAATCACTTTCACAATAAAAATTATTTCTATTTAGTAAATTCATATATTTTATTTTTTTATTTATTTATTTATTTTTTTTGAATTACATAACATATGTTAATGTATACTAGCAGATTCCAGCCCTCGAAATTCGATCGCAAATTCTAGTAAATTTAATTTTTTTATTAAATAAAGGCCCTAAAAGTATGCTAATCAATTATAGCCAATTCACAAATCAATAAAAAAAAACAAACTCATTTTTATGAAAAAACACATTAACAAATTTAATAAACACACACATAGCATTGTATAATTTTATGTATGGGTTAGTAGCAACGTTAAATACAATTTACTCAAAATATAGGAAAAAATTTAAAAATCTGTAAATCGGCAAAACGGCTAAAAAGAAATTCCTTTCAAATAATATACGTTTGGTCAAAATCGGAATAAAACGGTAGAACGAAACATTAGTCACAAGAAATCACCTAGCCTATTAATATTATAGATTATATTGTTAATTAATTTGCTTATTGTCGTAGGACAGATCGTAAATAAATTGTTCTTATTTAGAAGTTTCAAGCCTTGTAACTGGTATTCAAGGCCGAACCGGGATTTCATTGTACTTTGATATAGGCCTTATAAATGAAAATTTTTTTAAATTCCATGTCCTCAAAATAGCGAACAATTTCAATTTTAGTTTTCAACAAATCTTCATACTAATCATTTTACGATGCTCTAATTGAATGAATGACATTTCCATACGTTAGTTAAAGAAATTCTTAGAAAAACCATAAATTGATGTGGGTTATAAAAATTGCGAACGTTTTTCAATACGAGAATTTTTTCACCGAAAATTTTTTTTTCTCATATTTAAAATGATGGTGAATGCAATATTGGTGGTAAGTGAATCAGTTTTATCCACAGCTAATATTAGTTCTGGCAGACGTGTATCGAACTTATTAGTATAACATAAAATAAAATAAAATAAAAAGATGTGTAGCAACAAAGTCTTGATGACAAAAGTTGTTTTCAATTTTGCGAATTTTCAACTAAATTAAACAAAAGGAATTCAAGATTTTAAAGATGTTTTTATTTTTGTTTTGTTTTTGTTTTAATGCATGTATGTATATTTTTGATATAATACTTTATGCAACAACAACAATTCTCGGAAAATTTACGAAAATTTATAAAACGGAAAAGAACCTTTGAGACATCACAACAAAAGGCACAACAATTAAGACGAAAAAAAAACATGAACCAACAACTCGATACAAGAGTATGGACAACAAATTTTGTATTAAAACAAAATCGAAGAAAAATTAAGCATAAAAAAATTATATATAAAAAAAAACGAACAAAAAAATGAAGAATATTTTTTTAATTCATACATTAAAAACAAAGAAATGAAACGCTGCAAAAAAAAAACACAATTTATTGTGAGCTAATTTAAGCGAGGACGACACCTCAACAACGGACGACACCAGCCAGAGCAACATCAACATCAACAACATCGCAGCAGCAATGCAAGTCATTTATATAAACAGCAAAACCAAAAACAGTGCTAAATCAATGTGTCTTTGTGTCTGGCGGCATAATATGAGGAGCTACACACACACACGAACGCTGTTTAGGGAAGAGCCAGAAGGGGATCTACAAAACAACACCCTGAAAACAAGAACGGAGTATATGAAATGGAAAAAAAAGTGCGGTATAGCTATTTTTTGTCTTTATTTTGTTTTTGAGTTGTTGTATGGAAGAAGTCTCTAAAGAACAAAATGAGCAATTGACTAAACTCGACGACTTGACGGTTGTCATGAATGTGACCACAAACCCAAACAAGCAACACAAAAAACTACGCAAAAACAACCAAGAGTTAAGCACGACCGCCCATGAAATAATAGCAATAACAACAACAAGAACAATATCGCAAATAACTAAAATAATGCATATCATACTATGGGTCAGGAGCTTACAAAGTAGCTCTGGTCTTTTCTAAAGGCAAAATTTGTTCAAATTCAGTGCCGTTAATCCTGTCAGATTTATCTGCCAAATATTGGGATACTTTGAACCCTTAGAATCTCGTTAGTAAGTCCTACAGAATTTTTATAGATGTAATTTAAGTCAAGATTTCTCAATTGTTACTCAATTGTCTAAGGACAATATATTTTTTTTTTAAATCAATAACATAATCTAACTTATCCATCCTTTTCTCAATCCTCCATCATTTTGGGAAAATTAAGCAAAACCCAAATCGCGGAAACAACAAGAAGCAAAAGTATACCGTTTTTACGATCGTCTTGACAAATTAAGACCCACATGTTGAGTTTTTTTTTTTTGATCGTGACTGTCATGATAGACGGACGTGTAGCGGCGAATAAAATTATTTTTTCGTTTTTACGAAGTGCATTTATTTTGAAACACTTATAATTGTGTTACTGTTTAGTTATTTACCTTTTAATTTAAAGTTAAAAAAAAAAAAAATACAAGAGATAGAGACTCTTAATCACAACATAAACTATGAGTGAGCTATTTGCTCAAAACTCAAAAGTGAATAATGACAAAAACAATACAAATAATTCATCAATACAACATATTGTAAAAAAAGATCTTAAAAGAAAAAGCACTATGAATAGTGACAAAATGTATAAACAAACAAAAAGTAACAACTATTACGCTATTCTTGATAACGAAAAAGAATGTAATCAAGAGTACTTAAAAAAATTCGAAAAACATGTACAAGATCATGTAAGTGCCAGTACATCTCATAATTGTGTATCAAAAACTTCTTCTAACAAAGAGAGTGAGAATAATAATGAGAATACAACAAATAATAATTCAAAAAAGAATAAAAAAATACCACCTCTCAATATTTTTGATGTGGAACCTAATGAACTAATTGAGTTTATAACAAATGGACTTAAAATAAAAGAATTTAAAATTAAAGAATACAACAACAAAAAAATAGCACTGTTTATGTCCTCCATAAACGATTATAACAAAGTAAAAACATATCTACAAAAAACAAAAACAAAATTTTTCACATTTACACCTAAGACTATTAAAACAAAGACTTATTTATTGAAAGGTCTCAGTGGTAATACTGATACTAAGACAATTTATGATGAATTATGTAAATTTCAAAACGAAAACATCGAATTTATAAAAGTTAGTAAATTTACAACAAAGAAATCTATGAATAATGGTTACGATCTTCCGATATTCATAGTACAAATAAGCAATGAAAGTAAAGTTAATGAACTCAAAGCAATTCACGGGCTACTTTATCGTTGTATACATTGGGAGCCCTTAAGAAAATCTGAAATTCCACAATGTTCTGTGTTCTGTGCAACAAATACGGTCACCCAGCAACATACAGGGGATGCGAAAAATACAAAGAACTTCAACAGAAGCTTCGCGCAAAAAAACAAGGATTAATACAAAAAAGAACTAATAATACAACAAATAACGTAAATCCTTATATGACATTCGCTAATGTGTTAAGAAATGACAATACTCAACAAATTCACAATAATAACCCAATTAACCTAGCAATAGAAGAATTTAAAAATTCAATGCAAAACCTAACTAACCAAATTATTAATTTGCAAAAGCAATTACAATTACAAGCATCTAGAATAGATTCTATTTTCTCAATGCTTGAAAATTAAAATGGCTGAAACAATTGTAAAGAACTTAAATATAATTGAAGTTAATGTTAATTCGCTAATAAGATTAAGTAGAAGATATGACTTAATTAACTTTTTAAATACCCATAATCCAGATATAGTATTATTAAACGAAACAAAATTAAATATAAGACATAAAATTAACATTCAAGACTATAAAATTATAAGAAAAGACAGAGCCAATGCCCAAAGGGGTGGCGGAACAGCAATATTGATTAAAAATGACATAAAATATAAATATTATAATAACAATATCATTAATACATTCAAATGTTTGGAAACATGTATTATAAAGATACCGCTTATTTCAAACAAAACTCTGTTTATCATATCGGCATATTATCCGTCTGGCAATAATAATAGATATTTTAAATCTGCACTACTACAACTGTTTAAATCATTAGATTTACAATGTTCTAATCATTTTTTTATACTCGCTGGGGATCTAAACTGTAAGCATATTGATTGGGGTAATGATTCATGTAATACAAAAGGCAATATGTTAAAAGAATGGCTTTCATGCAACGAAATACATGCTAGATGTAGTTTTTATGCTTCTGTGTCACCATCATTTCCACGTTGTGGATCTTATTTAGACGTATGTATCGCTGACACTCGTTTGAATATCTATAGAGAAAACAACACTCTAAATTGTTTAAAAACACTGGATTATGACAGTGACCATAATGCAATTCAAATAATTATTATAAATAATGAAAATGACCATTTTCTCTCGTTTTTTAAAGAAACACCTAACCTCCAATTAAACTATAAGAAAACAAATTGGAAAAAATTCATAAACATTATATTAAATGAATTTATTAGTAATGATAACATTCCAAATAACAGGAACCTAACAAACTCGGAAATAGATTTTTATTTACTAAAATTAAATGAATTTATACTTTCTGCTATAGAAAGATCGGTTCCTACAGTAAAAAGCAACGATTCAATTTCAAAATTTACAAACTTAACTATAAAAAAATTACAACTTGAAAAAAGCAAAACTCTGAGTAAAATAAAAAAACACAACCGACTACAATATTTGTTAACCTACACAGAACTTAATTTATTGAAAACCAAATTGAAATTAATCAAAAAACTCATTGACGAAAATTTTACCCTCTCTGTAAACAACCATTTTAGGGAAAAATTATCCAAAATGGACGCTAAAAATTCAGCAAATATGTTTAATGAAGTTAAAAAACAATTTAGACCAGTCCAATCGCTAAATATTGATATTTTAAAAATTGATCAAGATGAAGTAAGTTTGCTTAGAAATGCTGGAATGAACTCAGAAGATTTGGAAAAAGAAGAAAATACTAATAAATTCATAATAAGAGACCATGATAAAATACTAAATATAATTGGCACTTTTTTGGAATCAGTTCATTCTTTTAAATATATAGATACTGATAATTACTTAAACGTTGATGTTGTTAACTGTTTCTCCAGATTCTTGGAAACAAAAAATGAGTATGAAAGTAATCAATCAACCCTTACTACGTTTTCTGAAATAAAAAAAGCCAATGATTTAAATGTTTTTCTCGCAGAAGATTATTTTATAACAAAAGAATCGATTTATTATATATTTCATAATTTAAGAAAAAAACTTTCATCAGGTTTAGATAATATTCCAAATATAATACTGAAAAATTTACCAAAAGAAATTATTCTTGAATACTGTACACTTTTTAATAATATGCTCAATAATTCATATTTTCCTCGTGCATGGAAGATCGCGAAAGTCGTTATTTTGCCCAAAAAGGATAAGGATACTAGTAATCTGAAAAATCTCCGCGCAATAAGTTTATTACCGAATATTAGTAAAGTCTTTGAAATGTGCATTAACAACAATATACTAAAATTTTGCAAAAAAAAAATAAATTAGTTAATGATAAACAATTCGGTTTTAAATACAGACATTCAACTATTCATGCGATAAATCTATTAACTTCCAATATTTACTGGAATTGGAACAAATCCTTATGTACAGGAGCTTGTCTGATAGATTTTGAGAAAGTTTTTGATAGTATATGGATTCCAGGCTTAATATATAAACTAATAAAGTATAAATTTCCTTATCATCTTTTAAAACTTATACACAATATGCTAAGTAACAAATATTTTCAAATATGCAACAAAAATCAAATAAGTACAAGGCAATTTATTATAATTAATGGATTACAGCAAGGAACGGTGAATTCCCCTATTCTATTCAATTTATTTATCCTTGATCTTTTGCAACTAATCGATAATATAATTGGATTTGCCGATGATATTATTATATATCATTCAGATAACAAAATTCAGGATATCAATGAAAAATTGCAAAATTACTTTAATATTGTAGAAAAATATGCCTTCAACTGGAAAATGAAAATAAATATTAGTAAATGCGAAACTATACTTTTTCGACCCCCAGTGGGAAAATGTAATTATAATATTAGAAAATACTGGAAAGATTTTGGAATAAAATCCAACTCCAATATTAATATTCCAAACAAGCCAATTGTCAAATACTTGGGTATTAATCTGGATAAGTTTTTATATTTTAATAAGCATATTAATTTACAACTAATTAAGGCGAAAAATGCATTTTTTATGTACAGAAAGCTATTCTTTTCAAAACATATTAATTCTACGGTTAAGGTTTTATTATATCAATCCTTAATTAGACCAATCTTAACCTACGGGTGCCAAATATGGTTTAATGTATCTCCTTTCTATATGGAAAAAATGCGAGTTTTCGAAAGGAAATGTCTAAGGGCATGTACTTCGTTGTTTAGATCACCAAATAGTGATTTCAAGAAATATGTATCAAACAAGAATTTGTATCATGCCGCAAAGGCAAGTAGAATCGACAATTTCATTATTCATTTAATAAGAAATCACATTTTAAAAAGCTTAGATTGCATAGAAAATAACCTAATTATGGCTCCATATTATGTAAGTGGAGAATATATATATAAAACACTACAAAATGGACATGTTCCACCCGAAGCCTTTTTATACCTTGACAATCAAGGAAAATGAATTCGGCATTCCTATAATCTATCACATATATAGACGAGCCACTGAAAAAGCGATACATTGCAATCAACTTACTACAGAAAATAAAAGATTTGACACAAGTGTATACTTTAAAGACAGAAACATGTTTCCAAACATAAACACAAAAAAATACTGGTGGTTGACCTAAATGTTAGGTACAACATTTTCGTTTTGTTTTTTTTTTATTTTCTTAACTACCTCTTATTTTATTTTTCACAAATATAAAAGTATTTTTTTTCACAGTTTTTCTTTACATTAATTATATACATTTACCCATTTATTGTATCAATAAAAATAATACTAATTTCACAAAAAGAATATCCATTTTATAAATGTTAAATATACTTGAGAGCCCGATTAAGGGACAGTGTATATTAAGTTATATTAACTACTGTTTGCTTATTTATAGTTGAATTATAATAAATTTTGTTAAATAAACGTTAAAAAAAAAAAAAAAAAAGACCCACATGTTCCACTTTCGCTTCCAATAGAGTAGATCTCAACAATGCACAGTGGTTGAAAATGGTTTTTCATTGGCCAAAATTCTGTAACTTTTGAACCGATCAAAATATTTTAGTAATTTTTTTAGTGGATGGATATTTAGTTGAACTTGGCTTAGTTTTAATTTCATTAAAATTGATTGATGAACTTTTGACTTTTAGCGCGAAATATGGGTTTTTATTTTAGTTATTAATTAAAAAATGTCATATTTTGCATTTTAATAATAATTATAAACATTTTTTGTAATAATCTGATTTTTTTATTGTTTAAATTATAAAAAAAAATTACACCAAAAAAAAATATTAAAATTAACTGTAAATTTTGCTGTTATTACTGAAAAATTACAAATTTTAGCTGACAAATTTGCAAATTTGTTTACACTCAAAGTATATTCACGCTTAAAAAACGTTAGTAATACGAGGGCGTATCAATAAGTCCGTGACTTTTCGAACTTCCCCCGTAGTTATATGAAATGCAACACTGCGCCCATCAAATACCACCTGTTAGTAGACTACTGTAAAATTTTGAGCAAGTTCCATCATTTACTTTGCGTTTAACAGCTGTTCAAAACATACAACCTCGTTTTTTTTTTTAATGGAAAAAAGTGAATTTCGAGTGCTCATTAAACATTATTTTTTGCGAAAAAGAAACATTAATCAAACCAAGGAAAAGATTGGTAAATACTATGGGGACTCTGCACCATCGATTTTAATGGTAAAAAAGTGGTTTACTCACTTTCGCACAATGCATTAATTTTAGGGCGTTCGACCTCGGTCATCCCCATCGTATTTAGTTACACAGCAGCTTCTGTTGACGGTTCGTATTTACACAGCGGCCTCTGATGACTGTTCGTATTTACACAGCGGCCTCTGCTGACTGTTCGCATTTAGTTACACAGCGACTTCTGTTGACTGTCTGTATTTACACAGCAACTTCTGATGACTGTTCGTATTTTCACAGCGGCCTCTGCTGACTGTTTGTATTTAATTACACAGCGACTTCGGTTGAGTGTTCTCTATCGACCATATTTTTTTTATCCTACAGCCCACGACCGATCCAATCGACTGCCACCGATATAAGCAGCCGACCGCCGCACTGTGGCTGAAATTTTGATTTCATTGGCTAAAAGTCACCGATTTTTAAAATTTTAACGCCTTTTTGTAGCTAACATATCCAGATTAAGATAGCCAAAAAATTAGGTTAAACTATTGCTTATTGTGGGCGTGGCATGCTAACAAACTCAACTGTTTTTTTAATTTCAGAAAAAGGTGATTTTTTCCATGAGTCATCATTGCATCCCGAAAAAATTACGGTTTGGTGCGGTTTATGGGCCGGCGCACAGTGGGTTAGAATAGCATGTTTTCTTGGATCAAATCAGGGAAGCTATGTTAGGATAATTTTTCTTTATTTTTCAGTTAATACCATTAAAATAAGTTAAAAAAAATGTTTTCTAAGTATATTTGAGTATAATTTTATTAAGTAATGCCAAATATCAGTGTAGGTATATAGTGCAAGGAGTACAGTATGAGAACTTAAACATTGCATTTTATACATCTTAAAGTTAATCATCCACATCATCATCATTATCATTATCATCATCATCATCACCATTATCGTTATCATCATCATCATTATCATCATCATCATTATCATCATTATCATCATCCGCAGCATCAGCAACTTCAACATCACTGAAATAGTTCTTGTTCGGAGCTGCAGGTTCAATTAAATCAATTGCCTCCTCTGGCAAGCTTTGAACCTTCTTTGCAGGCAATTTTCGCATGCTTGAAATAATTGGGTCAGAGGTTTTCAAAAACATATTAAAAATGTCTTGGTTTGATTTTTCGCGACTGCACTTTCGGGAATGAAACTCCCTATATTTTTTAAAATCTTTATTTCGAGCTTCTTGCGCTTCTTCTGATAACTGCCCAATAGGTAAAAGGGCATTTGACACAATTTCGGGTCCGTGAATAAAAAACTTGTGCAAAGTGGTAGGCATATTGTACCAAGGATACGTTTCAACAAAAAGTCGTCCTGTATTGTGTGCATATATTTGAAATTTTTCATTATTAATTTCATGGCCACTGGATACAGCAATAAGCAACACGTGCATTTTTTTTATTAAATTAACATCTATTTTTGTTATTTCGGCAGATTTTTCAGCGTTTTGGAAAAAACGTCTTGCCGTATTCCCATCATTCGTGTTTCCAAAACCAGGTTTGGGTTGGTCAACTATTAATCCCATATTCTCTTTAAATTTTTTCTGAATTTCTTTTTTTGTTTCAGCTACTGTTCTTTTTTCAGAATCAGTTCTAGCCTGCCACTTTTGTAAACGCATTTTATATGCAACGTGCAAAAGACATTCAAAAAATCTAATCCAGCCATGAAGAATGGAAAGGCCAAATTTTAAATTGTCTACATGTACAGGTCTTTGGATCATGGCTTCTATATTATTAAAATCCTTACTTGTAGCGCCACATAAGTAACACTTTTGTGTTGATGTGGTTTCTTTTAAGGCATTGCAAACTTTTCCATCTACCATTGCCAAAATTAATTTGTGGGAAACATGTACAACTTTCTCACCAATCGTGACAGTTGAAGAGGTTAAATTCTGTATTTCCTCTTCAACTCTTTTGTTTTCACTAATTGACACATATGCGGTTTCTTTGACAAATTCAATTTTCAAGGGTTTGCAAAATCTAGTTGAAGACGGCCGTGGATTTTGCCAAATTACCTTCTCCTCAAACATAACCCTAAGTGGTACAATTGTGGTTAAAAAAACTGATGAATCACTAGCATCCGATCCATGAAAGGCTTGTTTGTATGAGCTATGGCCAGAGCTTCCATCAAAGCCCCATTTTGAATATAATACTACATTCGAGTTCGTAATGCCTAATGAGTCAATAACAGTTTCTTGAAGTTCTATTAGTCGCTCCGCTGTGTGATTAAGAAGACTTTGTAAAGTTACCTCAACGGAGGTCTCGCTTATTTTAAAGCTGGTCGATTCTGGGTAAGTTTTTTGTTTTTCAGTTTGAATATTGTTGTAGGAGGGAAATATTTGAGGAGCAGCTTGTCTAACAACATTGTATTGATTTCGTGTTAGTTTAGCTTCTACAAAAACAGCCAAAGCTTTTGTATTCGATATTTTCAAGGTGGGAAGTGGTTGTTTCAATTTTTTTTTTTAATTTATTCCCTTGCAACACTTTTCATATATAGCTCGCAACACTTTTGATTCCTCGACATAACCTTCGCTTTGTAATTTAACCTGTGAAGCATAAAGTAACTCTGGCAATGACATGGTGTCTCTTACAATCTTTGTTTTTTTATATTTACTCCAACCACTGGACTCGGTAAAACTAATTTCTTTTCGACCACGTTTTGCAGTCGGGGCAAGAGTAAAACCAATAGAGGATTCCAACCAGATTTTATTTTGAGTAATAAACCTCATTTGAATTCTATGCGCTCTAGTCCACCTAGATTTAAATTCATAAAAGAAAACATGAATTCTTTTATTTAAATCACACATATTATCCTCAGAGCAGTTGGTGCGTTTTTTGATTTCTTCAGCTAAAAATGTCATCTTGTCATTCATTGTTTGAGCGCTTGAATTCATCATAATATCAAATAAGCTTCGACGAGTATAAAAAACAACGTTCGAACTTGTATCTATAAAAAAAAAAAATAATGGTAATAAAAAAAAAAACCTCTTCAAAAATCCCTTTTACCCGATTACTTGAAACTGCACAACACAATCACTATTTGTCAAAACAAAGAATATTATTAAAATAAACAAAAACAAAATATTATTGTAACAAAGAATATTATTAAAAGAAACAAAAATAACAACATTAATATACGGAAAAGAAGAGCACAAATAAATAGAAAAAAGTAACATGAAAAACAACAAAACACAACACACAACAACAGCACCAGTCGCGAGATCGATGTGACTTTTAGCTAATTTAACTGCTGCAACACTTGTATTAAACAATGCATGGCTTCTAAAAAGCACAAAAGGGCAGCGTAAAATTTTGCAATATAACACAGATTTATGTCCTCTTTAATATAAACTACAAATTATGACACGAATGTGGACGAATAATAACTATATATCCATTTAAAATATAAAAATATTAATTTTTTTTCGCATTTTCAATATAAATAACTACATCTAAATCACTTCCACACACAATTTGATACACAAATGTTAACGATGTATTTGCAAAATAACCTGAACTTGATGGTTCCATTGAAAAATGTTTAACTTTTACAATACTTTTTAAAATAAATAAAATTTTCAACGGGAACGTTTTCACTTTTTTCAGTCTTTTTTGCACAAAAATTTCTATGAAGTTTGACTTTGAAGTTTCACTACAAAAACACCAGACCACTTTTGACATTTATTTTAACGACAAGTGATGTAGAATTTTATATACTGTAACCGGGTGCAAAAAATTTTAACGATACTTAAATTTTTTTTTTTAATTAATCCAAGAAAACAGGCTATTCTAACACTCTGTGCGGCGGCGTCACTGGGCCATACTTCTTCCGTGATGATCAAGACCGGCAGGTTACTGTGAATGGAAATCGCTACCGTTCAATGATAACCGAATATTTTTGGCCCCAATTGGATGATGTGGACTTGGAGGACATGTGGTTCCAACAGGACGGCGCCACAAGCCACACAGCGAATGTCACAATCAATTTATTGGAAACCAAGTTTGGAGAACATGCTATCTCACGAAATGGTCCAGTCGATTGGCCGCCTCGGTCGTGCGATTTGACGCCGTTGGGCTAGTTCCTGTGCGGCTACGTTAAGAATATGGTCTATGCCAACAAGCCAGCGACGATTGATGAACTTCGTACGAATATCGGTCGTGAAATTGCAGCAGTATCGGCCGATTTATGCTTGAAAACCGTCGAAAATTGGGTACAGCGTCTGGACTTCTGCAAGCGTGCCCGTGGTGGCCATGCAAAAGAGATCGATTTCCATACATAATGGCATCGAACGTACTTTCACAGGAATAAAGAATTTCATTGATATCCAAAACCGCTTTTGTAGCGCTCTTATTAAAATACCCTTTATTTATGAAACTACTATATTTTTCTCAAATTTCAACTTTAGTGGAATAGAACTTCCAGAGAACAAAACGGAACAAGAAACGTATACTACCCGGAGAAAGGTGAAAGTGTCCTCTTTAACCCTATATATATACTTTTGCACCCGTGACGACCCGCGGGTAGAACACTTTTTCATTTTAATGAAATTACTCTAAAAAAAAATTCAAATTACGATAATTTAAAGAGCCCATTAAGTACTCGTATACAATGGTGTGTTAAATTTGTGCTTTAGGTATTTTATGGCTTATAACAGTAATTATTTGTTCTATTACCATAATATATTTGTCAGTAAGAATGTCAATACACAGAGAATGTAATTCATTAGTAACCTGGGTTTTTTTTTATTATCATACTTTTTTATACCTTTTTATTTTACCTAACAATGCACTAATGCAAGTAGTAAAGAAAACACACACAGGTAATTCATTTGTATAGTGGGATTTTCATATATTATTTTAGGTCGTAATGCAAAAATGCCATTTTCTTACCTTTTTATTTTACCTAGAAACATAGTATGATGGCTTATGAGAAGGCTTCTAAGAAAGCGACATTTGAATACAAACTCAATCGCTCTAATATATTTCAGTAATATCAGTCGCAAATAAAAATATTCAGAAAAATATGGAGAGCTCCAGCTATAAAGAACTGGCCGAATAGTATTTTAAAAACAAAAACCAGGAAGATGTTCTTAGTTACGTTAATATAAAATTAAACTTAAATTCGTGTAGCACCAAAATACAAGAGCAGTTATCTAATTTCATCAAAGCACTAAAAATTATGAATATCGCAAATTTGGATTGATTATAAATCAGCCAAAACAAGGGTCAGGCAATACAAATCATGGCAATACCGCAAGAAGATTCTTTTCAGATCCAGAAACAGTATCTGAAGTAACAGGAGTGGATTTAAACCTTATTTTCAGAATTAAAATAATCCTAGAAGTTCTTGCGTGCAATGGAGAAATTGACTCTAGGAAATTTGGAGATTATGCTACGGAAACTGCAAAAATATATACAAACAAATACCCATGGAAAAATATGTCTGCAACAGTTCACAAATTCCTTTATCATGGAGATCTATCAGAGGAGGCTCAGGAAAAAAGGAATAAGGATTACAGATTTTATGAAGATCTATTTAATATATTATTGGCAACGTCATATCCGTTCATCTCCTGTATTCGAAATCAATGGAAAGTGGAACATCGGGATTTAGATGAAGAAGTCAAAAAACTACTAAAGAACAGAAATAACACAGAACAAAATATGGAATATCTGCAATCAATATTTATTAAATGAATAATGATTATAATTGCCTTTCATTGTTATTTAAGTACAAAAAACATAGTATTAGTAAAAAATAATAATAAACAGAAACTACCATTATTAGAAATGCAATTAAAATCTATTGCAGTTTTTATTTTTAAAATGTTTTTTAAAATTATCAAATTTGACAGCAAAAAATAATAAATTTTTCTGTAGTAATGGCAAGATTTTTAGATAATATTATTAACGTTTTTTTTTTAATGTAAATATTCTTTGAGTGTAAACAAATTTGCAAATTTGACAACAAAAAATTTTTAATTTTTCATTAATAGTAAAATCTCCAGTTGATTTTACTATTTTTTTTTTTTTTTTTTGAGTGTAAAATATTTTTTGAGTGTAACATTAAAAAAATCCCATTATTACAAAAATTATTATTAAAATTATAACTAAATATCTATCCATTAAAAAAAAAAATTACTGAAATATTTTGATCGGTTCAAAAGTTACAGAATTTTGGCCAATGAAAAACGATTTTCAGCCACTGTGTGCCGATACTACCGACTACCACCGATATAAGCCGCCGAACACCGATACAGCCGACTGCCGCCGATACAAGTGGCCGACCGCCGATACTACCGACTGCCACCGCTATAAGCCGCCGTACACCGATACACCCGTCGACTACTAATATTGCCGAGTTACATCACGGGGAAGTCAAGAAGGTCCGAGTAAGAGAAGAAGTACTGCCACGTGTGTCGATTATTAAAATATATATATATTTATGTAATTATAAAGAGAATAATAAAATTCAGATTAGTATACAACCCCGCCAAAGGGAAAAGTAAGTGCATTATTATTTCCTAAGGTCTTGAGGGTCCTTAAGTAGACCCAGGACACGAAAAGCTACCCCAGCCTACGACAAATGTTGTAAATGTTAATTAATAAATCCATCGATAGTCAAACTTATTTATTCTTGTTGCTTGCATTCTTCGCAAAGTCGGTTCATTCTTGAAATACTTATATTAATAAATTAAGTAACCTTATAATTCTGAAACACGCCTTATCAGTATAAATCAAAAAATAAGTAAGTATTAATTTAAATAAAATTTTTGAATTACAAGAAGTTGAATTTTTCCCATTCAACCTGAGGGAAAATATTCTTTAAAAAAAGACATAATCGCCCAAATAATTCAACTGAACAACATAAAGGCCAAAGCAATAGATTGATAGAATGCATAAAATAGCAAACCCTACCATCCTAAAGATCATAGGCATCGAGTTGAATTTTTGATGTGTATACATCTATACGCGCAGGGGGGTAAATTTCAAAAACAGCGTAACATTTAAGCGTAACATATGAGTCGTAAGACAAAATGTGATTGTATTGGTGAAAAAAATATGATATTATGATAACCTGTTTGAAAATTAAAAATGAAAAAAAAATTAAAAATAAAAAACTAAAAATTAAAAACTAAAAATAAAAAATGAAAAATGAAAAATAAAAAATTAAAAACTAAAATTGAAAAATGAAAAATAAAAAATGAAAAATAAAAAATGAAAAAAAAATTAAAAATGAAAAATAAAAAATTAAAAATGAAAAATTAAAAATGAAAAAAAAAAATTAAACATAAAAAATTATAAAAAATGAAAAATTAAAAATAAAAAATGAAAAATAAAAAATGAAAAATGAAAAATAAAAAATGAAAAATTAAAAATGAAAAATAAAAAATGAAAAATTAGAAACGAAAAATTAAAAATGAGTAATGAAAAATGAAAAACAAAAAATTAAAAATAAAAAAAATTAAAAATATAAAATAAAAAATGAAAAATAAAAAATGAAAAATATAAAATGAATAATGAAAAATAAATTAAAAATGAAAAATGAAAAATAAAAAATGAAAAATGAAAAATGAGGCATGAAAAAAAATGAAAAACGAAAAATGAAAAAAACAAAATTCAAAATGGAAAATAAAAAATTACTAATAAAGATGAAAATTAAAAAATTAAAAATGGAAAATAAAAAATGAAAAATGAAAAATAAAAAATTTAAAAAAATAAAAAGGAAAAATGAAAAATGAATACTAAAAAATTATAACTAAAAAATTAAAAATAAAAACTGAAACATGAAAAATAAGAAATAAAAAATGAAAAACTAAAATTAAAAATGAATAATGAAAAATAAAAAATGAAAATTAAATAAAAAAATTAAAAATAAAAAATGAGAATTGAAAAATAAAAATTGAAAAATGCAAAAAGAAAAAAGAAAAAGAAAAATTGGAAAATGAAAAATTAAAAATGAAGAAAAATATTAAAAATGAATAATAAAAAATGAAAAATAAAAAATGAAAAATTAAAATTAAAAAATTAAAAATATAAAATGAAAAAGAAAAAATTAAAAATTAAATGAAAAATGAAAAATGAAAAATGAAAAATAAAAAATGAAAATGAAAAATGAAAAACGAAAAATTAAAAATTAACCGGTTAAAATAAATAATAATAATAATAAATGATACGCTTTCTGTTTGATTTTAAGAAAGTGCTATAAAAAATCTTTAATTACTAGATGTTTACACATCTCCCCTGCGATCGGACTCACATGATTTTTTTTTCTCGCTACAATTTGATCTTCATGGAGAGTATTTTGAAAAATCACACAACCATCGTCGAAGATAATTACTTGTTTTTTCTCATTTTTTCACAAAGCAATAAGTGGTAATGGAGATCGGAGAGAAAGAAAGCTCTTAGAAGGTTGCTTATAAAAAATTCCTCCATAATTTTAGATAACAAGACTAAAGCCCCCTGACCCACTGTTAAACGCACAATAAGAAGTGGATAAATTTTTAATATGGTACTCAAAAAAAAGTAATGCAAGCATTTAAAGAGTCACCAATTTGATTTAAAAAACCCAAAATAGATATAAAAAAAAACCAACCAGGCAACCGAACAACAAATCTAGAAACTTAACATCCTGATAGCCAGACAGAAGGACAAAACCATAAAGCATAAAGCGTAAACAGTCAAACGGACAGACACATATGGCCACACTAACTTAAACGTAGTTCATAACATTTAACAAACTGTTTTACCAGTGATAGGGGGGGGCTTTGTCAATATTTAGTCAATAAAGTGACGACAACAATACTGCGATGATAAACTCAACCAAAAATTTTCGAAAACAATCGAATTAACCTCCTAAGAATAACCTCCAGAAAAACTTTCAACATTGAATCAACGAAACAAACAACGATAAACTCATCATTATCTTTATAATCCTTTCATATGCAAGTATTTTACGCACTCACTCTCTCCCTCTCTTTCATTCTCTTGTTATCTTGTTTTTATAACCTTAAACTTTTAAAGTTGTTTCTTTGACATTGAATGTCTTTTTTACATCTACAAATTTAAATAAACAGTGAGTTAGTGTATACGGTAAACGACACCGACGAATATTAAATGCCCTCCTGCTGTACAGAAATTCAATCAACAACAAACACGCTACAATGTAAAGTAGATAAAATTAGAATGACATTTTATTTAATATTTTTTGGTTGCTTAAACATTTGAGAAAATAAAATTTTTCTTATGTGTGTTGAATGGAGCAAAAATTAGAAAAGGTTTAAGGACAATAAGATCATTATGACTCAGTATGACTCTTTATTTGGAATAAAACTGAAACACTGAGGCCATGATGCCGACATCTTACTGCGGATGATTACCAGACATCTGATAACAAAATACAGTAGACTGATAACAGCAAATGTAGTGACAAGAAAAGAGCAAACAAATTCTAGATACAAACGAGGCCAAACACTACTATAGGTCAAAATCAATTATATGGTGGTCCCTTTGTTTGATTAAAAACAATTACACCTATCCCTCGATTTACACGATTCTTTTTATTTACACGATTTCCCTTTTACACGACTTTTTTTCGCATAATCCTCAATTTGCAAGAATTTTTTTTTTAATTATATAATAATATTCATGTTTTTTCACATTAACAATATAATTATGATGCTTCTAAAATTTTTTTAAATTAACGAATATTACCAAACGTTTTTTTTTTCGTATGGTAAAGCTGTCATTATATATAAAACGGGAGTTCCCCGTTTTTATGTTCACACACACAAGAAGCATACAAATCTGATAATTAATCATTGCATTTAGTGTTTAGGAATATACAGTTGTGTATCGTGTTACATTTTTTATATCAGATAAATAAAATTATTTGCAATTAGTTTTCGCAAATTTGCATGGTACAATTCAGCGAAAATTTTTTCACATGCCGAAAAAAATTAATAAAAAACAAGTGAAAAGAAAAGTCATATCTTTTGAAAGCAAAATTTAGATTTTAGATAGACTACGTAAAGGAGACAGAGTATCAACAGTTTTTAAAATTTTTCTATTCACGAAGCTACAATAAGATCTATAAAAAAAATTAAATCCTTATCAGAAAAAGTGTCGCAGCTAGAACTAAGTCGAGCTAGAGTACAACTTCATACGTTCGGGACATGACGATTGAAAATATGGAAAGACTTTAATGATCTGGATAGAAGATCAAACTCAAAAGCGAATTCCGATTGATACCAATGCTATAACAAATAAAGCTTTAAGGATTTATGAAAAACTAAATGATCGGCTGCCATCCACGTCATCAACTACAAAAAAAACATCGTTTTCGGTTTGAAAAATTTAAGCAAAGACATTCCTGACACAGCTTGAAGTTAAAAGGTGAACAAGCTTCCGCTGATAAAATTGCTGCTAAAAAATATCCCGCAATATTTTCTGATATTATTGCTACCAACTCATACACTCCTGATCAAGTCTTCAATGTAGATGAAAAATGCCGCAGCGAACTTTTATATCAAAATCTAAAACTAAAGCTAGATGTTGAAGATTTAGTGAATTTGGTGACCGAAAAAAGATGATTCCGATGAAGGAGATGCAGAATCAGTAGCACTAACAACGAAAAATATATGTGAAGGGCTTGAGTTATGTCAAAACTGGGAAACTATTTTTTAAAACATGACCAGAATATTGAAAGAGCCGTCGCATTCCAGCGATACATTACACAGGGATTAGCACAATATCGGGAGGTTCATAAGGATTTAAATAATAAATCAACTCAGGCTTCAATTACAAATTACTTTTCCAATTTAACAAGTATCGAACCGGAAATGGAAGAAATTTCATCCAGTAACGAAAGTTGCTCACCAAACATATAAGATTAGTAGTGGCAGACCGTGATGATGAATTTATTGGAAGTGATAACTGATATATACATATATATATATGTCAAGGTTCAGAAAATACACACATGAAACATACAATGTTCTGTTCAAAAGCAGAGAACACATATCTTTATTTTCATATCAATTATGTGCGTTTCTAAATTTTCTAAATTTCGCAATCATGACTGTGTTCGTTTTAATATTTCGTTATTTACACTAACATTTTTCTATCACGTATTTTTTGTTTCGAACACACATAAACCACACAGATTCGCGTGTTGCTTTATTTGAAGTTCGTGTCCTGGTACGTGTACTGCGAAAAAATAGAACATGTCTAATAAACACGTTCGAGTTCAGTTATATTTTAAGTCGTGTTCTGGCTCGTGTACTAAGAAAAAATAGAACATGTACAGTAAACAGGTTCTAGTTGAGTTATATTTTAAATTCGTGTTCTGGCTCGTGTACTGCGAAAAATTGAAACATCAATTCGCGATCTGATACACCCCGATAAAAACGAAGACAATTGTTTCAACCAAATTTATTAAAATTTTATTGACTCTTTTTTATGACTTACGTTGCAAATTGTTTACAATTACAAAAATTTTATTGGCCATTTTTTTGTGATTTACGTTGAAATTATTTACAATTGTTTTTATTGACTGGTTTTTATTTTAATAAAAGATGGTAATAAAATACTTAAGACACAAAAACTGCACACTGCACTTAAATCTTTCTTGCAGGTTTCAGACAAGTAAATTTTTTCGTTTCGCCATTAATAGTTGCGTATTTTTTATAGCAAAACTTATTTCTGTTATTGCTTTCCAATTTTTTTAATTTTCACAAAATATTTGCAATTTACACAATAACACTTATAGATCACGATCTAATGAAAACTGAAACACTTTTAATGAATAAATGACGCACGCACTCGCTATTTATTGCAAAATCAATTGCGTGAAATTGTAACACTTGCAAGCAATTGTAACGTAAGTCATAAAAAAGGGACAATAAAATATGAAAATATTTTTTTTGGGTTTTCTTATTGACACTCATTGTGTTTTTACGCAAAAAATCCCAAAAAATCATTGAGAACAGAATTGTGCATTGACACTAATTGGTTCGCAAATTAAGGGTTAGTGATTGTGTTTTTTATGATGCAAAATTTATTTGTGTCTACAGTTATTTGTTACCAAAAAAAAAAAAAAATGTTTGCAAAAGATCCTAACAACCAACAAGTGTGTCTTTTATGCCGCAAAATTGGGTTTTTCGTCTATGACACTAATTGGTTGCGAAAATAGGGATGGGTAATGCAAAAAAACCTAACAACCTCAAGTGTAACTTTTATGATGCTAAATAGTTTTTGTGTCTTAAGTATTTTATTACCATATTTTATTAAAACAAAAACCAGTCAATAAAAACAATTGTAAATAATTTCAACGTAAATCACAAAAAAATGGCCAATAAAATTTTAAAATATTTGACAATTGTAAACAATTTGCAACGTAAGTCATAAAAAAGGGTCAATAAAATTTTAATAAATTTGGTTGAAACAATTGCCGTCGTTTTATCGGGGTGTATCAGATCGCGAAATGATGTTTCAATTTTTCGCACTACACGAGCCAGAACATGAATTTAAAATATAACTGAACTCATACCTGTTTATTGTACATGTTCTATTTTTTCTTAGTACACGAGCCAGAACATGACTTAAAATATAAGTGAACTCGAACCTGTTTTTTGTACATGTTCTGTTTTTTCTTAGTACACGAGCCAGAACACGACTTAAAATATAACTGAACTCGAACCTGTTAATTGTACATGTTCTGTTTTTTTTTCAGTACACGTACCAGAACACGAACTTCAAATAAAGCAATACTTGAATCTGTGTGGTTTCTGTGTGATCGAAACAAAAAATACGTGATAGAAAAATGTTCGTGTAGATAACGAAATATTAAAACGAAACACAGTCATGATGAGTTCGGCACCGTACAAAATTTAGAAACACACATAATTGATATGAAAATAAAAATATGTATGTGTTGGTCTAAGTTATGTTTGTTTACATATATGTACGAGTTTTTTATTCAGTGTGTGTTTTTTTCTGAACTCTGATATATATATAAATATAATTTTGTTGTTTTTTTACATATACATATTGATTTTTTAAGATTTTGCTTTTTTGTTTTAAAATTTTTTTAAAAATTAAAAATTAAAAATTAAAAATTAAAAATTAAAAATTAAAAATTAAAAATTAAAAATTAAAAATTAAAAAATAAAAATTAAAAATTAAAAATAAAAAATGAAAAATAAAAAATTAAAAATAAAAAATGTAAAATAAAAAACGAAAAATGAAAACTAAAAACTAAAAATGAAAAATAAAAAATAAAAAATGAAAATCAAAAAATGAAAATTAAAAACTAAAAATGAAAAATAAAAAATGAAAAACGAAAAATGAAAACTAAAAACTAAAAGTTAAAAATGAAAAATAAAAAATGTAAAATGAAAGATAAAAAATTTAAAATGAAAAATAAAAAATGAAAAATGAAAAACAAAAAATTTAAATTGAAAAATAAAAAATTAAAAATAAAAAAGTTAAAAAAAAATTAAAATAAAAAATTAAAAAAGAAAAATAAAAAAATTATAAATGAAAAATAAAAAATATTTTTATATTAGCAGAGCCCCTGCAGTTGATTGCTATAAGTGATACAGAGAGGACGCTTTCTGTTTGATTTTAAAAAGGCGCCATAAAAAAATCTTTAATTCCTAGCTGTTTACACATCTCTCCTTTGATCGGACTCACATGCTTTTTTTCATATGCAGCTATGCTCAAATTTCCAGATGATCAGATTTCGAAACTTTTAATAAGATTTCAAATAATAGATAGAATATCATATTGTACATTACACATGGTGGCAACTCTTTGCAAAAACTTTACACAATATGATTACCAAATATATATAGCGTCAAGTAACCATTCCTTTTGAGGCACAATTATTCAAAATCCCTTAAAATGGAGTCCTGTTTAAGAATGTTCCAAATATTTTAGTTGGCAACATTGTTTGTATAATATATACAAAATATGGGTATCAAACACCATCTTTTAACGAAAACCGAAATTTTTGGTAGTCATCACAAAAAATGTCAATGTTTATTTTTATAAGATCGCAAATACCAGATTTTTATGTGAGTCATCCTAAAATTCCTTACTAAAATAGTTGGTCACGTTATTCATGCTTCGCTGTACAGTGGCAATAATTTGTAGTTTATCATTTTTAGATTCCAATAAATAAAACCTAATTATGTTCTATTCATGAGAAAATTTCTGGAATAAGTACAGAAGGTAAAAAGAAGCATATTGGTGTTCAAATAATCGGAAAGTATTTTCTATATAAAAATTTATAGCTGATCAGTGAGGTAGCACAGGAAAATGTTGGCGTTAGAACCTTCAATTAGAAATTAAAAAAAAAATATTAATTTATTTTCAAGTCAAGTTTATGACCGATGTCCGATTAAATTGTTACAAACGAAAGCACAAACTAATCATACCCTACTAGCCTTATTTAAGCCACAGATAATAAAAAGTTTTGTTCTTGTCTGTTTTGCTCGTATTAGACAGGAGCAATTCAGTTTATACAAGAACATATTATAAGCTTATAAAAGCATATCATCGTCGTCGTCGTCATCATTATCATTATTATTGCGCCATCACTGTATATTCATCCAAGATTACTGCACTCTGTCTTCTCCTTTATCTGTGTGTTTTGTTTTTGGTGACTTGTCTGTTCCGCTTAACTCTTCTTGCACATTTTCCTCTACTGCTTCGTTTTGTTGATAAATTCACTAAACTTTATACTTTGCGGAAAGATCTTCCCCAAGCACACAGCTTAAAACGAAGAACAACAACATCAACAAAAAAAAATTCAATTGAGCGATCAAGTGTCTTGAGGCGAAACAGAAGGTGGAATAAATAAAACAATAATGATGATAATGAAGTTAAAGTGAATTTTTGATGAACGTTTCTGCTGGGTTTTTTTCGTGTTTGTTGTTGTTACTGTTGTTGTAGTTGCGTTCTTCCTCGTATCTCTGTCATATTGCGGGGTTCGGATCATTTATGAATAGTCTGGAGTGTGCAGCTGTATATTTTGTGTGGTTCTTTCTGCTTGTTTAACCCAGGAAAGAGTTAAAAGGAATGTCTAAAGAATGTATGTAGCAGACATTCAGTATTAAATATTCATTTAAATGATTTTCAACACAAAACGAAAATTTGTTTATTTTATTATTTTTTCTTTTTTTTTTTTCATATCCCTAATAAGCACTGACATGTCATTAATAAGCACAAATATGCAAATCGTTATTTGCGAATATATTCAATTTCATATGATTTTGAAACCTTCATAGAAGGAACCTGATTTTAGTTTAAAATCTATTTCTTTTACAGAAATAAGATTTATTTTAATTAAGTGAAAAAAATCATCTTTAATAGAGGAACCCCTTTTATTGATTTTTTTTTTTTTTTTTTATACAGTCCCCGTTAATAGGATATTCCCAATTAAAAACGTGTTAGATTTTTTTGTGTAATATTAATTCTTTAATATTCTTTAATATTAGTGGTGGAAATCAATGATCTAGCGGCGCTTAATTCAAATTGTGAAACTTTTAAATCAATAAATGTTGTACCTGATATCGATTACTAATACTTCACCGAGCAAATTGACGTTTTTACATCTGTTTTGTTTTCATTATTCGCTCAGCTGTTAGATTTCCAACTTAACATTCGTTCCAGAAAGTGCATTAAACGAATTTGGCGCCTAATTAATCAATACGTGTATTTTTGCCAATATCAAATTAGTTTATTAGTAGTAGTAGTATTCTTTGTTTTCAAATAACTTTATAAAAATTCTATAATTTAAAATTACGTTAATAAAGAATTTAATTGTTAATAAAGAATTTACGACATTGACAATAGTCGTCTGTCGGTAGTGTGATTATGGGTATGTTCGTAAATGCAGTAGTTATGCATCACTGCAGCATAATAAAAGTAAAACGTTCAAAAGAGCATCGCTTGGCAGCACTGATTTCCGTCAAAAGTTTTTTTTGTATGCAAACAATTAACAGTGCTGCAGCAAATTTTTGCAACTATGGCATCTTTTAATTACTGATGCAATAGAGCACGCAGCTTTAAAAAAATTAAATATTGGTGCAGAATGGAAGAGTATTGTATAAAAATTGTTAATACAAATTTAAATAATATCGTTTTATTAATATATATATATATATATATATATATATTGGATCCTTTAGTTCCTATAAGGAGCATAGGGCCTGATTTTTAATAACCAAGAGTCTTTCTTTTAATTCTGTTTATATTATAAGTTAACAATAAGTTGTCATTTTTAGAATCAAGATTTTCAATAATATTTGTTAATGTTATTGTTAAATTTGGCATAACTTCCGCAGTGATGGGCAAATTTACTGCATTTACGAACGTACCCTATATTAAGTACAATAACATAAAATAAAATATTAAAAAAAATAATTTGTTAAGAGCCTAAGGTCTGCTAATCAATTTTAACCAAGTCACAATTCATCGAATTTCATTATAATTGTATATCACACGCCCTGTGTTGAATTGTGAATTGTCTAAAATTGATTAGCATACCGTAATCATTATTATTATTTATTAATATTATTTCGTATCAAATATTTTTTATATATATATAGATCACAAAAACATTGAAAGAAAAAAATTAAAAAAGGAAATAAAATTTCTTAAAATTTGCACTCGAATTTCAAGTGGTGGGTTACGCTAGTCATTTTAAAACTGTAAACTGCGCTATGATTTCATTGGTTATTGTTTTGCATGCAGATCTATAATATTAATAGGCAAGGCGATTTCTTGTGGCCGATGTAACTTTGTCAGTTTTACCTCGACTTTGACCAAACATACCTCATTTGAAAGGTATTTATACCCAATACCACTATGTAGTTTGGGTATAATGACTTTGTGCTGCTGTTTGTAACTACCAAAAATATTTGACCTAGACCCATCTATTATTATACCGATCGAATCAGAATCACTATCCGATTCGACTTAACGATGTCCGTCCCTCCGTCCGTCCGTCTGTGTGTCCATGTAAAGCTTTTAATCAAACTGTAGGTCACAAATATGAATATATTTTGATGAAATTTGATATATAAGCTTCTATCGGCCATAGGATGAACGCTATTGAAATTGGTGAGAATCGGTCCATGTTCAGACCTAGCCCCCATACAAATGACCCCTATGAAATCAACATAAATTGCCATAAGATCAAAATTATCATATATATCTTAGTCAAATTGGGTTTGTATGTGTTTATACAATAATATAATAATATATAATTTTCTTACTTGTTTTTTTTTTTAGTTTTCCACCAGATTTACAAATTTTTATATTATATAATACTGTGTGTGTATTTGTTAAATTTGTTAAAGGGTTTGCAAAAATTGTATATGTAAAATCCTGTGTTGAATTCAAAAAATAATTTTGGACATAAACCAATAACGATATAACCGCACGCCCTGTGTTGAATTGTGAATTCTGAATAGCATACCTTTAGGTGGCATAAACTTGGAATGAAGAAATAAAATTTCGTAGAATTTGCACCCGAATTTTGAGAGCTTGGCTCTGTTAGTATATGATTAAAATTCTTTTCTAATATCTTATCACTAAAATAAACATATGTTAGTGGAGATGGAGAACACGACGGTGCTAATATCTTAATACCAGCATATCTCAAGTTATGCCCTGAATGAGATCATAAAACTATCGTTGTTAAAGACTTAGATTCGACGATCATCATTAAAGATATCTTTTTTAAGAAAAAGTACTTTCTAAAATAAAGGCAATCTTTATATAAAGGTACTTCTTTTAAGGAAATATACTTTTGGAAGAAAATGAAAGACAATGTATATTTGTTTTAAGGAAAAGATACCGTTAAAAGGAAACGTAATTTTTTAAGAAAAGGTAATTTTTTTAAACGGAAAGGTACTCTTTTTCAGAAAAGGTATCTTTTTTAAGAAACTATTTTTTTAAAGATAAGGTACTTATTTTTAGTAAAGGTACCTTTTTTACACCGGACTCAATATTAGCGGCACTATCTAGTCTAGGAGTGAATTCCGTGATCATCTCACTGATTATAAATCTGCTTGCCAACAGGCGGATAACGTCTAAATTGGGAACGACTCTAATATCCCGATTCGTGAACAGGGGAACGCCACAAGGAGGCGTTCTGTCACCACTTCTATGGAACCTAGCGCTGAACTCAATGCTACTTTCGTTGGAGAGACAAGGCTGTAACGTGATCGCCTATGCTGATGACGTGGCCATACCCGTAAATGGGAAGTTTCTATCCACACTTAGAGACATTCTACAGAGGGCTTTCACTATGCTATCTAGCTGGGCAAGTAGTTGCGATCTGGGGGTAAATCCGACCAAAACGGAACTTGTTCTTTTCACGAGGAAGTATAAGATACTTACGGTGCTGATATCGCCTTCTCTGATGGAGCCATGTATCTTGGCGTATTCCTGGACAGGAAGCTGAACTTCAGACGGAACTTGGTGGAAAGAGCGAAGAAGGCGACTATAGCTTTATACTCCTGCAAAAAGGCCATTGGTAGGCGGTGGGGGTTCAGCCCGAAAATTGCTTACTGGATCTACACAGCGGTGGTTCGCCCAATACTGCTGTATGGGGTCATCGTATGGTGCCCTGCTCTAGAGAAGGCCTCTAATACCAACTTTATTGCAAGAGTACAGAGAATGGCTTCCATGTGTATCACTGGTGCCCTTCGTACCACACCTACAGATGCCTTGAACATCATCTTACACCTAATACCGTTGGACATATTAGGAAAGCAGTCAGCGGCCTCAACGGCCATTCGACTAAGAAGCACAATACAATGGCGTGGTCATAATTGTGGCCATGGAGTGATCCTGAATAACAGCAACTTTCCATTGAACGTGGATTACACTACTCCGAGGAGTGTATTCGAACGACACCACAAAACTCTGATACCGACCAGGGAATCCTGGTCAGGGAGGATTCCAGGTAGCAGGCGTGCGATAAATTTCTATACAGACGGATCGAAATTGTGTGGTCAAGTTGGTTTTGGAGTCTATTCCAAGGAGCTTGGACTAAATCTGGCTTGCAGGTTGCTAGACCACTGCAGTATTTATCAGGCAGAGGTACTGGCAATAAAGGAAGTCGCTGTCTGGTTGGGTCGGAATATTCTGTCTACAACCGCAGTCAACATCTATTTTGATAGTCAGGCCGCGGTAAAGCCTTGGAATTAATGTTCCTGAAAATAAGAACTACCCTTAGCTGCCGCACGTCTTTAAATGAGACGGCCAAGCAGGTCGACATCAGACTCATATGGGTCCCAGGGCACAGGAGTATACCGGGAAACTGTAAAGCTGATAAGCTGGCACGACATGGCACTACCTTACGGGTTCCAGCGGACTTGGAATGTGTTGGTACACCCCCTGGAATCATGCAAGCTGGAACTTCGGCTTCACACCGCTGGCAGAACGGACAACAGATGGGCTAATGGATCAACGTGCAGGATCACGAGACAAATCTGGCCGGCGCTGAATCATAAGCGCACTAGTGCTATAATCAATGGGCACTGCCTCATAGGGAGACACGCTGAATGCCTCAGGCTCTCGTCAAATGACTTCTGTCGTAGCTGCATGGATGAGGAGGAGGTGGAGAGCATAGAACACTTCCTTTGCGATTGCCCGGCGCTCTCCAGAAAGAGACTTCGAACATTGGGATCGCCGTTTCTTCACGATCTCTCTGATCTTTGAAATGTGGAAATTTCACATATCAGGGGATTCATCAAGAGCTCAAGCTGGTTCTAATGTGGGGACTGAGGGAAACACCTCTTCGTCCCGTGGTATCACAATGGACCCCAGAGTCTAAGTGTGTTTTTCCTTCGGTTTAGCAGCCACTTTCAACCTAACCTAACCTAACCTACAGAAATGCGATTTTTTTTTTAATTTTTTTTTTTTTTAAGATATACTCTTTTTTTAAGTAAAAGTTACTTTTTAAGAAAATTTACTTTTTTAAGACAAGCTACTTTTTAAAGAAAATCGACCTTGTCAAAAAAACGTTTTTTTAAAGAAAATGTACCTTTTTAAAAAGCGTACTTTTTTTGGTAAATGTTTTTTTTGCCTTTTTTGAAGGTAGTTTAAGAAAAGTTATTTTCTTAAAAAATGGCACGTCTCCCTATGGGGCAGTGCCTAGTGATAACAGCAACTACCGTCGGGATCTCCCCACGGTGGAGTGATAAGAGCGCACTTGTGCGCTTCCGATTCTGAGCCGACCAGATTTGTCTTGTGATTCTACACGTTAATCCATTAGCTCATCTGTTATTCGTTAAGCCATCGATGCGAAGTTGAAGTTCGAGCATGCCCGATTCTCCAAATCCTTTGGAACCACGGTACTCGTCAGGAAAGTTGGGTCTGATGAAATATTTTGTTAATGCTCTGGACAAATATGGTGACGGCTTAAAGTACTTGAAGGAACAATTTCCGAGGATAAGTGATGTTAAAATAATATAGGGAATCTTTGTAGGACCGCAAGTAAGGGAGATTTTGAAAGACTAACTGAACTGTATTAACTGAATCGTCATCTTTCAAGTCTGTTGTAGAAAATTTCTTGGGAAACAAAAAACACGAAGACTACGTCAACATTGCCACTGCTCTAATTACGGCCTATTAAAGCATGACGAACAACAAGTCTCTTAAAATTCATTTTTTGCATTCTCATTATAACTTTTTCCCGGAAATTTACGAGTATGATGAGTGTTTTCATCAAGATGTAGCCAATATGGAAAAGCGGTAGCAAGGAAAATGGAGTCCATTATTACTTGCAGATTACTGGAGTCCATCAATACTTGCAGATTACTGCTGGACACTACAAAGAGATTTCATTGATGTACACAATCGCAAGTCATCTACTAAGCGGATTAAAGACATAATTTAAATACTTAAACATTGGCAAACATTGACCTCATTACTAAGCTACTAGGGGTTTTATATTTTAACATAGTATAGTAAAGGGTTTTTCAATAAGAGCGCTACAAAAGTTTTTTTTAATAAAACAAAAACGGTTTTGGATATCAATGAAATTCTTTATTCCTGTGAAAGTACCTTCGATGCCATTATGTATGGAAATCGATCTCTTTTGTATGGCCACCACGGGCATGCTTGCAGAAGTCCAGACGCTGAACCCAATTTTCGACGGTTTTCAAGCATAAATCGGCCGATACTGCTGCAATTTCACGTTCGATATTGGTACGAAGTTCATCAATCGTCGCTGGCTTGTTGGCATAGACCATAGACTTGACGTAGCCCCACAGGAAATAGTCCAACGGCGTCAAATCGCACGACCGAGGCGGCCAATCGACTGGACTATATCGTGAGATAACACGTTCTCCAAACTTGGTTTCCAATAAATTGATTGTGACATTCGCTGTGTGGCTTGTGGCGCCATCCTGTTGGAAAGTCCAAGTCCATATCATCCAATTGGGCCCAAAAATAATCGGTTATCATTGAACGGTAGCGATTCCCATTCACAGTAACGTGCAAGTCTTGATCATCACGAAAGAAGTAGGGCCCAATGACGCTGCCGGCCCATAAACCGCACCAAACCGTAATTTTTTCGGGATGCAATGATGACTCATGGAGTACGTGTGGATTGCTGTCTGACCAAAAACGCATATTTTGTTTATTGACGAAGCCATTCAGCCAGAAATGAGCGCCATCGCTGAAGATGATTTTTCGATGAAAATCCGAATCATTTTCAAGTTGTTGCTCAGCCCAATTCACGAACATACGACGCTTCTGGTGGTCAGGCGGCTTCAGTTCTTGCATCAATTTCATCTTGTAAGGATGTAGGCCAAGATCTTTTCGCAAAATTCCCCACAACGACGTCACAGAGATGTCCAACGCTTGAGAACGACGTGTGAGAGACACATTTGGGCTTTCTTCAACTGAAGCCACAGCGGCAGCAATATTTTCGACACTACGGGCACTTTTTTGTCTCACTTGCACGGGAACATTTTGTACTGTGCCTGTGGATTCAAATTTTTCCACTAGACATTCAATTGTTGAGCTGCTAGGACGATTATGACGACCATAAATTGGACGTAGCGCTCTTAACGTTAAGGCAACTGACTCCGAATTTCGGTAGTAAATTTAAATATTTTCGACTCGTTGTTGGCTCGTATATCTTTCCATCAAGAAATGGCAAATCTTACTGAAGAGAAATGTCAAAAGAGCGGCAAGAAATATGGCGTCGTTTGCTGTCCCTGTCTTTCTACTTTTGTAGCGTCCCTGTTGAAAAAGCCTTTATATAAGCCCAAAAATAAAAAACGGCGTTTTTATAACTTTTTATGGTACTATTTTGCGCTTTTTGCTTAGAAAAAGTTTTCGTCGCCGGCTAGAAGGAGAAATTTTTTTTGCTTAAAAACTCTCTTTCATTAACAAAATCAAAAATAATGGATGTTCTTCTAACAAATCTTTAAAAATATTCCATAGAATTTTTACCTTTATTGGGGTTTTCAGTAAATGTTTACTTTTTTCTACTTGATCGAGGATGAATTAGCGTAAATGATAATTTTTTCTACTTGATCAAGGCTGAATTTCATTGTTCAACAACAACCAACAGCTGATTTTTAAATATCCTCTGACAAACATCGCAAAAAAACCGGCAACAACTAAAATCATATTGAAATGACTAGTGAACATTTATACTTGAGGAGTAGTTGTTTACCTTCGTCACGGTCATTTTTTTTATATTATAATTTTTTTTTGTTGCACTCTTCCTCAATATATTCTTTTTTACAGGACAACAACAACAACAATTGTCGCTTAAAGACAACGTACATATTAAAATACGTGTCGTCTCCTCATCCAGTCTAACTACCAAGATTACAATTATTAACGTAAATTAACGCGGGCGTTAAAATTGCAATTTTTCACTCAATAACTTAAACAAAATCAAATAAAAGAGCCCTACAAATACCAAATGAATACGAATGGAATAAAAAATTAAATATCAAAATAAAAAGAAGAAGAAGAAGAAGAAGTATGCAATAAAATTTATACGCGAATCTGAACGTGTATATAGCACATATATCTAGCCGGATTGTGATTGTAAATCCTATAAAAGTTTAATACTGGCCGACAGACACCTAAAAGTCAAGTTTGGTGTATTAAGAAGTTCTGGCACGTACTTTGGTTTATTCATTTCATTTTTTTTTTTTTTATTATTATTATTTTAAGCAGACTACAAAAAAAAAAAAAAACAACCGAAATAACAACATTGCGAATAATACTCGTGAACCTATGATTGAAAAGACAAAGGTATTTATTTACCAAATTAAACAATTAATGTCGAAATCAATTAAGGGCAACAAGGATGACATTTTTCCTTTAAAAGTTTTTATTAAAAATATTTCTTTGCTTAACATTATTCATATTAAATCTTAATTTTATTTTGTTATATGAAATGCACCCTACTTTTCGCTCATAGTGTAATTAAACTCGAACTTACTTACAGCCATTATCTATAGACACATACAATATGAATAAGACGCACAGCGACAATGACAGTAAGACCATGTTGGTTAAAATGTCCTTGAAATAATTGTAAATTATGCCTCATTGAATGGAATTTGTTTTAGAGCTGCTGATGTGTTTGTTTGCATGCTAAAATCATACTCGTATTCCTCCTCGTATGTTCTTAAGACAGTTGGATGCATTGTCAGTTTATTATGCTGTTCATATTCATATCAATGAGAGAGTGGGTGTTTTGACAAAAAAAAAAAACTATTTAAAAAAAGTATACATTTTATTTATTATTAACCAGATTTGAAAAATGTGATCACTTTGTCATTAGAATATAAATATTGTTAATTGCATAAACTGTCATTGTTTTATCATGCATTAACAAACAATAATAATTTTTGAAATGTTTAAAAATACGAAAAAGAACGCTGGAACTGAAATTGGCCGCTTCTTAAAATACCCTACGGACGCCAATTAATATATTTTTGACCGAAAAAAAATTGTTACCGCTAAAAAAAATCTATAATATTTATAGGCTAGGCGATTTCTTGTTACCGATGTTTTGTTCTACCGTTTTGTCCCGATTTTGACCGAACGTATATTTTTTTAAAGGCATTTCTTTTTAGCTGTTCACCAGATTTACAAATTTTTTAAATTTTTCCTTCATTTTGAGTAAATAGCATTTAAAGTTGCTACTAATACATACATAAAATTATACATATGCTATGTGTGTTTTATTAAACTTGTTAATGTGTTTGTGAATGAGTTTGTTATCTTCATTCACAATAATAATTAACCATAAAAGTGTTGGTTTGTGAATTGGCTAAGTTGAAAAATAAAGCTGCCTAGAAATTGCACTCGAGTGCTGGAATCTGCTAGTAATTATAATTGCCTTTCATTATTATTTAAGTACGAAAAACATAGTATTAGTAAAAAAAATAATAATAAACAGAACCTACCATTGTTACAAATGCAATTAAAATCTATTGCAGTTTTTATTTTTAAATTTTTTTTTTTTTTTTTAATTATCAAATTTGATAAAGTTTTCTGTAGTAATGGCAGGATTTTTAGATAATATTATTGACGTTTTTTTTTTAAGTGTAAATATTCTTTGAGTGTAAACAAATTTGCAAATTTGACAACAAAAAATTTTTAATTTTTCAGTAATAATAGCAAAATCTCCTGTTGATTTTACTATTTTTTTTTTTTTTTACTGTAACATTAAAAAAATCCCATTACTACAAAAAAATGCTTATAATTATTATTAAAATCCAAATATTAAATTTTTTAATAAATAAAATAAAATAAACACATATTTCACTCTAAAAGTTAAAGAAAATCAAAAGTGCAACTTTGACCTAGAATTCCTTAAAAAGTCCTCAATCAATTTTAATGTAATTAAAACTGAGTAAAGCTGAACTAAATATCTATCCATTAAAAAAAATTACTTAAATATTTTGATCATTTCAAAGGTTACAGAATTTTGGCCAATGAAAAACGATTTTCAGTCACTAGAGCATTAGAGCATTTCCAAATAAGAACAATTAAAACTTCTTGTGATGTTTTTCAATACAACCGATAGATGTACCTTCCTCGATTACGGCATACAATTTGATAGAACAATTTGATAAATTAAGAAGGCAAAATAATTTAATAAAATTCTATAAATATCTGTCTAAAGGATTTAAAATAATTTAAAAAGAAATTTTGCCACAAAAGAGCCTACGCAAATAATTAAACCCACAATAAATGGTCACGCTACTAAATAATTAAGGCTAAACAAATCTATTAAAAAACATGTTTCTATTACAATATATTAAACAAAAAGATTTATACAATTTTAATATTGTGAATAGGAAAAAAAAATTGTGTACATAAATACATACATATGTATGTAATTACTCGTATGTATGATTGTTTGACTATTTAGGTCTTTATTAAAAATAATGTTACATTTAATGCGAACATTCTAAAATTCAAATGAAAAAAGAAGAAGAACAATAAACAACCACAGAAAACCTCCTCAGAAATAAATTTATTATTATTTAAGATGCCAAAACAATTTTATTGCGCTGTGTACATTTTTATTTATTTTTCATACAAAGATTTATACACCCCGAAAAACAAAATCAAATCAAACCAGTCGGTCAAATAGGCAAGCAGGCCGCCAGTCAGTAGTTGAATTCAATTTATTTATAATTAGTTTTTTCTGATTTTTTTTTCATCTTCATTATTGTTTAATATGTCTATTCATAATTTAGAAAAAGTTATTTAGTTGGTAATTTGGCTGATGATGCTGCTTCTGCTGCTGCTACTGCTGCTGCCTCGTCCGCTAAAGATCTGTAGCACGTCTATAGAATGTACACATTTTGTTGATCACAAAACAAACGGTGTTGAGCATCAAGTAAAATTTAAAAAATTAAAATGCGTCAATTTCTCATATGCAAAATTATTCGCTAAATAATTTGCTTAAATTTAGATTTAGATACATTTATCTAAAGAACACACATGTTTATTTATATGAACATATTTTAATATAATATTGTACTCGCATGTATACACCTCAATTCAAAAAATTCCGTTCAGGAAAGCCAACATACAAAGTTGTGGCGAACACTTGAGATTTTAATCGGGTGTTCTTTTTACAATGTATTATTTTCGTTTTGAAAGTACCCTACAAGAAAATTTGTTCAATTGTAAATTATAAATCTATAATATTAATACACACAGAAAACGGATTCATTGTGGCTACCGAATTTATTACCAACCGAATTGCGATAATGCTAATAACCGTTTTTCGGGTTCACGATGATTACAATTCTATTGCCTTAACAGTAAATATTTTATTATAATAGAAAATTTGCAGATGATATGAAATTTCTGTTGATACAATCGAAAATACAGTTGTTCCACTTAAGACCAATTCGGTTGGCAAATATTTTTTCTGTGTGTAGGCTAGGGGATTTCTTGTGACTGACGCTTTGTTCTACCGTTTTATCCAGATTTTGACCAAGCGTATATTATTTGAAAGGTATTTCTTTTTAGCTGTTCACCAGATTTACAGATTTTTAAATTTGTTCCTTTAATTTGAGTAAATTTCATTTAAAGTTGCTACTAACACATACATAAAATTACAAATATGCTATGTGTGTTTTATTAACTTTGTTAATGTGTTTGTTAATGAGTTTGTTATCTTCATTCACAATAATAATAAACCATAAAAGTGTTGGTTTGTGAATTGGTTAAGTTTAAAAATAAAGCTGCCTAGAAATTGCACTCGAAGTTCGTGCGCTGGAATCTGCTAGTATATTTAGATATGATCAAGGTATAGGAAATTAAAAATATATATATTTCTATATACTTGAATCTTTACAGTTTATGGTATTGAAAAAATTTGCTATTTTGGTTTATAACTTGCAAATGCTGGATTTACAAGAGATGTCATACTGAACAGTAGAAAGAAACAGTTCAAAAGGCAATTATTTATGTTTGCTACTTCAACAGTTCCAAGAGAAGTAATTTTTTTTCGTTTCGTTAGACCGAGAAACTATTCTGATAATATCGGTTGGGAAGTTCTAACCCACGCACCGTATAGACCAGAGCTTGCACCTTCTGACTACCACTTGCTTCGAACACCACAAGACACTCGGAATGGAAAAAGCCTCACTTCGACTGCAGGTATCAAAATTGGTTTGATTTTTTTTAGATATCAACACTCAGCCGATGTCCCCTATTAATGTAGAGCACTATACAGATATCTGGAAAATATGCCATGGCTAGGAGGAAATAAGAAGTATTATTGGATAATAGACTTAAATCTATCTATCTTAAATCAAGCGACCAGGAAGACCTTGGCGGGAAAATATTCTGAATTTTAAACCAAATTTCGTGCGTTGTGAAATCCACTGGACAAAAGACTGCATATAGATGAGATCTACTAAATGAGCGGGTGGTGAGAAAAAAGCATGGCTGAGCGGAATATTTCCCATAGTAATATCTATAATACAGTGTAATGTTTTGTTTTTCATTTCGATCAGTTTCTTTTATAATTTCTTTTAAAAAAATAAATAATTATCTTGTGTTCTATAGAAAGAATAATTACTATTTGATTACTAGAGAAGAAATCCTATAACTTCCGTAAGTACTTCAGCCGGCGTTATAATTCCCAAAATTTGATCACTACTAGAATTTCTTGAGGCCTTAGAAGTTATGCGATAATTCAAAAAAATATATCAAATTATTCTTGACTAAAAATTATTAATATTAAAAAAATAAGCAAATTTTAAAATATTTTTATCTGAATTAACTCGTAATATGTTAATTTAAGAATACATTTAATAAAAGAAATATATAACAATAACACGTAAGAAACTAAATACAGAAATTTAAACTTTTAGGACCGTATGCAAAAAAAAAAAATAAAGTGTACTTCAAGTAGACTTTATTGTATGTTTCTCATACAAAATTTGTAGTATTTAATTTTAAATTTTTCATTTTTTTATTTTTCATATTTCATTTTTTGTTTTTCATTTTTAATTTTTCATTTTTCATTTCTCATTTTTCATTTCTCATTTCTAATTTTTCATTTCTCACTTTTCGTTTTTGGTTTTTTGGTTTTTAATTTTTCATTATACATTTTTCATTATTCATTTTTCAGTTTTAATTTTTCGTTTTTCATTAAAGATTATATATTTTTTTTTCATATTGGCGATTTTTTTAATATATCGTGATAACGATAAAAAATATGTGGCAATACTACTAACATAGCAAATGGTAGTTATGTTTGTTGGTATGATTGCATCATTTTTTTCTAGCTTTTTTTGAACTGTGAACGTTGTTGTACAATTATTATGTTCAACCACTAAAATATTACAACAAACACACTGTGTTTCATGATTTTTAAGAGGTGTCGATATATTTTTGCTCGTATCTAACCACAATGATGACCGATTTATTCCATTTTAGATACCAACATGGTGGGAATAATGGCAAATGATATTATCGAAACTTTACCTAGCTCAATGTATTTTTTTGTGAATGAACGTGATTTCAACAGACAGACGGACAGACGTACATAGTTATATCGACTCGAGCTGTTATAAGGATCAAGAATGTATAAACTTTATGGGGTGTGAAATTAATTTTTCGATGCGTTACAAACGGAATGACAAACCTGAGATGTGGAGGGTATAATAAATAAGCATTTTAATTATTTAAATAAATAAATACATACATAAGTAAATAAGTAAATTAATAAATATATAAATACGTAAATAAATAAATAAATTAACTAATAAATAAATATATATTCTGATAAATAAATTAACTAATAAATAAATATATATTCTGATAAATAAATAATTAAATAAATAAACAATTTAATTAATAAAAAATAATTTAATAAATAAATAAACGACAAATAAATAAATAAATATATTAACAAAACATAAAAGTAAATAACTAAATATAAATATATGAATAAATAAATTTAAATAATAATAAATAATAATAATAATAATAAATAGTTAAATAAATAAACAACTTAATTAATAAAAAATAATTTAATAAATAAATAAACAAACGAAGAATAACTAAATAAATACATTAACAACACATAAAAGTAAATAACTAAATATAAATATATGAATAAATAAATTTAAATAATAATAGATAAATATGTAAAATACATAAAAAATAAATAATTAAATAAATAAATAAACAAATAGATAGATAAGTTATTAATAAAAAAAAAATAATATATAATTAAACAAGTAATATATAAATACATCAACAACGGTATAAATAAATATAAGTAAATAAATAAATGTAAATAAATTAAGTAACTAAAAAATTAATTAATTAATTAATAATTAATACGTGACTAAAAAAATAAATAAATAAATAATTAAACAAATACAGATAAATAAATTGAAAAAAAAAGTAAAAAATATACATATAATGTTTTTCTTTATTTAAATAAATAAAGAAACAAATATATAAATAAATAAATGAATAAATAAATTAATAGAAATATAAATAAAAAAAATATAAATAAATAATAAATAGATAAGTAAATAGATGAATAAGTGAATAAATAATTATATAAATATATAAATAAATTTTAATATTTTTATAAATAAATAATTAAGTGAAAAACAAATCAGTTTTTAATTTAGTTAAATAAAAATAAATAAATAAATTAATATATAAATATTTAAACAAATCAATAAATACGTAAATAAATAAATCAATTAATTAATTGATAAATAAACAAATAAATAAATATACATTTTAATAAATAAATACTAGCAGAGCCCAGCCCTCGAAATTCGAGTGCAAATTCTAGGAAATTTTATTTCATCATTCACATTATTTCTTTAAATGTTTTTTAATCTATTTAATTCATTAAGTTTATTTCATTATAAATATTCGTTGAACACACAGATATAAAGGTCACCTTGTACGCCACCTAAAGGCATTCAAATTTTCGGCAATTCACAATTCAACACAGGGTATGTGATATGCAATTATTGTAATGAAATCTGTACATTAACTTTCGTGTTGCATAATGTAAAGTCGATTGTGCACGCATAACTTTCCTCAAACTCAACAAATTTAAAAAGTTAATAGAAAAAACTTTGTCCACCGAGTGTTCTTAGACTTGCGTCAACAACATTAATTAGAACTCTAGTTATAGAGGTTTGAGTGAAGGAAAATATTGAACAAATCTTGAAAAAATTGAATGTAAAGTTGATTGTGCACGCATAAATTTCCTCAAATTCAACCAATTTAAGCTGTTAATAGCTCAAAAGAAAGAGCTTGCTCCTGAGAGTAAAACGATCAAGATCGGTTCATTAGAAGAGGAGCTATAAGAATTCGAATTGCTTCAGTGAATGTGTCCCATAATAAATGTACAGGGAAGAATCACGTTTGAGTATAACTTGAGTAAGGTGGGAGTTGAGTAAATTTTAATGATTGATGACATATCTGTGTCTAAATACCTTTCATCAAAAAAAATGAAGGCAATCGGTCGGATAGAACGGCCAGACGGACTGACCTCAGTTTTCATAAAATTTTTTAATATATAAGATTTGATTAAATAATTATATAAGTAATCAAATTAATAAAAAAATAAATAAAATAATTAATAAATACATTAAAAAAATAAATAAATAAACAAATGAATAAATAAATTAATAAATAAATATATTAACAAAAAATAAAAATAGATAAATAATAAATATAAGTGAATAGATAAATAATTAAATAAATAAATACAAATAAATAAATAAATAAATCAATTAATAAATAAATATTTCTATATATAAAAAAATAATAAAATACGTTTTTCATTTATTTAAAAAAATAAATAAATAAATAAGAATTAAATATTTGAGATCGAGGTCAATTTGAAATGTCGAATAGAAACATTATTAAATAAATAATTATTTATATTAATAAATACATTAATAATTAAAAAACAAATAAACAAACAAATTAATAAATAAAATAATAAAATAAATAAAACAAATAAAATAAATTAAATAAATAATATAAATAATATAAATAAAATAAATAAAATAAATAAAATAAATAAAATAAATAAAATAAATTAAATAAATAAAATAAATAAAATAAATAAAATAAATAAAATAAATAAAATAAATAAAATAAATAAAATAAATAAAATAAATAAAATAAATAAAATAAATAAAATAAATAAAATAAATAAAATAAATAAAATAAATAAAATAAATAAAATAAATAAAATAAATAAAATAAATAAAATAAATAAAATAAAATAAAAAATAAATAAATAAAGTAAATAAAATAAATAAAATAAATAAAATAAATAAAATAAATAAAATAAATAAAATAAATAAAAGAAATAAAATAAATAAAATAAATAAAATAAAAAAAAATAAATAAAATAAATAAAATAAATAAAATAAATAAAATAAATAAAATGAATAAAATAAATAAAATAAATAAAATAAATAAAATAAATAAAATAAATAAAATAAATAAAATAAATAAAATAAATAAAATAAATAAAATAAATAAAATAAATAAAATAAATAAAATAAATAAAATAAATAAAATAAATAAAATAAATAAAATAAATAAAATAAATAAAATAAATAAAATAAATAAAATAAATAAAATAAATAAAATAAATAAAATAAATAAAATAAATAAAATAAATAAAATAAAT
Organism: Cordilura impudica; assembly: GCA_963682025.1. Classification (NCBI taxonomy): domain Eukaryota; kingdom Metazoa; phylum Arthropoda; class Insecta; order Diptera; family Scathophagidae; genus Cordilura; species Cordilura impudica. The sequence continues at coordinate 24,445,213 of OY821519.1, read as the reverse complement.
AAAATAAATAAAATAAATAAAATAAATAAAATAAATAAAATAAATAAAATAAATAAAATAAATAAAATAAATCAAATAAATAAAATAAATTAAATAAATAAAATAAATAAATCAATATATTAATAAACAAATATTAAAAAAAAAATATATTAACAAAAATAAAAAAATAAATATAAAGAAATAAATATAAATGAATGAATAAATATAAATGAATGAATAAATAAATAAACTTATAAATAAATAAATAAACATTTTTATAAATAAATAAAATAATAATTCTATAATATTAATAGGCAAGGCTATTTCTTGTGACCGATGTAAGTTTCACAGTTTTACCCCGATTTTGATACAAAATTTATCATTAGAAAGGAATTTCTTTTCAGCTCTTACCCAGATTTACAGATTTTCATCGTCTGGAATATTTTTATACCCTATACCACTATGTGGTTTGGGTATAATGACTTTGTGCTGCTGTTTGTAACAACCAAAAATATTTGACCTAGACCCATCTTTAATTATACCGATCGAATCAGAATCACTTTCTGAGTTGATTTAACAATGTCCGTCCGTCCGTCCGTCCGTCCGTCTGTGTGTCCATGTAAAGCTTGTAATCAAACTGCAGGTCGCAAATATGAATATATTTCGATGAAATTTGGTATATAAGCTTTTATCGGCCATGGGATGAACGCTATTGAAATTGGTGTGAATCGGTCCATGTTCAGACCTAGCCCCCATACAAATTACCCATATGAAATCGACATAAATTGCCATAAGATCCAAATTGTCATATAGATCTTACTCAAATTGGGTTTGTATGCATTCATTACATCCACTAATGAGTAGTCCGAAAATGATCCCTTTGACCCCATATAGAGCTGCTTCCCGATCTTCACTTAAATCTATTAAAAAACAAAAATATTGCACTGATTCTTCTCAATTTTGTTTGTACATATTTTTGCAAAATACAAGAGACTTTACCAAAAATGATCAGGATCGGTCCATTTTTGGACCTAGTCCCTTTATAGATATAGCATCCGATATGAACTTTTTCATATCAGCAGCCAAAAAAATTAATAAAAATCCCACTCAAATTTGGTTTTTGCTTATTTTCAATGTCCAGTTAGTTGGGCCTAAGAGATAGGGTTTCTAAACGCATGGTATAGGGTATCGTATAGTCGGTCTAGACCGACTATAATTTTCTTACTTGTTTGGAGTTATGATCGTTTAAAGTTGCTACTAACACATACATAAAATTATACAATGCTATGTGTGTGTTAATGTGCTGAGTTTATTTTCTTAATTTAAAATGAGTTGAATAGTGAAGCATACCTTTCATAGAATTTGCACTCGAATTTCGAGTGCTGGAATCTGCTAATAGAAAATAAATAAGTTTTTTAGTTATTTACTTATTTAAATAAATAAATATAAATAAATAAGTTAATAAACAAATGAATAAATAACTAAGTAAATAAAGAAATAAATGAATAAATGAATAAATGAATAAATGAATAAATGAATAAATGAATACATGAATAAATGAATAAATGAATAAATGAATAAATGAATAAATGAATAAATGAATAAATGAATAAATGAATAAATGAATAAATGAATAAATGAATAAATGAATAAATGAATAAATGAATAAATGAATAAATGAATAAATGAATAAATGAATAAATGAATAAATGAATAAATGAATAAATGAATAAATGAATAAATGAATAAATGAATAAATGAATAAATGAATAAATGAATAAATGAATAAATGAATAAATGAATAAATGAATAAATGAATAAATGAATAAATGAATAAATGAATAAATGAATAAATGAATAAATGAATAAATGAATAAATGAATAAATGAATAAATGAATAAATGAATAAATGAATAAATGAATAAATGAATAAATGAATAAATGAATAAATGAATAAATGAATAAATGAATAAATGAATAAATGAATAAATGAATAAATGAATAAATGAATAAATGAATAAATGAATAAATGAATAAATGAATAAATGAATAAATGAATAAATGAATAAATGAATAAATGAATAAATGAATAAATGAATAAATGAATAAATGAATAAATGAATAAATGAATAAATGAATAAATGAATAAATGAATAAATGAATAAATGAATAAATGAATAAATGAATAAATGAATAAATGAATAAATGAATAAATGAATAAATGAATAAATGAATAAATGAATAAATGAATAAATGAATAAATGAATAAATGAATAAATGAATAAATGAATAAATGAATAAATGAATAAATGAATAAATGAATAAATGAATAAATGAATAAATGAATAAATGAATAAATGAATAAATGAATAAATGAATAAATGAATAAATGAATAAATGAATAAATGAATAAATGAATAAATGAATAAATGAATAAATGAATAAATGAATAAATGAATAAATGAATAAATGAATAAATGAATAAATGAATAAATGAATAAATGAATAAATGAATAAATGAATAAATGAATAAATGAATAAATGAATAAATGAATAAATGAATAAATGAATAAATGAATAAATGAATAAATGAATAAATGAATAAATGAATAAATGAATAAATGAATAAATGAATAAATGAATAAATGAATAAATGAATAAATGAATAAATGAATAAATGAATAAATGAATAAATGAATAAATGAATAAATGAATAAATGAATAAATGAATAAATGAATAAATGAATAAATGAATAAATGAATAAATGAATAAATGAATAAATGAATAAATGAATAAATGAATAAATGAATAAATGAATAAATGAATAAATGAATAAATGAATAAATGAATAAATGAATAAATGAATAAATGAATAAATGAATAAATGAATAAATGAATAAATGAATAAATGAATAAATGAATAAATGAATAAATGAATAAATGAATAAATGAATAAATGAATAAATGAATAAATGAATAAATGAATAAATGAATAAATGAATAAATGAATAAATGAATAAATGAATAAATGAATAAATGAATAAATGAATAAATGAATAAATGAATAAATGAATAAATGAATAAATGAATAAATGAATAAATGAATAAATGAATAAATGAATAAATGAATAAATGAATAAATGAATAAATGAATAAATGAATAAATGAATAAATGAATAAATGAATAAATGAATAAATGAATAAATGAATAAATGAATAAATGAATAAATGAATAAATGAATAAATGAATAAATGAATAAATGAATAAATGAATAAATGAATAAATGAATAAATGAATAAATGAATAAATGAATAAATGAATAAATGAATAAATGAATAAATGAATAAATGAATAAATGAATAAATGAATAAATGAATAAATGAATAAATGAATAAATGAATAAATGAATAAATGAATAAATGAATAAATGAATAAATGAATAAATGAATAAATGAAGAAATGAATAAATGAGAAAATTAATAAATGAATAAAAGAATAACTAAATAAATAAATAAATAAATAAAAAAAAAATAGATTATAAATAAATAAATTAGTAAGTAAATGAATTAAATTGAAAATGCTTCCTCTTCGTTACATGTTTAGTTGTTTATGTTTTCCCATATATTTGTGCCCATAAGTTCCAAAATTGTATGAATTTTTAAATCTGAAATTTCTAAGAAAAAATCATGTGAGTCCGATCACAGGGGAGATGTGTAAACTTCTAGTAATTAAAGATTTTTATGTCATTTTTTAAAATCAAACAGAAAACGTCATCTATGTACCACTTATAACAAAAACTGTTGCAGCTAATTCAACAGCCCTTTGATGTAAAACGTTAAAAATATCCCATTATAAATGATATAAGTGATACATAGATTACGCTTTTAAAAAATTGGCATAAAAAACAATTTTATATCATAATTTTATATCAATACAATCATAAGTCACACATCGATTTGTGTTACGCAACACCGTAACAGTTCCCACCGATTTGTGTTACGCTGTTTTTGTGATTGTATTGTGAAATAGAAATTTATCCCCCTGCGCGTATAGATGTTTAAACATCAAAAAGTACCGTTAAAAATATTCCTAAATATTACTAAAATAAAGGGGCAGCTATTCCGTAAACATTTTATTTGGTGCTATGTGAATAATGCTGTACGAAAAAAAGCCTCGTGTTACAAAAATGTTTCTAAACTTAGTGCCAGATTGTGAAAAATTGTCTGTAGAAATATTGTTTATGATTAGGAACAGATTTTCTAGCACTATCTGACATTTTAGTCAAATACTAATTGATGCTTAGACAAGCTCCTTTGCTATCTTTCATGCCTGATTTATTCCACATATTTTTGGTTAGCGGAAAATTAAATAGGAAAATTTATCTTAAAGACCATCCAATACAATTTTGTAGTATTTACAAGCCAATCAAAATATTTTTCACTTTTGTTGTTGAATTTAATTTTTTTCTAAAAATTTTCTAATTTACGTGATCGTGATGATCATGTTATTGTTGATTCGAAATTAGGTTCCTGTGTGGAAATCACAAATTGTGGCTAAATACGAAAATTAAAAAAAAGAAAAAAAAATACAAATAAAAAAATTATTGAAATAAGTTGAACATTAAACAGATATTTTCTTTTCAAAATATTCGTTCATATGTAGACATGTACTTGTGCTCGTATGTTTATACATTTAGTACATTTCGTATATTTTTAGCTACATTTACCTAAATATTCCAATTTTTATAAATGTTGATGTTTTGAAAAATAAAACCTAAAAAGAAAATATATGGCAGGAATATTTATAATATTGTGGAATGCGGTAATAAACTTTGGACGGACAATGAGTAAAAAAACAAAATAAATTAAAGTTTTTAACAAATATACTTTTCAGGTTTAATTTAATTGATTAAGCAATTAATTACTACTTAAAATAATAGACTTATTAACTAAGTACATAATTTGTTTTTATTTATGAGATATTTGTCATTTATTGTTTACCTTTACTAGCTGTCACTGATATGCAAATTAGAAAAACTTGTGAATTTTATGTTGAAACAGATAAAACATGACTAATAAACGAGCTTTTTATCTTAATTTATTTATTTTTATGCTTAACCACATCTAATGGGATTTTTATGACCACTTTGCTAGTGTTAGATTTGTATGTATATTTTATGATGATAGTTTTAGCATTAATTTATTAATTTATTAATGTTTTATTTTTCTTTGATTATTTTAAAGAAATCAATTAAATATTTCTATCGTATAAATATTTCATACATGCTGTTGTTATAAAAAGAAAATTTTATGTAATTTTTTTTATTTTTTATTTTTATTTTTTGAAACGCTTATTAGAAACTTTTATATAATTTGGCAAACTATGGTACTCGATATCTCATATCTAATAAAGATATATTAGTATGTGCTATTGTAGGGACAATATAATCCTCCACCCATCTTCTAAGCAAAATATAACTAAAGCTGGCACTAATAAGAGATAAATAAGATCAGATATTATAGGGGATAGATTTTTTACTAAGATGTTTAAACTTAATAAGATAATTAGCATTATTTTATGTAATTTAGTGCTTTTTGTAACCGAAAGCAATTATTAAATGTAATCAGCTAAAATTATTGTTTGTTTAAAGCGAGCAAGAGAATAACCAAGGTGGAATAACCAAGGTTGTTCTCTTACACTCATCGATAAACTCTTCTTTACATGTAAAAAAAAAACTAAAACAAAAAGCAAATACAAATCTATAATATTAATAGGCTAGGCGATTTCTTGTGACCGATGTTTTGTTCTACCGTTTATCCCGATTTTGACCAAACGTATATCATTTGAAAAGTATTTTTTAGCCGATTTGCAGATTTTCAGATTTTTAAATTTTTTGCGTTATTTTGAATAAATTGCATTTAAAGTTGCTACTAACACATACGTAAAATTATACAATGCTATATGTGTGTTTATTAAATTTGTTAATGTGTTTGTAATAAAAATGAGTTTGATTTTGTGTTGATTTGTGAATTTGCTATAATTGATTAGCATACCTTCCTAGAATTTGCACTCGAATTTCATGGGCTGGAATCTGCTAGTGTGTATTAATCGCTAATACATATCTATATGCCCATATTCTGGTACATCTAGACATTTTTCACTGCATATTTTTAGTTTCATGAAATTTTTTCTTTACAGCCGAACAGACGGGCAGCTCTATATGGACTGGGTCAACAAATTCATTTTTCCCTGCAGTTCAAACGGAATGGCACACTGGTGTGGAGGATATACCAAAAATAAAAATAAATTAAGAAGTTGAGAATAAAAATTTTTATTTAAAATTTTTTTCAAACCACTGTGCAGATGCAATATATTCGGTTACCCGAAAAGTCTTCTACATCACACATAGATGGCGTTAGTAGAATTACATCCATATCATTTTTAAGTATTACCAACCTTCAAAAGATACGTGTATAAATTTGACAGCTGTGTGATTATTTGTTTGTGAGATATAGCATTTTGTGTGAAGCAACTTTTGTGCTTGTAAAAAAATGGAAAAAGAAGAATTTCGTGCGTTGACAAAACATTATTTTTTGATCGGAAAAAATGCTTTTGAAGCCAAAAAATCGCTTGATAAGCATCATCCAACACCTGCTCCCGAATATTCAGTCATAAGATATTGGTTTGCGAAATTTAAAACCGGCCATATGGGCACCAAAGACGATGAACGCAGTAGACGTCCGAAAGAGGTTGTTACCGCAGAAAACATCAAAAAAATCCACAAAATAATTTTGAATGAATAATTTTTTTGAATAATTTTCGAGATAGCTGAGACTCTGAAGATTTCGAAAGAGCGTGTTGGACATATCGTGCATGAATATTTGGGCATGCGAAAGCTCTGTGCAAAGTGGGTGCCGCGCGAGCTCACAACTGACCAAAAACAACAACGTGTTGATGATTCTGAGCAGTGTTTGGAAATGATTAAGCGTAATAAAGCCGAATTTCTGCGTCGATATTTGACAATGGATGAAACATGGCTCCATCACTACACTCCAGAGTCCAATCGGCAGTCAGCGGAGTGGAGAGCGAGCGACGAACCGAATCCAATGCGTGGAAAGACGCAACAGTCGGCTTGCAAGGTTATGGCGTCCGTATTTTGGGATGCACATGGTATATTGTTCATCGACTATCTTGGGAAAGGAATAACAATCAACAGCTAATACATAGCGTTGTTGGAGCGTTTGAAAGACGAAATCGCGAATAAACAGCCCCATATGAAGAAGAAAAAAGTGTTGTTTCACCAAGACAATGCACCGTGTCACAAATCATTGAAAACAATGGCAAAAATGCATGAATTGGGCTTCGAATTGCTTCCGCACCCACCGTATTCTCCAGATCTGGCCCCCAGTGACTATTTCCTGTTCTCAGACCTCAAGGGGATGCTCGCTGGGAAGAAATTTAAGACCGATGAAGAAGTAATCGCCGAAACAGAGGCCTATTTTGAGGCTAAAGACAAATCGTACTACAGAAATGGTATCGAAAAGTTGGAAGATCGTTATAATCTCTGTATCGCTCTCGAAGGCAACTATGTTGAAAAATAAAATTGAATTTTGCCAAAAAAATTATTTATTTCTTTGTAATGTAGAAGACTTTTCAGCCCAACTGTTATCAGTTTTTCATTTCATTTGTAACACATCGAAAATTGCATTTGCGACCAGACAACCACGCCGCACTGTGGACCATATTTTGAGAAGGCTGCCAAAAACAATTGTTTTATGGTTACCGATTTCAAAGTTATGTTATTCATTTGAAAGTAAACACCAGTGACCCTCGGGAGCCAAAAAATTGCGACTGTATTTCAACTATATCAGAGCGAACAGGGTCTTCGAAAATGGACTTTCTCAGTATTTTGCTAAAATTAAAAATTTCTTTGTAAATTTTAATTTTAAAATGACTGTAACTTTTTTGTTTTAAAAGACTTTAAAGTAAAATAAATTTTGTAACTTCCAATGTTAGAAATATAAAGACGTTTAGAAATTAAAAATTAAAACTAAAAAGGTCCAAATTTCCCGAAAATCTGCAACTTAATAGATTATAACTCCCGCCCATCAAAAGCCATCAAAAAAAGTGTTGCACTCTTCTGTAGTCCGAACCCTCCCCTATATCCTCTTCTCCTATATCCCATTGTATACCCACCCACCAGTTTCCGCCTGTGTGCACCAGAACAATTTTTCTGATCCAAGGTCAGATATTTTGTGCAAAATTTATGAATACAAAAGTTGTCCACTATGTGGTTAGGGTATAATGAGTTTGCCCTGATGTTTGTAACTACCAAAAATATTGGACATATACCCATCTTTTATTATACGGATCGACTCAAAATCACTTTCTGAGTCGATTTAACGATGTCCGTCCGTCCGTCTGTGTGTTATTTTTTTTTTTTTTTTTTGCTTGAATTTATTTGCTTTTTATACTGACAGAAAAAGGAAACGGTAGAGTTGACACGAGTTGTTATAGACTTATAAAAAAGGTTTGAGACATAATGCGCTTAATTGTTAAATTATATTAATGGGTAAAATCTTTTTTATTTTTAAAGATACCTTTACATATGTATTATTCAAAAACATTAATAGTCGAGACTTGAGTGATATAGTTTAAAAGCCTGACGAAATGGGAAACAAATTTAAATAACATGTCAATGGCAAAAAACTATTGCGACACAATATTTTAAGATATGAGTAGGTATGCTTCACCTTTTCAAAGGGGTTAGGGTCGGGGTGTTTTTATGCTTCAAAAAGTGGTAATAAAAGATAAAAAATGTTATTTTACATAATTGCAAGAAAGATTTTCCACAATTATTTATCATTACAGTTTACAGTGATATAGCAGATATTTATTTGCAACAAAAAAATGTAGACGATATAATACGGTGCAACCATTTCTTTAAGAATCGTAACCTGTAAGAAACTGATCTATAATATTAATAGGCTAGGGATTTCTTGTGACCGATATTTTGTTCCACCGTTTTATCCCGATTTTGACTGAACGTAAATTATTTGATAGGTAGTTCGTTTTAGTCGGTTTGCAGATTTACAGATTTTTAAATTTTTTCCTTTATTTTGAGTAAATTGCATTTAAAGTTGCTACTAATACATACATAAAATTATACAATGCTATGTGTGTGTTTATTAAATTTGTTACTGTGTTTCTAATAAAAATGAGTTTGTTTTTGTGTTGATTTGTAAATTGGCAATAATTGATTAGCATACCTTTAGGGTCTTTAATGAAAAAATAAAATTTCCTAGAATTTGCACCCGAATTTCGAGGGCTGGAATCTGCTAGTATACATAGATATGCTTAGAGCCGCCAATTAGTAGAGCAACAGAAATTGATGTATGGAAAAATAAAATTCCTTCTTAAACAAAGTATTGCAGACCAATAAAATTTGCATTCAAAAGGGAAACCAAAGATATCGTAACTGAAGAAGTACAAAAAATAAAAGATCAAATTAAAAAAACTTCAACCAGTAATATTTAAATTTGATGACCAAGAATTTGAAGTAAATGTTAAAATGTGTCTCACAATAATTGATGGAAAAGCTTTAACCAAAACAAAGTCATCGTCAAGCTGCATTATATGCCAAAATACATACAGTCAATTAAGCAAACCCCCACCACAGTTTTAAGAAAGCCTACGAATTTGGAATGTCCCCTTTTCATAGAGCATATTCTTAAATCAAGGCTATTTTGAAAAAATATTTACTAAAATTGTTTGTGTTAAAGTAGTTTTTCAGTACACTAGCAGCAAACGATACTCTTTTTTATAAATTTAACAACTTTTCTTGATTTAAAAATTTATGTATTTTATAAATTTACAATAAAAATTGATATAGAAATATTTAAAAAGACAATTAAAAAATTTTTAACTAAAGTAAAAACGTACGACTTTTTAATTGAAACTTTTCTATCTTGAACCAATATCAGGTAATTTTTACGTTCGCTGCTTAATAAATTATACTAGCAGATTCCAAGCCCTCGAAATTCGAGTGCAAATTCTAGAAAAAAAAATTTTTTTTTATTAAATAAAGACCCTAAAGGTATGCTAATCAACACAAAAAACAAACTCATTTTTATTACAAACGCATTAACAAATTTATTAAACACACACACAGCATTGTATAATTTTATGTATGTGTTAGCAGCAATTTTTAATGCAATTTACTCAAAATAGAGGGAAAAATTTAAAAATCTGTAAATACGAAGAACGGCTAAAAAGAAATACTTTTCAAATAATATACGTTTGGTCAAGATTGGGATAAAACGGCAGAACAAAACATCGGTCACAAGAAATCGCCTAGCCTATTAATATTATAGCTTTTAACTCAGGCTCTTTCAAAACCAAAAATCAACCTTGGCCCTTGTGAACAAAAGGTTTTCGGGGCCATAGTTTGGCATTTTCTGAAAATTTTTTAGAAAGTATTAGTTGTAAAATTGACTATATAAAAGAAAAATACATTGCTAAACACTTCACTTTTGTAATAAAATTCAACTAAATATGAAAATGTATTTTAAACCCTCCATAACTTTTTTATTATCGGTCGATATTAACGTTTTATAGCAAAATTTAAAGACTAAAGTCCCACAGCTACCAAACAAAAAAGAAATTGCATATTAAAATTCCAATCCAATTAAAAGTTGTGGATTTTTGACCGCCTTCTCGTGAAATGGTCCACTGTGCGGCGTGTGGTCCAAGATTATTGAAGTTAAATTTTGTTTAAAAAATACAATGTCACTTTAATTTGACCGCACAGACTTACAGTTTTTAAAACTTTTTAATAATTTTTTTTTATAACTCTGTATGCATTTCAAAACAACCTCACGTTTCATCATCAGCAATCACGATTAAAATTCAAGAGCAGCTTCAGTTGATTTTTGTTGTGCGGCAGCGGCGCGATCTATTTTGATCGGCGGCAGCGGCGGCGTTCTATCGAGGACCTTTTTCTAAATTTGGGGAATTTGCTCATCCTGAAATTATTCCCCAATTTTTCTGGGACTAAGTACTCAGCGCCTGCTTACCATTACATTTAACTATGTTCATGAATGGATTATTTTGAGTGTATGATGTGTAAAAGTTATAAATTTTAGATATTCAAGAGCTTTGGGATATACAAAATTTCTGGTTTTTCCTCCTGGTGCATATACTAAAAGATTGTGCTACCTCCCAACTCTGGAGCAGGTGACATATAATTGTCTATGAGCAAGACAGGGAGATTCGAAGTTGATACCTGCTACAGTAAGAGATTGTCCTCTTATTTATGTTGTTAGGAAAAACTTTTTATACTTTTTATACCATCTCTTGCAATGAAGGAACCAAAAGTGTTCTGGTAGGGATATTACAGCCGTTTCAGGAGGTTCACATTCCCTGGGCTCAGCTTGTTTTATGTATCGGTCATTTCAGGAGTTTCACGTTCTCTCGACTCAGCTTGTCTTAGGTTAGAAGTGGCTGCTAATTCAAAGGAAAAGCACACTTACACTCTGGGGTCCATTATGATACCACGGGATGAATAGGTGTTCCCCTTAGTCCCCACATTAGAACCAGCTTGAGCTCTTGATGAATCCCCTGATATGTGAAATTTCTATATTTGAAAGATCAGAGAGATCGTGAAAAAACGGCGATCGCAATGTTCGAAGTCTCTTTCTGGAGAGCGCCGGGCAATAGCAAAGGAAGTGTACTATGCTCTCCACCTCCTCCTCATCCATACAGCTACGACAGAAGTCATTCGACGAGACCCTGAGGCGTTCAGCGTGTCTCCCTATGAGGCAGTGTCCAGTGATAACAGCAACTACTGTTGAAATCTCCCCACGGGGGAGTGATAGTAGCGTGCTAGTGCGCTTATGATTTAGAGCCGGCCAGATATGTCTCGTGATCCTGCACGTTGATCCATTAGCCCATCTGTTGTCGGTTATGCCGGCGGTGTGAAGCCGAAGTTCCAGCTTGCAAGATTCAAAGGGTATACCAACACATTCCAAGTCCGCTGGAACCCGTAAGGTAGTGCCATGTCTTGCCAGCTTATCAGCTTTACAGTTTCCCGGTATATTCCTGTGCCCTGGGACCCATATGAGTCTGATGTCGAACTGCTTGGCCGTCTCATTTAAAGACGTGCGGTAGCTAAGGGTTGATCTTGTTTTCAGGCACATTGATTCCAAGGATTTTACTGCGGCCTGACTATCAGAGCAGATGTTGACTGCGGCTGTAGATAGAATATTCCGACCCAACCAGTCAGCAACTTCCTTTATTGCCAGTACCTCTGCCTGATAAACACTGCTGTGGTCTGGCAACCAGCGAGCCAGATTTAGTCCAAGCTCCTTTGAATAGACTCCGAAACCAACTTGACCACACAATTTCGACCCGAAATTTATGGAACGCCTGCTACCTGGAATCCTCTCTGACCAAGATTCCCTGGTCGGTATTAGAGTGTTGTAGAGTCGTTCGAATACACTCCTCGGAGTAGTATAACCCACGTTCAATGGTAAGTTCCTGTTAGTCAGGATCACTCCATGGCCACAATTATGACCACACCATTGTATTGTGCTTCTTAGTCGAATGGCCGATGAGGCCGCCGACTGCTTTCCTAATATGTCCAAAGGTATTAGGTGTAATAGGATGTTTAAGGCATCCATAGGTGTAGTACGAAGGGTACCAGTGATACACATGGAAGCCATTCTCTGTACGCTGGCAAGAAGGTTGGTATTGGAGGCCTTCTCTAGAGCAGACCACCAAACGATGACCCCGTACAGCAGTATTGGGCGAACCACCGCTGTGTAGATCCAGTAAGCAATTTTCGGACTGAAGCCCCACCGCTTACCATAGCTTGTCTTAGCCGCTGGATTTCTAGACGAACTTGAGTAGATTCAGGCATTTCCGCTTCTCTTAGCAAAGCTTGTCTTGATTTTTGAGCGTCAAGACGTTATTGGGTTTGCTCAGGTGTTTCAGCATTTCTCTACTCAGATTGTCTAACTCGTTGAGATTCGATACGAATTTGGGTCTGATCGGGTTCTCTAGAGTTCTGTTTAGTCCAGTACGGCCTATATGCTATGCTTTCATGTGCAAGTCACAAGTCTTTTTACACCTTTACAACTCACTTATACAGTGAAAACGATGAAATTGAAATATTTGTAATAAGTTGCTGTCCAATGTAGTTAAAAAGGCGAGATCGAAATATTTGTATGAATTAACCTCATCAGAGGAATCCTTCAGTGGTAGTCAACCTCTATCTGTTCAACTATGAAATAAATCTGCTCTAATTTTGGGGTGTTACAAATCATATAGTAAGAAAGGCATAACGGGAATATTTGTAATATGTTAATTTACAATAAAAAAGAGCGTATAAGTAGGCGTGGCTATTAAGAATCATATGACGACCTTCTCTGGGATATACATATCGTGTATACCAAAGTTCAGAGAAATGCGTTCAAAAGTTAAAATTTCTGTAGCGAACAAATAAACCAAAAAACAGAAAATGAATTGTATATAAAAAGTGGGCGCAAAAGTAGGCGTGGCCGATGAGAAGCATATGGTGATCTTACCTGGAGTACAGAGATCGTGTGTACCAAATCTTAGAGAAATCCGTTTCCAAAAAAAATGTGTATAGTGACCAAATATGCCAAAAACATAAAATGAATTGTATATAAAAAGTGGGCGTAAAAGTAGGCGTGGCCGGTAAGAAGCATAATGCGACCTTTCCTGGGGTATAGATATCGAGTGTATCAAATTTTAGAGAAATCCGTTGAAAAATACAAATTTATATAGCGGTCAAATAAACAAACAAACAGAAAATGAATTTTATATATGTATATGGATATTCGCCATTTAATGCGCTGTATTTCAAAAAATCGATCCAAAATTTAAATAACTCATGCGTCATGTAAAGCCATAATTTAAAAGAAATTTAAAAATAATTTTTAAATAAATTTATAAAACACAAAACAAAAATCACTTACCATAACACAAATGACCACAAACTTGTAAACTGTAGGAAGAAAAAAAAATTAAATATAAAAATAAATTAAGATCTTAATCTTGGCAAACAAATAATTATATAAAATTATTAACAATTTACCTCAACAAAATGCGAAGGCATATAAATTTAAAAACATTGATGCAAAAAAACAAAAACCAAAATAAAAAATAAATAAATAAATCAGAAAAACCAGCAGACATGCAAAAATCAAAAATTACACATAAAAACGATATTTTCAGTTGGTTATAAAAATAACCAACAACTTGCCAACAATGAAATAACAACAAATAAATTCGAAAAATTGCCATAACGATTATGTGAAAAATAATAATATTAATAATTACAACAATCATAATAATATTTTCGAGCAATAAAAGTGCAACAACGTGTGCAAAGTACTGAACTACATACACGAGTATGTACGAATTTTGTACAAGCGACAGTTGCAAATAAAATTTAGCAAACGGACTGAAATTAATATAGAAATATTGTGAGGAATGTTAAAAACAAAAAAAAATAAATTATTAAAAATTAAATTTCTCAATTCACTCTTAATCACATTCTAATTCATTCTAATTTGGCTTTTTTGAAACAGACAAACAAAAAAAAAACATCTAAGCAACGTCGCAACATCTTAGAAATTTTAATTTATAATAAATGAAAAACTTTAGAAAAAAAATCATGTGAGTCCGATCGCAGGGGAGATGTGTAAACATCTAGTAATTAAAGATTTTTTATAGCACTTTCTTAAAATCAAACAGAAAGCGTATCCCTTATAGCAATCAACTGCAGGGGCTCTGTTAATATAAAAATATTTATTATTATTTATTATTTTAACCGGTTAATTTTTAATTTTTCGTTTTTTATTTTTAATTTTTCGTTTTTCATTTTTCATTTTTTTTTTTTTTCGTTTTTTATTTTTAATTTTAATTTTTCATTTTTTATTTTACATTTTTCATTTTCAATTTTTTTCTTCATTTTTCATTTGTCATTTTCCAATTTTTATTTTTCTTTTTTCATTTTTCATTTTTTATTTTACATTTTTTATTCCTCAATTTTCATTTTTTATTTTTTATATTTAATTTTTTGTTTTTCATTTTTTATTTTTCATTTTTCGTTTTCTATTTTTCATTATACATTTCTAATTTTAGTTTTTCTTTTTTCATTTCTTATTTTTCATGTTTCA
The DNA here is from genome assembly GCA_963682025.1 of Cordilura impudica. Classification (NCBI taxonomy): domain Eukaryota; kingdom Metazoa; phylum Arthropoda; class Insecta; order Diptera; family Scathophagidae; genus Cordilura; species Cordilura impudica. Next base: position 24,430,026 of record OY821519.1, on the reverse strand, counting down.
TTTTTTATTTTTAAGTTTTTAGTTTTAATTTTTTATTATTAATTTTTTACTTTTCCTTTATATTTTTTTTTTTTTTTAATTTTTTATTTTTCAGTTTTTTTTTCATTTTTAATTTTTTATTTTTCATTTTTCATTTTTAATTTTTTATTTTTCATTTTTATTCTTAATTTTTTGTTTTTCATTTTTAATTTTTTTTCATTTTTCGTTTTTCATTTTTAATTTTTTATTTTTCATTTTTCGTTTTTCGTTTTTAATTTTTCATTTTTTATTTTTCTTTTTTAATTTTTCATTTTTCACTTTTAATTTTTTATTTTTCATTTTTTATTTTTTATTTTTCATTTCTTATTTTTCATTTTTCATTTTTTATTTTTCATTTTTTATTTTTCATTTTTTTATTTTTTATTTTTCATTTTTAATTTTTGATTTTTCAGTTTTAATTTTTCATTTTTCATTTTTCATTTTTCATTTTTTATTTTTCATTTTTTATTTTTCATTTTTTTATTTTTTATTTTTAATTTTTAATTTTTCATTTTTCACTTTTAATATTTTATTTTTCATTTTTTATTTTTTATTTTTCATTTCTTATTTTTAATTTTTAATTTTTAATTTTTCGTTTTTCATTTTTTATTTTTCATGTTTCATTTTGTATTTTTTATTTATTATTTTTCATTTTTCATTTTTCATTTTTCATTTTTCATTTTTCATTTTTCATTTTTCATTTTTAATTTTTCATTTTTGATTTTTAATTTTTAATTTTTTATTTTTAATTTTAATTTTTTATTTTTAATTTTTCGTTTTTCGTTTTTAATTTTTCAATTTTTTTTTTTTCATTTTTCATCTTACATTTTTTATTTTTTTTTTTTTATTATTCATTTTTTATTTTTCATTTTTAATTTTTTTTTTTTTCATTTTTCATCTTACATTTTTTATTGTTCATTTTATTCATTTATCATTTTTTATTTTTCATTTTTAATTATTCAGTTTTCATTTTTTATTTTCCATTTTTCATTTTTTATTTTTCATTTTCCATTTTTCATTTTTAGCTTTTCAATTTTCAATTTTTATTTTTCATTTTTCATTTTTCATTTTTCACTTTTAATTTTTTATTTTTAATTTTTCATTTTTTATTTTTTATTTTTCATTTTTCATTTTTCATTTTTAATTTTTTATTTTTCATTTTTCATTTTTTATTTTTTATTTTTCATTTTTCATTTTTCATTTTTTATTTTTTATTTTTCATTATTCATTTTTCATTTTTTATTTTTCATTTTTTTTATTTTTCATTTTTCATTTTTAATTTTTCATTATTCATTTTTAATTTTTTGTTTTTCAGTTTTCATTTTTTATTTTTCATTTCTTATTTATTATATTTCATTTTTTATTTTTCATTTTTTATTTTTCATTATTCGTCTTTCATTTTTTATTTTTATTTTTTTTTTTCATTTTTCATTGTTAATTTTTCATTTTTCAATTTTCATTTTTCTTTTCTTCTTTTTTATTTTTTATTTTTCATTTTCCATTTTTCATTTTTCATTTTTCATTTTTCATTTTTAATTTTTTATTTTTCATTTAAAATTTTTTATTTTTCATTTTTTATTTTTAATTTTTAATTTTCAAACAGGTTATCATAATATCATAATTCTTTCACCAATACAATAACATTTTGTCTTACGACTCACATGTCACGCTCACATGTTACGATTACATGTTACGCTGTTTTTGAAATTTACCCCCCTGCGCGTTTAGATGTTTACACATAAAAAAATTTTTTTATATGTATGTTAACTTTTGTTATGCACTGTAATAAGTATTTTACACATAAACATTCTGCCAAAGGCTGCTGACTGGTAAAATGTGTTAAATATTATTTTTAAATGGTTGATATATTTTTTGTTGGTTGTTTAATTTGGTTAGGGTGATGTTGTTGCTGCTCCTGCTGCCACATTTGCTGTAGCTGTTGATGGTGGTTTCATTTAATGCTGCTGTTTCCCGCCTGCGATTGTAAGTGCGGCTGCAGCAGCGCCTTAGTGGTGACGATAGCGGTGCTGACGGTGGCAAGTGCCAAAACAATTTGGTGCATTTTATAAAATATAAATGAAATTTATCATTTTTAATCATGATTTCAATTAGATCTTTAAGGTATGCCACATGCATAAACTGTATGGCCAGGCGGACGACTGAATGCTCGTAAATTTATATGAAAATACTTATAAACATTTCAATCAGTTGCAATGCCATATACAGTACGAGTATCTATGCATTCGATGTGGTATTCGTAAATTAACGTCTATGCAACACACTTTTATTTTAAAAATTATTTGAAAAATTACAAAAACAAATCGGTGTGATGTAATACGAATATATATATTGAGATTAGATACAAATTGTTATATATTACTAGGAGCTCAGAAATTATAGTTCTTAAAATACTTTAATATGTAATTATTTACAGATCATTCATAAACAAGTAAAATTAAAAAAATAAAAATTTTTTTAAGACAGGTTAACAGCGAGAAATAATAATAAACTTCTGAAGAAAATGCTGAATTTTCAGAGCTCTTCCCTACTAGAGGTTGGTGAAAATTTGGCTATTAGATTCCAATTCGAAGAAACAGACAGACAGAGAGGGTTAATTTGCAGCATGTAAAAACTCAAAAAAATTAACCAAAAAAATGAACCAACCAACATTTTCAAAGCAAAAAGTGCTAAACAGTAAAATAAAAAGCGCTAAAAGGCAATATGAAGCGAGAAGCACTAAAAAGCGGCAATATTTGATGTTATTTTTTAAGTGTACCTATATATTAATACGTTAAGAAAATTTTTTTAATCCCTTTTTAAGCAAAATGCGGGTACGGAAGAGTCTAAAATTTGGCATAGTTCTTGTTCATATGGAAGAGAAGCGGAGAATGATAAAATTTATGTATAATATGTTTCAAAAATATATTAAATAAAATAAAATATTTATAATAATTCGTTACACCCTGTTAATGCGAATGACTTTAATTGTATATAACACGAACTGTATTGAATTGTGAATTGCAAAAATTGATTAGCATACATTTAGGCTCATTTAAATATTCATAAATTATTTATATAGATAGATTAAAAAACATTGAAAGAAACAAATTTAATGAAAAAATAATATCTACTAGAATTTGCACACAAATTTCGATTATACTAGTATCAATTGAAACAATTAAAAAAATTATAGTCGGTCTAGAACGACTATGGTCATAGGGCCAAGTAAATTAGGAGCGAATAGCGTTGTAAAAACGTTTTGAAAAATGAAGTATGAAAAATGAAGAATGAAAAATATATATAGAATGTTGCTATTTTATTAAACATTTCTTTTCATAAACATTTATAATTAATTTTCTCAATCATTTAAAATTATTCATAACATTTTAATTTATTCCAATATATTAAACAATTATGACTGTATTTAGTATTATTTTTAATAAATAATTGAAATAATAAACACATGGTACAGGTACTAGAGTTTAAAAAGTTTTTGAGCACCACTTTATAAAAATCTATCTATCTATCTATTTTTAATTTTTTATTTTTCATTTTTAATTTTTAATTTTTAATTTTTAATTTTTAATTTAATTTTTAATTTTTAATTTTTAATTTTTAATTTTTAATTTTTAATTTTTAATTTTTAATTTTTAATTTTTAATTTTTAATTTTTAATTTTTAATTTTTAATTTTTAATTTTTAATTTTTAATTTTTAATTTTTAATTTTTAATTTTTAATTTTTAATTTTTAATTTTTAATTTTTAATTTTTAATTTTTAATTTTTAATTTTTAATTTTTAATTTTTAATTTTTAATTTTTAATTTTTAATTTTTAATTTTTAATTTTTAATTTTTAATTTTTAATTTTTAATTTTTAATTTTTAATTTTTAATTTTTAATTTTTAATTTTTAATTTTTAATTTTTAATTTTTAATTTTTAATTTTTAATTTTTAATTTTTAATTTTCAATTTTTAATTTTTAATTTTTAATTTTTAATTTTTAATTTTTAATTTTTAATTTTTAATTTTTAATTTTTAATTTTTAATTTTTAATTTTTAATTTTTAATTTTTAATTTTTAATTTTTAATTTTTAATTTTTAATTTTTAATTTTTAATTTTTAAATTTTAATTTTTAATTTTTAATTTTTAATTTTTAATTTTTAATTTTTAATTTTTAATTTTTAATTTTTAATTTTTAATTTTTAATTTTTAATTTTTAATTTTTAATTTTTAATTTTTAATTTTTAATTTTTAATTTTTAATTTTTAATTTTTAATTTTTAATTTTTAATTATTAATTTTTAATTTTTAATTTTTAATTTTTAATTTTTAATTTTTAATTTTTAATTTTTAATTTTTAATTTTTAATTTTCAATTTTTAATTTTTAATTTTTAATTTTTAATTTTTAATTTTTAATTTTTAATTTTTAATTTTTAATTTTTAATTTTTAATTTTTAATTTTTAATTTTTAATTTTTAATTTTTAATTTTTAATTTTTAATTTTTAATTTTTAATTTTTAATTTTTAATTTTTAATTTTTAATTTTTAATTTTTAATTTTTAATTTTTAATTTTTAATTTTTAATTTTTAATTTTTAATTTTTAATTTTTAATTTTTAATTTTTAATTTTTAATTTTTAATTTTTAATTTTTAATTTTTAATTTTTAATTTTTAATTTTTAATTTTTAATTTTTAATTTTTAATTTTTAAGTTTTAATTTTTAATTTTTAATTTTAAATTTTTTATTTTTTAATTTTAATTTTTAATTTTTCATTTTTGATTTTTCAATTTTTAATTTTTAATTTTTAATTTTTAATTTTTAATTTTTAATTTTTAATTTTTAATTTTTAATTTTTAATTTTTAATTTTTAATTTTTAATTTTTAATTTTTAATTTTTAATTTTTAATTTTTAATTTTTAATTTTTAATTTTTAATTTTTAATTTTTAATTTTTAATTTTTAATTTTTAATTTTTAATTTTTAATTTTTAATTTTTAATTTTTAATTTTTAATTTTTAATTTTTAATTTTTAAGTTTTAATTTTTAATTTTTAATTTTTAATTTTAAATTTTTTATTTTTTATTTTTAATTTTTAATTTTTAATTTTTAATTTTTAATTTTTCATTTTTGATTTTTCAATTTTAATTTTTTATTTGCTATTTTTAATTTTTTTTTTTTCATTTTTGGTTTTTCATTTTTTATTTTTAATTTTTTATTTTTTATTTTTCATTTTTCATTCTTTGTTATTCTTTCTCATTTTTTATTTGTCATTTCTCATTTCTCATTTTTTATTTTTTATTTTTCATTTTATATTTTTCATTTTTAATTTTTAATTTTTTATGTTTAATTTTTTATTTTTGATTGTTAATTTTCCATTTTCCATTTTTTATTTTTCATTTTTGGTTTTTCATTTTTTATTTTTCATTTTTTATTTTTAATTTTTCGTTTTTTATTTTTAATTTTTCGGTTTTCGTTTTTCATTTTTTTATTCTTTATATTTCTTTTTCATTTTTGATTTTTCAATTTTTATTTTTATTTGTGATTTTTAATTTTTTTATTTTTCATTTTTAATTTTTAATTTTTCATTTTTTATTTTTCATTTTTAATTCTTTATTTTTCTTTTTCGTTTTTATTTTTCATTTTTCATTTGTTTTTTTTTTTATTTTTTATTTTTTATTTCTCATTTTTAATTTTTATATTTTTCATTTTTAATTTTTTATTTTTCATGTTTGGTTTTTCATTTTTTATTTTTCACTTTTCATTTTTCATTTGTTTTTTTTTTTGTTTTTCATTTTTCATTTTTTATTTTGCATTTTTCATTTTTTATTTATATTTTTCATTTTTCATTTTTCGTTTTTTATTGTTCATTTTTGATTTTTAATTTTTTATTTTTCATTTTTCGTTTCTTATTTTTCATTATTTATTTTTCATTTTTAATTTTCCATTTTTTATTTTTCTTTTTCATTTTTTATTTTTCGTTTTTTCATTTTTTATTTTTCATTTTTCATTTTTCATTTTTTATTTTTCATTTTTATTTTTCATTTTTCATTTTTAATTTTCAAACAGGTTATTACACATGTATCATAATTTTTTCACCAATTTTGTGTTACGTCTTACACTATTTTTGTGATTGTATTGTGAAATGGATTTTTACCCCCATGCGCGTATAGATGTTTACACATCAATAATGCAATATAATTCATAATTGAGGTACATGACCTCACAGTTCTCAGGCCCACATATCAGATCGATCCGAAAACCTACAACTAGTATCCCAATACTTTTTGATGTGTAAGTGGTGTGCGTGTATGGTGAAAAAATATATTTTTAAATATTATTTTTACATAACTGAATATAAAAAATAAAAATAAAAAAATTATAATAAATGCCAGTGTCAATGCTAAATTTTAAACACAGAAAAGTAAAAAAAAAATATTTCTAAGTCCACTTAAAAATTTAGTATGTTTTCTCGTTTATGTCCATCAAATATTACTTAGATTGATAAAAAACGATATATATTTTGGTTTTATGTTTTAAAAACTATTTTTAAAAAAATATGTAGAATACAATATTATGCTAGACTAACCTTTGTTAAAAATAATTTATTTTCCAAATAGCATTATATTTATCTAGCGACGCGAAACGATTATATTCGGTAGTTACCGAACCGGCGATAATAGATAACCGATAACATTTTTAAACACTTATTTTACACACAACTAACATATAGATGTATTTTTTCTTAAATGGCCATCCCATTCTAACACACTCTTAAGAAATTAGGGCACACTTCATTAAATTAAACTCTTCATAATTTTTACTCTTTTACTTTATGTAATGATTGATCTCTCCTAATGATGAGAAAAAGAGAATTAAAACATTTACAAGACATTAACTAAACATAACTTGAGAGAAATTAGAATGAGATGTAAAAAGAAGAACTTTAAAACAACAACACTTTTATTTACGCAACAATTTACATTGATGCTTCTTTCATTTGATTTTTCCTTTTTTTTTTTGGGGAATTTTTAATTGATTTTTATATTAATAACTTTAATAATTTAACTAAGATTTTATGGAATTATTGAATTTATCACTTTTTATGAACACATAAACACTTTTACTAATAAATTAACAAATTTAGAACCACCGACTCGATAAAGCGACCGATTTTAATAAGAACAAAGGAAAAACTGAAGAAATAAGCCGCCGAAGCAGAGTTACCATGTCAATTGCTGTTCAAAAGGGATGCCAGTACTATGGAAAATATAAATTTTTAAGTATTAAATGTAATTTATAAATAAAAAAAAATATCAATTTTAGAGTTTTAATTATGATTTCTAAATAAAATTTCTTTATTTATCATATATTAGAAATAATTGATGGCGAGAAAATTAATTTCTTCAATTTCTGAGAACTTTTCTTTAGAGAATTAACACCAATTCTACAAATTGATCATTAGTAAATAAATAAAAAATAATAATATAAAATTTTTCTATACAAAATCAACTCTGACTCTGTAATTTACATTTCAAAAAAAATCAGAAAATTGTTATAAAAAAAACTCAAAAATTAAAATTTTATTAAATTAGAAACTGTGAATTCATCTTGAGAATCTGCAATTTACATGTTGAAAATTTTTCTATAGAATAACTTTGCTGATACCAAAACTTTTTCTATGGGAGCAATTAGCTCAGATTGTGCAATTTTTTTTTTTTTAGAAAAATTATTTAAGATTTTAATAATTTGCTTCTAGAAAAATCTGTTCTGTATGTATTGGAAAATGAATTCAGATTACTTGAATTTTTCTACTGAAATGCTGAAAATAATTTCATTAAAAAATTTTAATTGAGACTCAAAAATAACTCTGATTTGAAATTTGCCGAATAAAATATAAACTCAAGGATTTTTGAAAAAAAAATCTATTTCACAATACAGTCACAAAAACAGCGTAAGATGTAAGACGTAAGACAAAATCGGTGTGACTTATGATTATATTGGTGAACAAATTATGATATGTAATAACATTTTTGTCGCTGTTTTCTGCATTACATTTCTTCACTTTTTATAAATATTTCATTAAAAGTATTCTTAACGTTTATTTATTATTAATTTTTACATATAATTTTTTTTTATATAAAATTTATTAAAAAATAATTGCTATCACACAATTTACAGAGTTTTAGTTATTTATTAAACTTTTCATCTAAGATATAAACATTTTATATTACAAAGATAACAATATTTTTGAATGAATAAAATTATATATTTCAGAGGAAATTTTATTTAAAGCCTGTGATTTAATACATTGAGACAAAAGTATTTGTCTATTGTTGTTAGTTTGTTATATTACTTATATTAGTTATAAGTTTAAATAAAACATTTTATGGTAGAAAAAATTAATGTAACGGTACTAGAGATTTTAAACCAATTTCACACTTTATATATATCTCCATATTTTTGATGTGTAAACAACTATACGCGCAGGGGGGTAAACATTTATTTCACAATACAATCACAAAAACAGAGTAGAACAAAAACGGTGTGAGGTACGATTGTATTGGTGAAAAGAAGGGAAGTGTTTGGAGATAAAATGAAGATACGATTTCATTAGGAAGTGTTTGGAGATAAAATGAGGGAGCAAATAGCGCTATAAAAACTTTTTGAAAAATGAAAAATGAAAAATAAGATATAAAAAATTAAAAATAAAAAATGAAACATGAAAAATTAAAAATCAAAAACATAAAAATTAAAAATAAAAAATAGTAAATGAAAAATTAAAAACAAAAAATTAAAAAACAAAAATAAAAATTAGAAATAAGAAATGAAAAATGAAATATAAAAAATGAAAAATGGAAAAAGAAAAATGAAAATTGAAAATTGGAAAATGAAAAATACAATATGAAAAATTAAAAATGAAAAATATTATATGAAAATTAAAAACTTAAAAATGAAAAATGCAAATGAAAAATAGGAAATGAAAATTTAAAAATTAACCATTTGAAATAAATAATAATAACTATTTTTATAATAACAGAGCCCCTGCAGATGACGCGTTCTGCTTGATTTTTAAAAACTGCCATAAAAAAATCTTTAATTACACATCTCCCCTATGATCGGACTCACATAATTTTTATACCCTCCACTCCAGTGTGCAGAGGGTATATATAAGTTTGTCATTCCGTTTGTAATAATTAGAAAAAAAAATTTGGACCCCATAAAATATATATATTTGTGATCCTTATAACAACCGGAGTTGATATAGCGATGTCCGTCTGTCCGTCTGTCCGTCTGTCCGTCTGTCCGTCTGTCCGTCTGTGGAAATCACGATGACGGCATCAATCGGGCAGCTAGGGTGCTCGTTGGCATAAAAAATGATTCACTAACATCCTGAAAAGTTTGCTATTTAAAATCGTCCAAATCGGTCAATTAGGGCCCGAGATTTGAATGAAGAACTAAAAAAAGTCTTGAAGAAATATAATTTTCTATGTTGTTCTTGTCACGATCACGCCCTCAATAGGATAGCTAGGGTGATAATTTTTAGTGAGAATGATTCACCAAATTCATGGGAAGATTTCTACTTCAAAAATCATTAAAATCGGTGGAACAGGTCCAGGTAAATCTATGAAAAATTAAAAAAAAAATGAAAAACATGATGTTTCCATATTGTTCCTGTTGTTATTCTAAATGTTCCATTGTTGTCATAGCTGGACTTGTTGTTTTTGTGGTCGTTGTGATAATAATATAATAAAAACGAACCCTTTGTACATTTTTTTGTGAACTCTGGTAGAAAATTTTAAAAGTTTCCATTGTTTTGGCATCACTAAAAAAATTTGTTAATCATTTCTGTCATTGCCACGAGCCTGCATGCAAAATTTCAGATCGATTGGCTCACGTGAAAGGGGCTAAAAATCGATCCAAAATTTTGTCGACAAGCAGACACTACCAGTTAATATAAAGGCAGTAAATAAAGGGAGTAAAAGTTCACCAATAATTTAAAAAACAAATTTTTATGTATTAATTTATTTAAAGAAAAAATAATTAAATGAAATAGTAATAATAATAAAAAAAAATAATATACAATACAAAAAAAAAAGAATATATAAATAAAATAAAATAAAGATAAATGCATTCATAGCATTATAATACATATAAAAGGTCAATGTTTTCTAACCGTAACCGTAACGAGTCAGTTGTTTTTTTTTACATGAAAATCATTTAAAACAGTTACCGAACGTAACCGGAACGTCCCAATACTTTTCATGTGAAAAAAAGGCTGACACGTTACGTAACAGTTACATGTCGCTAACTTGTTCTTTACACAGGCTACTGCTTTTGCAGCCAACTTCAAGTCTATTTATATAGTTTCGTAAGCATAACTGATAAAATTGTTTCTATTATTTTTTGCTGTAAGTAATAAATTATAAATATACTGTATTTGCAAACTAAAATGGATACATATATTGGAGGTGCTTTAATACAAAAGAGTTAACGAAACAAAATCAAAAAAAAAAAACAACTCTACAACATCAACAATGGCAGTCATATGTTCTTCAAATAGAAAAAAAAACTGCAAGTGTGTTTTGTTGGCTACAAAACAAAAATAGTGTTGACAATATAACAAAATATGTAAAAGAAGTTAGTGCTATGAAATATTTTATTTTGTTTAAAAAAAAAATCGCAAAATGAAAGGCTATAATTCCATTAATAATCAAAAGGCGTTAAAGTAATTTATTTATTTTTACGTTGTACTAATGCATTTTAAATAAGTAAAAGTAATTGTATATTTAAATAAAAATTCATTTGTATTATATGTTGCTGTCGTATTCAGAAAAATCAAGTAGCTGACTATGCGACTACAAATGCTGCTGCCAGCAGTCGTCTATGTGTTTCATTCATGATGTTACATTTTTTTGCGAGCAATACTTACATATATTCTAAATAAAGAAATAATAGTTCTTTTCATACTGCGAAATCTATACAAATAGATGTACAAATAATATATGTCAAATGTCAAATTTGCAATAATTGATACATTTTTGAAAGAAAATTGTATAATATGAAATGTCTTTAATTTATTTCATAGAAAACAATTTTTTGAGGTGCGGGGATTTTCCATATTTACTGTTTTACTATTTTCGTAATGAGGTTAAATGAGTTAAAAAGAATTTAAAATATTTGAAAATATTAGGTGAGGATCCTCAAGATGTAATATACGATCGGTCTAAAACTTTTCACTTAGAGCCACAGTTAAATTCGAAACAACAAAAACCCATATATTTTGTGCATAAAGTTTAACATAAAATGTGCTTTTCTAAAATGTCTATATATTTTTTCTCATTCATTTCTGACCATCTTCAATGTAAATTTACCAAAGTTTTTTTTATTGCAATATGTATATAAAACTTAAAAATTTAATATTTTTTATTGTGTATTAACTTATTATTCTGCGATTTTCATTACATCACAAAATGTTACAAATTGGCACTACTGTTTCAAAAACAGAAAACTTCTAAATCAGTTGAAAACAGTTGATCTGTAAAACTGTGTGTGAAATTGTGTCAAATAAAATTACAAATATTAATAAATATAATAATACATATAATTTTGTTAAGAATTAGCACAAAATTGATTTTCCATTTTGCATTTCATTTATAAAGAATTCTGCCATATTTTGTTAAAGGGAAAATCCATTTTTGTTATATTAAAAAAAACAGACTTGCATTTAATTTTTCCGTGACTGCCTCAATAATTGCGTAGATGCCACCACAATATTTTTTCTAATGAAATATTAACCAATATCTAACTAGAATTATGATTTATTCCGACTAAAAAGTTCCAATTAAAAGTTATTCATCCCAATTATGAATATTCTCAAGGAATTTCTTTCTCACGGAAAATACATTTCTCGAGAAAAAAATTCCTCCAATTATAAATTCCGCGTGAACAAAAAATGATTAACTGGCATCATCGAATTTCGAAGCCACTTGCTTTGCTTATTGACAATTTATTTTCTATTTTTTGTGTGTGTGCAAACGACCCTACAATAAATGTCACAATAAACATTTTTGTTTGCTATCAACTTGAGGTGCATTTGAGATCAAATACATTTCTCAAATCTCCAACGTTAATTCTCAAATGCCCTCAATAGTTCGAATATAGTCTTCTCAACTTAAAAGGCACATTTTTTATATGGCGATTTTCATAGTTATCAAATTGAGAAATTTGTGATTCTCAACTTGATAGCAAAGAAATATTTCCAATCGGTATCAAATGGAAGGTACGGAATTGCCGTATTAAAAAATATTATACTAATTTTAATGTTTTAATGTTTCAATTTAATTTCATTATATATTTAACATTACTATGTACATATTTAACATTAAATGTACATATTATGTACATTTTTTAAAATCTAGAATTAAAAATAAATGAATTAATTAGTTGTACATTTTTTTGAAAAATTCGACAAAAAGCAAAAATAATTAAAAATATATCAATGATTTATTTGTACTTTTTTGGCATTTTTTAATTTAATTTATTATTTATGACATATTTAAATAATATCTCAGACTTAACACAAATCGTATTCAAGTTGAAAAAATGTTTGGTCTCAAGTGGAGAAAAGTGTTGGATATCCAATTGAGAGTAAAAATGTTTCTCAAAGATTGGTAAAAATGTTAAATCTCAACTTGATGTCAAGTTGAAAGCAAACAAGGAGAAAAATTGTTCAACCCAAGTTGAGATTTACATTTGACATCAATTTAAGAACTTAACTTTTCTCCAACATTGGAGAAATAATATTTCAATGCATACTGGGGAATGACCGAAACTAACACATAAACAGTTTTTTCCTATTTGAAAAACATATGACTGTCATTGTTGCTGTTGTAGAGTTGTTATACCCTCCACTCCAGTGTGCAGAGGGTATATATAAGTTTGTCATTCCGTTTGTAATAATTAGAAAAAAAATTTTGGACCCCATAAAATTTATATATTTGTGATCCTTATAACAACCGGAGTTGATATAGCGATGTCCGTCTGTCCGTCTGTCCGTCTGTGGAAATCACGATGACGGCATCAATCCGGCAGCTAGGGTACTCGTTGACATAAAAATGATTCACTAACATCCTGAGAAGTTTGCTATTTAAAATCGTCCAAATCGGTCGATTAGGGCCCGAGATTTGAATGAAGAACTAAAAAAGTCTTGAAAAAAAAATAATTTTCTATGTTGTTCTTGTCACGATCACGCCCTCAATAGTGCAGCTACAGTGATCATTTTTAGTGAGAATGATTCACCAAATTCATGGAAAGATTTCTACTTCAAAAATCATTAAAATCGGTGGAACAGGTCCAGGGAAATCTCTGAAAAATAAAAAAAAATGAAAAACATGATATTCTTATATTGTTCTTGTTGTTATTCTAAATGTTGCATTGTTTTCATAGCTGGACTTGTTGTTTTTGTGGTCGTTATCGTAATAATATAAGAAAAACAAACCCTTTGTACATTTTTTTATCAACTCTGGTAGAAAAATTTAAAAGTTTCCATTGTTTTGGCATCATTTCTGTCATTGCCACAAGCCTGCCTGCAAAATTTCAGATCGATTGGGTCACGGGAAAGTGGTTAAAATCGATCCAAAATTTTTTCGACAAGCAGACACTACGAGTTAATATAAAGGGAGTAAAAATTCACCAACATCTAAAGCAAATAATGCTAAAATACCTATTTGTTAATAAAAAAACAATTGGGCAATTCACAATGGGTAATGTATCGTTGTATCGTGTATCACTTTACAATAGTGTAAAATTGTTGTTGGTAATTTTCACTGAAAAATCTGATACACGATCCAACTTCATTTGCTATGTTTAGTAAATGTTGTATATTGTATCATAACATATCAGTTCCAAGTGAATGCCAGTTTTTATGAAAAAGAAAAAACAAATACATAGAATATTATCAGCATAAATAATTATAAAATAAAATATGGCAAATAATGCAAATAACGCAAATACATCGATAAGTTTATTTATATAAAAATTAATTTTTATATTTTTAGTATGTATTTTCTCTTTGAGTACCAACCAAAACATTTAACATTTTTTTTTTTTTCATTATAAATTAAAATGCAAGAGGTACGTACCTAAAACTCCAGGGTATATCTCACGACCAAAAAGCAAACACTGACAAGTGTTTTCTCTTATACAAAATAGCAGAAGCGACGAAGCGATCTTTCCTCGTTGGATCGAAAATTACTAAAGAAAGCGTTTTACAATATGAAAATACAACTGAGTGTTCACAACAAATGATTGTATTGTGTATTTCAATACAACATACAATATACAACACCTGTTGTGAATTGCCCAAATGTAAATTTAGCAAAAAAATTTATGTATTAATTTATTTAAAGAGAAAAACACAAAAATAACGTTTGATGTTGTATTTTTTGTGTGTAATATTTAAATATACATACATACACATATTAAATAATACAAATAATGTACATATATTATATATATGTATGTATGTATATTCATAGTAACTGCATGTTAGAAATAAATCGGTTATTTTATTTACATAAAATTCTGCAGTATTTTGTTGTGGGGAAAATACATTTCTTTTGTATAACAGAGTGTCACTTCATTTTGCTCAGCGTGACTATGCCACAGTAGATGCCGCCATAATTTTTGTTTGTTCTAATTAGCTTTGCAATAGTTATTTCTATTTTAACATGAATGTTAATATTTTCAACTAGATATCATACAGAACAATGTTAAGAGTATACACGGGTTGGTCTTTTATTTCATACGTTTTTTCATTATTCTTTTACAAATATGAACATAAGTTTGGCATATTACCCACCAATCTCACATCACACTGCAAGTTCGAAAAACTCAATACACTCACATTTTTTTTACTAATACACACACATTTTCCGAAGTGGTCACACTAATGGCACCAAATTTTTCGTGCGAATAGTGGCAGACACTAACGATGATTAATGTTACCCTGTTATAAATTTAATGCAAATTTACTGGATTCTGTAAAATTGTAATTAAAGTTTTAACTTGTTAAATCTATTATAATGATTTATTTTTTGAAATGCGCATACAAAAACGCAAGTTTGTTAATTATAGAGCATAAATATTATTAACTATTATTAAAATAATACTAATAATAATAAATGTAAACATTTTCCCTCAAACATGTGCCTGTATAATAAACTTGGTAACTCTACTTAAAATAAAATAAGAGAGAGAAGTATACAAATTTTTTCAAGTTTACACTTCGACAACATTTTAAAAATGAGATTGCAGTCAGATGTTTGAGCATAAAATTTAATGGCGATGGATTCGACTAATTCGAACAATTTTTCGTTGATAATACGTACACAACGATTTTAGAATTTCAGTGTGATGTGAGATTGGGGGGTTAACTTTTTGTTGTCTTTACAAAATAGAGTTACCGAGTTCGTCAATGAGTTTTTTGCTTACAAAACAGTTCTACATAGTTATATAGAATTATTATTCTGCTTTACCTATAAAATATCTGATTGCGATTACATCTAATTTTTAAAAATTGTTTATAATTAATAAAGCATTATTATTCACATAAATACAAAATTTCACTTTTTAAATTTTCCATTCAAATTTAAGAAAATATCAATTATAATAAAAACTGAAAATAAAATTTCCAATTATAAATTAGAAAATATTAATTGAGTTTCAGAAAATCATATCAAAACGTCGGAAATAATAATTTTAAATTTAGAAATATCTTTACATTTAAAAATGTTTACATTTAAAAAAAATATTGCCATTCAGGAGATATTAATAACTTTTCAGTACCGCGATTCAGTAACTTCTTTTAACGATAGTCGAATTGTAAAAAAAAAGAAAATTGCAAAATTATCAGTAAAATTTTGAAACGATATTCGCTATTGTTAAAGTCAGCTGTTGTTGTTATCTAAACGACAACCATTTTTGTGTTGTTTATCCAATCGATAAAAACTTAAATTTTTAGGTTGAAATGTCGTCATACATAAATAAAAATCATGAAATAGTGAAAATATTTTGCTTTAATTAAAAAACTTTTTTATATAAATAAAAAAATTAAATAGCATATTCAATTCATTATTTCATTTTCAAATAAATAAACAGAAATATTAGTAAAAAAAAATAAAGATATTAAACATAAACATAAAATCATCCTGTCAAACACGAAGTAATTTGTTTTTTTCTATTCTTTGTGTTTTTCGCTTATTTTGACAGAGATGCCACTCCTTTACAATTTAAATAAATAGAAAAACAGATTTGTCGATATTAATTTAAATTCAATGAATTTAAGAAAACCTCAAATGATATTTAAGAATTGCTAACATAAAAATTGTTACATAAGTAAACGTAATTTTATGAGAATGTTATTTTTTATATATAAATTTTCACAATTTTTTTTGGATGAAAATTTGAAGTTTTTCAGAAAATAAAGATAACATTAAATTATTTTATTTAAAATGTTTGGGACTTTTCGTTTTTTGCGTTTTTCATCCCTAATTTGATTATTTATTATTATAAATTTATTCTCTATGTTTTCAAAATATGGCAATATTTTAAAAAAAAGTTGAGAGAGCTTTTTTTTTGGTAATTATTTTGTTACTCCATCCGACCTATATGGCCACAATGAAGAAATATTTGGCCAGTTAAAAGAAACTATACAGCCATCTCCAATTAGCACGATTTAATGCATATAGCCACTCTACACAACCATTACCTTTGCAATGGAGGTTAGGGCGAGCTATTTAATTAGCAAAAACTAAATTAAACGAGAAGTTATGTCATATAACCGGAAACGCATGCATATAGGTATATAACCAAAATGCATGCCGATCAGCAACCACGATGACCAAAAAGCAAACACCGAAGTATATCCGAAATAATAGAAAAGAAGAAAACCAACCCAAAGAATTTGCTGAAATAATTTGGTATTAAGTTTAACAAATTGTTTACTTTTTCATTTACATTTATTATCAAGACTCAAACCGAGGTGGAGGGTATCAAAGATTCGGCACAGCCGAATTTAACACTCTCACTTGTTTTTTTTTTTTTTATTATACTCTCTCAAAATTCAATAATTTTCGCTAATTAAGTGGTAAAAAGTAAAAACTACGATTTTCAAATATATTTTTGCATTGTTTATTCTACAATCAAAAACTTTTTTTCAATGGAAGCTTCAACTTCAGGTATTGGACTATCTTCTTGATACATGTTTTTTTAGAATAATATTGTAGAAATATTAATAATTTTTTTTTAATTATCCCATATTTACATATTTATACCCTATACCACTATGTGGTTTGGGTATAATGACTTTGTGCTGCTGTTTGTAACAACCAAAAATATTTGACCTACACCCATCTTTAATTATACCGATCGAATCAGAATCACTATCTGATTCGATTTAACGATGTCCGTCCGTCCGTCCGTCTGTGTGTCCATGTAAAGCTTTACAAACTGCAGGTCGCAAATATGAATATATTTGGATGAAATTTGGTATTTGATCTTTTACCGGCCATGGGATGAACGCTATTGAAATTGGTGAGAATCGGTCCATGTTCAGACCTAGCCCCCATACAAATGACCCTTATGAAATCGACTTAAATTGCCAAAGATCCAAATTATCACACAAATCTTAGTCAAATTGGGTTTGTATGTATATATTACATCCATTAATCAGTAGTCCAAAAATGATCCCTATTCGGCAACTCTTAGTCATAGGCCCCATATAGAGCTGCATCCCGATCTTCACTTAAATCTATCAAAAAAACAAAAATATTGCACAGATTTTTCTCAAATATGGTTTGTATATATTTTTTCAAAGTATAAGTGACTTTACCAAATATGGTCAGGATCGGTCCATTTTTCCCCATTTAAATACTGCATCCGATATGAAATTTTTCATATCTGCAGCGAAAAAAATTAATAAAAATGCCACTCAAATTTGGTTTATGCATATTTGCTATATCCAATTAGTTGGACTGAAGAGATAGGGTCCCTTAACCATGGTATAGGGTATCGTATAGTCGGGCTAGACTATAATTTTCTTACTGGTTTTTTTTTTTTGTTATACTCTGTCAAAGTTCAATGATTTTCGCTAATTAAGTGCAAAGTGGTAAAAAAAGTAAAAAGCTACGAATTTATAGTATATTTTTGTATTGTTTATTCTAAAATCAAAACCTTTTTTTCAATGGAAGCTTCAACTTGATACATGTTTTTTTAGAATAATGTTGTAGATATATAAACATTTTTTTTTTAATTATCCCATATTTACATATTTTTGAAATAAATATAGAGTTACGAAGTGTTATCGGGTGAGATCGGGTAAAACTGTTTCCATAGTAAATAACCATGGCATTTCAGCTTGTGAATTCTAAAAAAAAAATTTACGTATGAAAACACGCAAAATATTTAACATTCATTTAAAAATTTCCAGTTGCAAATCAAAATATGCTGCAAACACAGTTGCTAACACTTGTTCATTGTACATTTCAAAACTTGAAAAAGAACGTGTAGAAAACGAAAGTTAACCAATTTTGGATTCTATGGTTTTATTAGGAGAATGATCAACAAAAATTTTAATTAATTAATTAATCACAAACTAATGTTGGTGATGATAAATGGAAAAGTATGTAATGCTATAACGGATACAACAACTACACAAAAATGTAACGTTTGTGGTGCAATAAGTAAAGATTTTAAATCAGTTGATAGAGTGATTTGTAAAAAAGTAAATATAGAATTCTTAGAGTTTGGTTTATCTATTCTTCTTGGCTGGATAAGATTTTTTGAATGCCTTCTTCACTTATCACACAAACTTCCAATAAAAAAAAATGGCAGGCTAGATCAGATGATGATAAGAAAATTGTTTCAGCTACCAAATTACGGATTCAGAAAGAGTTTAAAAAGAAAACTGGACTGATCGTTGACCAACTGAATCCATGCTTCAGAAACTCTAATAATGGCAACACTGTCAGATGTTTCTTTTCCGAATGTCGTTGTTTCTGAACAAATTAAAAAAGTGGACAAAGAATTGGTAGAATGAATGCATATGATACTTAATGTTGTATCATGTGGACATGACATACAAGATGAAAAGTTTAGAAACTGTATTCACAACACGGCTGGGAGAATGTAGAATACAGCCGGGAGAAGTCGAATGAAGACATATTTTATAGGTTTCTATTTAGTACAGATCCATTACTTACCGCCACAGATGGCACCAGATTTAATAATTTTGCCAAACACAACAGGTAAATTAGAGGTTAATGATGATGAATATGCAGATGATGACTATGAAAGTGATGATGATTATGATGAGTGTGAAATATGATGTAATGGTGATTACAATAATGAAAATTTTATTGATACGGACCATAATTAATAAAAAGAATTCAATATTTGATGTTGAATTTATTATAAAATAAAAACATATTTTTTGTTTATTTATTTTTTTTAATAGAGCAATAAGTACACCACAGTTTGCAATTTGATTTATTAATTTATCTCTTAAAAAACCAAAGATACACCACTAGAAACCAAAAACAAATCCTATACCATTATGTGGTTAGGGTGTAATTAAAAAAGTTTGACCAAGGCCAATCTTTAAATATACCGATCGACTGAGAGTCCCTCTCTGAGTCGATTTAAGGATGGATAAGGATTAATTTAGGGAAGCCTTCTTAAAAAAGAATCCTTTTTTACAAATTATTATTACGGTCAAGGGGGGTAATTGTAAACAGGGGTAATTGTAAACGCACTTAATTCTACAAAAACCGGTTTTCCATCGAGGCATGCCATGACAATTTTTGAAAATACGATATATTCCCGTTATGCTGACACGTACAAAACGCAATCTGTAAAAAGATTAGTTGCAGTTTGATCGTTGGCGTGGGTTCTTAATTTTTCAGTCATTTCGAGTTTTTTGGTGTTGAGTAAAATTGTTTTAAAATTGTTTGTTTTATACATAAGTGTTAATGCTTGTGATGTGTTTTTAATTCTATTTAACAAATTATAAAAGTTGTTGGCTGTTTACAATTACCCCATTTTTTTACATCATGGGTAAATGTGGACACCGAAATGGAGTAAGAGTAAACACTTTGGGGTAATTGTAAACATGCGTTTTAAATGAACTTAGCGTTAATCTTATATAATTTTAATTCAAAAAGATGCCACCTATTTATAAACGAAAGATGACGCCTCCATCTTATACATCAGAAGATATCTTACATGCAATGAAAGATGTCAACGACAAAAATAAGACATATCTGTAAGCTGAAGAAACGTATGGGGTCCCAAAGTCAGTTATTTTTCATCGAATAGTGGTAGGAAAATTACTCCTGCCATTGTATCATGAGGAAGAAAGCCTGCACTATCGTCAAATGTGGGAAACACCATCGCAAGGTGCCTACTTTTAAGATCTCGGGCTGGTAACCCTTGCGATAAGGAGGATCTCCTTAATTAAGTGGGAACCTACGTGAGAACTTGGCTACACGTTTTAATAATGGAAAGCCAGAAGATGACTGGTACCGTAGTTTTATGTCACGACATCAAAACCCCTCACTGAAAAAACCAGAACACTTGCAAAAAGCGCGTCATGATTTTTTTTTTATTAACCAAAACTCAGGGAATGCCCCTACAAATGCAGTGCACTGTGTTGATTTCAGGAAAATATGTGAAGGAGAGAGGAAGTAGTGGTTCTGCATATTTGACTTAAATTTTATAAGAAAACTGTCAGGAAAAACGTGTGCGGGGGGTTTATTCCACATCCGGTTAGTTCGACTGATAAACAAATTCGCTCTCTAATGCGTTGTGCGATCAACTGAACAATAGACTACAAACGGATGTGATCTACTAGTGAAGTGGATAGAGCGAACCGAAACTAGGGCATTTGGGTATTCGCTAATCTCAGAAGAACATTTCCCATGGCAATATCTATAGAACAGTGCCACATAACCCACATTGCGACTATCTTCCAAGAAGGAGAAGAAGGAGGAGGAGGGGGAGAAGGACAAGGTCAAGGAGAAGGAGAAGAAGAAGAAGAAGAAGAAGAAGAAGAAGAAGAAGAAGAAGAAGAAGAAGAAGAAGAAGAATGAGAAGGAAAAGGAGAAGGATAAGGAAAAGGAAAAGGAAAAGGAGAAGGAGAAGGAGAAAGAGAAGGAGAAGGAGAAGGAGAAGGAGAGGGAGAAGGAGAAGGAGAAGGAGAAGGAGAAGGAGAAGGAGAAGGAGAAGAAGAAGGAGAAGGAGAAGGAGAAGGAGAAGGAGAAGGAGAAGGAGAAGGAGAAGGAGAAGGAGAAGGAGAAGGAGAAGGAGAAGGAGAAGGAGAAGGAGAAGGAGAAGGAGAAGGAGAAGGAGAAGGAGAAGGAGAAGGAGAAGGAGAAGGAGAAGGAGAAGGAGAAGGAGAAGGAGAAGGAGAAGGAGAAGGAGAAGGAGAAGGAGAAGGAGAAGGAGAAGGAGAAGGAGAAGGAGAAGGAGAAGGAGAAGGAGAAGGAGAAGGAGAAGGAGAAGGAGAAGGAGAAGGAGAAGGAGAAGGAGAAGGAGAAGGAGAAGGAGAAGGAGAAGGAGAAGGAGAAGGAGAAGGAGAAGGAGAAGGAGAAGGAGAAGGAGAGGAGAAGGAGAAGGAGAAGGAGAAGGAGAAGGAGAAGGAGAAGGAGAAGGAGAAGGAGAAGGAGAAGGAGAAGGAGAAGGAGAAGGAGAAGGAGAAGGAGAAGGAGAAGGAGAAGGAGAAGGAGAAGGAGAAGGAGAAGGAGAAGGAGAAGGAGAAGGAGAAGGAGAAGGAGAAGGAGAAGGAGAAGGAGAAGGAGAAGGAGAAGGAGAAGGAGAAGGAGAAGGAGAAGGAGAAGGAGAAGGAGAAGGAGAAGGAGAAGGAGAAGGAGAAGGAGAAGGAGAAGGAGAAGGAGAAGGAGAAGGAGAAGGAGAAGGAGAAGGAGAAGGAGAAGGAGAAGGAGAAGGAGAAGGAGAAGGAGGAGGAGAAGGAGAAGGAGAAGGAGAAGGAGAAGGAGAAGGAAAAGGAGAAAGGAGAAGGAGAAGGAGAAGGAGAAGGAGAAGGAGAAGGAGAAGGAGAAGGAGAAGGAGAAGGAGAAGGAGAAGGAGAAGGAGAAGGAGAAGGAGAAGGAGAAGGAGAAGGAGAAGGAGAAGGAGAAGGAGAAGGAGAAGGAGAAGGAGAAGGAGAAGGAGAAGGAGAAGGAGAAGGAGAAGGAGAAGGAGAAGGAGAAGGAGAAGGAGAAGGAGAAGGAGAAGGAGAAGGAGAAGGAGAAGGAGAAGGAGAAGGAGAAGGAGAAGGAGAAGGAGAAGGAGAAGGAGAAGGAGAAGGAGAAGGAGAAGGAGAAGGAGAAGGAGAAGGAGAAGGAGAAGGAGAAGGAGAAGGAGAAGGAGAAGGAGAAGGAGAAGGAGAAGGAGAAGGAGAAGGAGAAGGAGAAGGAGAAGGAGAAGGAGAAGGAGAAGGAGAAGGAGAAGGAGAAGGAGAAGGAGAAGGAGAAGGAGAAGGAGAAGGAGAAGGAGAAGGAGAAGGAGAAGGAGAAGGAGAAGGAGAAGGAGAAGGAGAAGGAGAAGGAGAAGGAGAAGGAGAAGGAGAAGGAGAAGGAGAAGGAGAAGGAGAAGGAGAAGGAGAAGGAGAAGGAGAAGGAGAAGGAGAAGGAGAAGGAGAAGGAGAAGGAGAAGGAGAAGGAGAAGGAGAAGGAGAAGGAGAAGGAGAAGGAGAAGGAGAAGGAGAAGGAGAAGGAGAAGGAGAAGGAGAAGGAGAAGGAGAAGGAGAAGGAGAAGGAGAAGGAGAAGGAGAAGGAGAAGGAGAAGGAGAAGGAGAAGGAGAAGGAGAAGGAGAAGGAGAAGGAGAAGGAGAAGGAGAAGGAGAAGGAGAAGGAGAAGGAGAAGGAGAAGGAGAAGGAGAAGGAGAAGGAGAAGGAGAAGGAGAAGGAGAAGGAGAAGGAGAAGGAGAAGGAGAAGGAGAAGGATAAGGAGAACGAAAAGGAATAGGAAAAGGAAAAGGAAAAGGAAAAGGAGAAGGAGAAGAAGGAGAAGGAACGGAACCTTGGGGTACCCCTGAATTAAGCTGAAACTCATTTGACTAGACCCTCCAATAACATGTATTGTTCGGTCTCTGAGAAACTCGATATAAATCGAGAGAAGTCATTAGCGACTCCAAGTACGCGAAAAGCTGACACACGAGTAATTTTTGACTTTTGTGAAAAAAATTTTACGATGGTTTTAATTTCCAAAGCTTCGACAAGGCAGCTTTTATTTGGAACGCGGATGAAAGTGGTTTCGACAGGGATCCACAACATTGGAGAGCCATCGGAGAAAAGGCTGCAGCCCTATTTGTTTTCAAATCCAATTCGGACCAAACTGCTGTTCTTGTCTACGATGGTTACTCTAGCCATATCAGTGTTGGGATCGTTGAAGAAGCTCTTAAAAATAATATTCAACTAATTCGTTTTCCAAGTCATTTAACCGATATATTACAACCACTCGATAAATGTGTTTTTGGGCCAGTAAAAACAGCGTGGGACAAATCTCTTGCAAATTATGGCAAAAAGATGATGGAACAAGGAAGTTGCCGGCTTCCTAAGAGTGAATTTGCTGCAATTCTGAAACCGATTCAGATCAGCAAACATTGTATCAGGATTTAGATCCACCGGGATTTTTCCATTTGATCTGAACAAATTTAATGCTTTCAGCGTAAAGGAGTATGTTATTTATAACGAACTATGCAAAGTCCGGACAACTAGTTCACCAGAACATGTAACCACCATCTATTGCAGTACGTTAACAAGAATCAACACCATCCTTTACACTTGACTTTGTAGAAGCTATAAGACGAACACTAGATATTCCTAAAATGTGTGTCAGCCCTCCCACTCCTCGGTTAGGTACAACCCATCCACTTCAAGAGGAAAATAAATTTTGGCTGATTGATGTACTTTTTATGGTCTACTAATTTTTGAGTACTTAAAGTACTTCCCAAACTTTCGAGAATATCAGAAACGCAAGTAAAGTGCAAACTGAAATACCATTGCCTTCACAATCTCTGATGTAACCTCCTCGAGGTAAGTTATTAATCAACCATTTATCTTTTAAGTTATCTATTTAAGTTAAACTTTATATTCTAATATGAATTTTGTTTCTCTTTAAGAAACTTTTGGAAAATAATTTCGGTATACAAAATTTGTCTCCGTCATTTATAACTAAACCAGGAATTGCTAAGAAAGTAGTTTCACGCTTAAAGCAAATGATATATGGAGAGGTTCATTCATACTTTTCATCGTGTAGTTGTAGAGCACAATCTTTATCGGTATGACTTAATTATACCCTATACCACTATGTGGTTTGGGTATAATGACTTTATGCTGCTGTCTGTAACTACCAAAAATCTTTGACCTAGACCCAACTTTTATTATACCGATCGAATCAGAATCACTATCTGATTCGATTTTATGATGTCCGTCCGTCCGTCCGTCTGTGTGTCCATGTACAGCTTGTAATCAAACTGTAGGTCGCAGATATGAATATATTTTGATGAAATTTGGTATATAAGCTTTTCTCGGCCATACGATGAACGCTATTGATAGGTGAGACCTAGCCCCCATACAAATGACCCCTATGAAATCAACATAAATTGCCATAAGACTAAATTATCACATAAATCTTAGTCAAATTGGGGTTGTATGTATTTATTACATCCATTGATCAGTAGTCCAAAAATGATCCCTATGGGACAACTCTAAGTCATAGGCCCCATATAGAGCTGCTTCCCGATCTTCACCTAAATACATATATCAGCAAACAAAAATAGTGCACTGATTTTTGTTTGTATGTAAAATACAAGAGACTTTACAAAACAATGTCAGGATCGGTCCATTTTTGGGCCTAGTCCTTATATAGATATTTCATCCGATATGAACGTTTTCATATCTGCAGCCAAACAAATTAATAAAAATCCCACTCAAATTTGGTTTATGCTTATTTTCTATATTCAGTTAGTTGGGTCTGAGAGATAGGGTCTCTAAACGCATGGTATAGGGTATCGTATAGTCGGTCCAGACCGATTATAATTTTCTTACTTATTTTTTATATGAGTCATCTGTGAATAATGTCAATTGCTTGAAGGACGTGTTTTTTTTATATACACAGCTCTAACGAATATAATTTTTTGTTACGTCAATGTGGAAAATTTTCTGGAAAATATCACCAAACTTCAAATAAGAGCATATTTTCACATATTTGTATTGGAAGTGGTCAGCTATACCGACGCCACAATTTTGGTCGGAATGAATTACAAATTTTTTATGAGTAATCTATGAATACAATCAATTAAATTTTTTTATTTTTTTACACTTTTTGCAAAATTTCCGATCCTTTTCGAGTAGTTGTTCCCACACGCCATCAATTTTGTTGAAATGCTTTAAAATTTTGTAAACATATTCTCTACATATAGACAGATTAAAATACTGAGATATTTTTCCAAGTGTTTTTGAAAAAACCTTTTGTAAATAGGCATCAAACATATATGAAGATCATATTTTCATACATTTGAGTGGAAAGTGGGTGATCTTTTTCGAGTAGTAGTTAACCCAGTCCATAGTTTTTATCATAATGTTTTAATATTTTAGGAGAGTGATCTATCAGTATAACTAACTTCAAAATATACAAAATCATACCACGTATTTTGGGAAATTTTTTATTAAATGAAGTCAATGAAGTCGTTAGGCTTGAGTAGCTCATTTAGTACTCGCGTAGCTCAAGTACTCGAGCTTGACCATAGGCTCCTGTAAAAAGTTCGTAATTCAAAATATTTTATTAAAATTTTTTATTAATATTTAAAATTTTTATCCTTAAGTGTATGGGTACTTTTTCTAGCAAGTATAAATATGTTGACAATTTTCAGTTCTTGCAATTCACAACAACTCGTGTTACCAATATGTAAAGGGTTTTTCAATAAGAGCGCTACAAAAGTTTTTTTTAAATAAAACAAAAACGATTTTGGATATAAACGAAATTCTTTAATCCTGTGAAAGTACGTTCGATGCCATTATGTATGGAAATCGATATCTTTTGGATGGCCACCACGGGCACGCTTGCAGAAGTCCAGACGCTGAACCCAATATTCGACGGTTTTCAAGCATAAATCGGCCGATACTGCCGCAATTTCACGTTCGCTATTCGTACGAAGTTCATCAATCGTTGCTGGCTTGTTGGCATAGACCATAGATTTGACGTAGCCCCACAGGAAATAGTCCAACGGCGTCATATCGCACGACCGAGGCGGCCAATCGACTGGAACATTTTGTGAGATAACACGTTCTCCAAACTTGGTTTCCAATAAATTAATTGTGACATTCGCTGTGTGGCTTGTGGCGCTGTCCTGTTGGAACCACATGTCTTTCAAGTCCATATCATCCAATTGGGGCCAAAAATATTCCGTTATCATTGAACAGTAGCGATTCCCATTCACAGTAACGTGCCGGTCTTGATCATCACGGAAGAAGTACGGCCCAATGACGCCGCCGGCCCATAAACCGCACCAAACCGTAATTTTTTCGGGATGCAATGATGGCTCATGGAGTATGTGTGGATTGCTGTCTGAACAATAACGCATATTTTGTTTATTGACGAAGTCATTCAGCCAGAAATGAGCCTCATCGCTGAAGATGATTTTTTGATGAAAATCCGAATCATTTTCAAGTTGTTGCTCAGCCCAATTCACGAACATACGACGCTTCTGGTGGTCAATCGGCTTCAGTTCTTGCGTCAATTTGATCTTGTAAGGATGTAGGCCAAGATCTTTTCGCAAAATTCGCCACAACGACGTCACAGAGATGCCAAACGCTTGAGAACGACGTGTGAGAGACACATTTGGGCTTTCTTCAACTGAAGCCTCAGCGGAAGCAATATTCTCGACACTACGGGCACTTCTTTGTCTCACTGGCACGGGAACATTTTTTACTGTGCCCGTGGACTCAAATTTTTCCACTAGACGCTCAATTGTTGATCTGCTAGGACGATTATGACGCCCATAAATTGGACGTAGCGCTCTTAACGTTGAGGCCACTGACTCCGAATTTCGGTAGTAAATTTTAGTAATTTTGACCCGTTGTTGGGTCGTATATCTTTCCACCATGAAATGGCAAACCTTACTGAAGAGAAATGTCACAAGAGCGGCAAGAAATATGGCGTCGTTTGCTATCCCTGTCTTTCTACTTTTGTAGCGTCCCTGTTGAAAAACCCTTTATTTATAAAAAAAAAAACTATATAATTTCTAATTATCTAAATCATTCGATCAAATACTGACAAGTTATAGCAGAACACCAATTCCTAGAATGTTAAACTACTTGTCTACACACAGAGAAAAATAGGCATCAACCGTATTATTCTTAATTTGTTAGAAATTAGTTTCGTTTCCCTTAAAAGTATTACGTTTATTGCAATAGAAATTCAATTACAACAAACAAATTTCGAAATCAAATTTTTTTCTTTTCTCAAAATGCAAGATAATTTTAGAATTTTATTACAAATCTGATTAACTATATATTAATTAATTCTAATTTAATTCAAACAACAATCTAAACAGTAGAGCATAAAATATATAATGATGACAATATATTGTAGGTCTTGTTAAAAATAGCTTGATAGATATATCTTTATATTTTATCTACATTCGGTTAATAACACTTTATAGTTGAGATACAAACATACCTATAATTCATTAGTTGTAATTAAAAATTTAGCTAAAAATAAACAAATTCATTTAAACGACAGCAACAACGGCAACAACAGCAACAACAACAACAGAATGTCTAGCACTATCAACACAATAATAAAAATACCACACCCTCAGTTTAATAATGACACAAAGTAAAAAAAAATATGAACAAATTGTATAAACCACACGAGGAATCAGACGAAAATATTTATACTTATGTTTATTATACGAGTGTATAAATAAGTATATAAAATAAATCTGTTTTATTTAAATACAAGTTGGCAAAATCTTGTCATACATCATGCAACGCCTGAACGAATGTGTGCGTACCCAGTTCATTATGGGCTCACGGATAATTTTGCATTTAGTAAGCTGAACAAAAATACATAAACAAAAACTTCTACTAGATGAGATGTATGCGCTGGGTACACGCTGCAGCATTTAGTTGTTATTACATGCGAATATAAATATTAAAAGGAGACAGACCGACCGAAGGACGGACAAATACTCGTATAAAACTTATAGACAGTAGTATCTGCTGCAAATGATGCTGCGATAAAAACTAGAGTCTTTTGTCTATCCAACCCATCCCATGCCACCATCCATCCATAAGCAAAACTGTCTGTCCGTCCGTCTGTCTATTCGTTTCTGTGTGCGGATAAAGATGCATATAACAAACTATTTTGCACTTTGCCAGATACTTAACATAAAATATATTTACAAATTCATGCTGTTTGCCTGATGCCAAAGCAAATTGCCATACATATTTAAAGAAATAGCAACATTTATTTTGAGCAGAACATTGAAGTATGTAATCAATTATAAATATTCTAAACACTCAACTTTCTTTAGAGTCATTTAAAATATTTCGTTTAAAGCTTGGAAAGCTGTCATTCTTTTGAAGCGCTGCGTATAAGTGATCTAAGTAAGAATGTTACCGAAGACCAAGATGAAGATGATACTTCTTCTTTAATATCTTTGAAAATAAAGCAACAGCAACAAAAACACAAATGAATATACTTCTGTTGTGATTTCTGTATTTTAGAACTGCTTCAGTATTATAAATAACTTTCAAAATATGTACCTAACATACTACAAGTCCATACATGCAAACACAATCATACAAACATACATACATACATATGTAAATACATATGTACATATAATGTATGCATTTAGTTATTTATGAAACTTATAGGCCTTATGTTATTTTTCATACCAATTGTATTTGCAGTGATTGTTTTATTCGAGTTAAATACTTTAATGTTTCGTACACTCAAAGAAACACTTTACAAAATCTAAAATCAACTCTTACTCTCAAACATCTCTAAACTATAATAAAGGGTTTTTCAATAAAAGCGCTACAAAAGTTTTTTTAAATAAAACAAAAACGGTTTTGGATATCAAGGAAATTCTTTATTCCTAAGACAGTACGTTCGATGCCATTATGTATGGAAATCGATCTCTTTTGCATGGCCACCACGGGCATGCTTGCAGAAGTCCAGACGCTGAACCCAATTTTCGACGGTTTTCAAGCATAAATCGGCCGATACTGCTGCAATTTCACGTTCGATATTCGTACGAAGTTCATCAATCGTCGCTGGCTTGTTGGCATAGACCATAGACTTGACGTAGCCGCACAGGAACTAGCCCAACGGCGTCAAATCGCACGACCGAGGCGGCCAATCGCCTGGACCAGTTCGTGAGATAGCACGTTCTCCAAACTTGGTTTCCAATAAATTGATTGTGACATTCGCTGTGTGGCTTGTGGCGCCGTCCTGTTGGAACCACATGTCCTCCAAGTCCATATCATCCAATTGGGGCCAAAAATATTCGGTTATCATTGAACGGTAGCGATTCCCATTCACAGTAACGTGCGGTCTTGATAATCACCAAACCGTAATTTTTCCGGGATGCAATGATGACTCACGGAGTTCGTGTGGATTGCTGTCTAATCAATAACGCGTATTTTGTTTATTGACGAAGCCATTCAGCCAGAAATGAGCCTCATCGCTGAAGATGATTTTTCGATGAAAATCCGAATCATTTTCAAGTTGTTGCTCAGCCCAATTCACGAACATACGACGCTTCTTGTAAGGATATAGGCCAAGATCTTTTCGCAAAATTCGCCACAACGACGTCACAGAGATGCACAACGCTTGAGAACGACGTGTGAGAGACACATTTGGGCTTTCTTCAACTGAAGCCTCAGCGGCAGCAATATTCTCGACACTACGGGCACTTCTTAGTCTAACTGGCACGGGAACATTTTGTACTGTGCCTGTGGATTTAAATTTTTCCACTGGACGCTCAATTGTTGATCTGCTAGGACGATTGTGACGACCATAAATTGGATGTAGCACTCTTAACGTTGAGACCACTGACTCCGAATTTCGGTAGTAAATTTTAATAATTTTGACTCGTTGTTGGCTCGTATATCTTTCCATCATGAAATGGCAAACCTTACCTGAAGAGAAATGTCAAAAGAGCGGCAAGAAATATGGCGTCGTTTGCTGTCCCTGTCTTTCCACTTTTGTAGCGTCCATGTTGAAAAACCCTTTACTAGTAGGCAAGGCAATCTCTTGTGACCGATATAAAAATTTTAGTTACCACCCGATTTTGACCAACAACACCTCATTTGAAAGGTATTTATTTTTGACTGTCCACCATATTTACAAATTTGCACTGTCTGGAACATTTTTTTGGAGTAATGCACATTTAAACTGTCTTCTAACGCATACATAAAACACATACTGTGTGTGTGTTTATTATAAATATCAAAAGCCCTATGGTAAATTGTAAATTGGCTAAAATTGATTGGCATACCTTTGGGCTCTCATAAAATTATTTATTAAATAGAAAATTAAATTTCCTAGAATTTGCACTCGAATTTCGATTGCTGGGCTCTGTTGGTATAAGTAAATAGTGCAATAAATAGAATGTAAAAGTCATATATCAGATATGGACATTGATGTAAATTCGAAGTATAAATGCATAAATTATCTAAAAATTAAAAAAATACAAAGTAAAATCTTTGTCTTATGAAAACCGATTACCATGTCTGTTAGTGTTGTATCTTCTGAGATTCATACAAAGTATAAGCTATATCATATGAAAACTGATTCTTAGCCAAACTGTTCGTAGGCTTGACACTAAGTGGGTGCGTTAAAGTGGATAACCAAACAGTGCTAGTTCAAATGTATGTGAGATAGAGTCAGGTTCAAACCTCACGGCCATCCTTAGAACAGACATTTCACATAGGAACAATCTAATCAAATATTACATAAAATTTTTTACATTTGTTAATCACTGATGAAGGTTTAAAGTCCCAGCAACCGGTCTCAAGGAAGATCTACAAAACAGTTACGATTTTTAGAAAAAAATATGCTTTTTTCTTCTCGGCGCTAGATTAAGCACCTTGTAACGACCCAAAAGCGAATTTTTTCCATTTAGCGTTTTTTAAGCGCTAAATTAGATGGGGTCTTAAACTTCATATCATCCACTGGATGTATTCTGCGATGCATATGGTAATCTGGTGTGGTGGAGGCTGTGAACGTAGGGGTCAGACTTTCTAGACTCGTGAAGGCACAGAGACTGTCCTGTCTGGGCACCACCGGAGCCATTAGAACGACAACACAGGAGGGACTGGAGGTAATGCTGAACATCATGCCTATTGATGTTTTCATCAAGAGCATGGCAGCGAAATTGGCTCTTCGTTTAAGGGAGTCATATAAGCTGTAACAAAGCTCTTGGGGATACAGCACAAACCAACGGCCAGTGGGTACAAATTGATCAGGAAACCGATTATATGTCACCGGTATTGAACTTTGGGGTTAATTTTACGATTAGTTTTCCCTCCAATAAAATTGTACATGTTTTAAAATTTTGTAAATTAAAACTAATTTTAAAGGTGAAAAAGAAGCATCTACGAGTTCAATATTTACATCGGATGGTTTCTGCGTAGTGCTATATTTCGTTGAAAAGATTTTTGTGTAAGAGTATGTCTTCAATTTTCGTAATTAATTTTTTATGTACATAATTATTATATACTTATAAATATAAAATGACCGATACAAATTGCCTATATTTTTTGCACAATAACTTCAAAAAATTATTAGAATTACAGCATAATCTTCGAAAAAGATCAGGAATGCCATATGTTGCACGGAAAAAATTTAATATAGAGCGGATTGAATTGGCGGGAAATATTAAATCCAATGTTGGCAACAAATAAAACAGAGCAAACTTCTCTATTGATAAGGTATCATAAAGGTTACATTGATTAGGCTTCTACGACTCTCTAACGTTGGCAGTTTTATTAACGAAAGTCTATGGTGCAAGACCAATGATTGCACCACGTAAATATTTAACTTATTAATATTACATTGCAGAAAAAAGTTAATAACTTTAGGAAGGCCAAGCCTGAACTCAGCGATGAGCATGACGGAAATATTTTGGTCCACATAAAACGAAGATTTATTCAAAATCAAAAACCTGCCAACTATCAACGTTCATATTAAATCAAACTCCCTAAATAGTATTTTTCTTTCCCTCTTTTAAACTTAATATGACATTAATTGTTGTGTCAGAAATCAAACTTGTAAACTTTTGTATAATAAAACCTTAGGGTCCTTTTAGTCCGATATACTTCGTCCAATATTTCATAAATTTTTTGAACCCTTATACGACTTCTTAAATTCTTCCAAACTTGCTTTTGTTTCAACAATGACCTCGTAGTTTGAGCGGAATTCTTCAAGTGTGGAAGGTATTCATATCCCTATTCATTAAAATTTTCTGTGAAAACGCAAAAAAAAATGTGGCCGGGCATTCATCTGATGAGAGAATATCTTTTTTATGCGAAATGGGGACGATTTTTCAGCCATATTGTTCATACCATCCAGTAATTTGGGAAAATATTCGCCATTAATACTTTTTTTTCTTTCAATGTAGATAACTTCGGGTGGTTACCGAAAAAAAGTAGGATTGTGACATTGTTTGCCGATAAAATCATTTTTATCGTCTTTGTCGCTGGTTCGTCAAGAAAATTATTGCAATCGCTCCGCGTTCTCAAAGCTAATGCTCCAATTTCCATATTTTCAACTATCTAGAGGCCAACTAAATTATCGACAGTATGGCTTCCATAGAAGGAGTTCTACGGGAGATCTGCTAACTTTTCTTTCTGAGCGCTGGATTTGATCCATTCATAATTTTTGGTGAAAGTAAAATGGTAGCCCTAGATATTTCCAAGGCATTCGAACCCATGTGGAACGGTGCATTAATATCAAAACTTAATGCATTTGGGGTCGGCATTGACTTCTCTCGATATTTATCGTTGGGGTCTCATGCATTCGGGGATACCCCACGATTCTGTTCCGTTTCGCTCTCTTTTCCTTATCTACTGTTTTGCAGATTTCAACATTTTAATTTTCCTACAGTAGACCTGTTAGCAATCTCTGAGGATTGATTTTAATGCGCAGAAGACTCAATGTTGTTTCTTCACCCATAAGGCCTTGGACTCAACAATGTTATCTGTATATATGGGTGGTATAGGTATTTAGGATTTGGATACTCTTGATATTCTGGGCATGAGAATTCAATGTGATGTCCGCTGAAACGAACATGTTTTTCAAGTTTCTTGGTTTTCCAAAACGGTGAAAAAATTAATATACTCGTTCTGATCTCCACTATCATCCAAATGAAAATGGAATACAACTACCATATATAGGCACGAACTTCAAAGTTAAACATTGATGTTGTTAGTTAATGGCACTGGCGCATCCAGATCTATAGACTCGTTTTAACATCGTCGAAATGTGGGTAATGTAACATTATTCTATAGATACTACGATGGCAAATATTCTTCTGAGATTAGCGAACATATTCCAAGTGAACGAGTTTCAGTTCGCATCACCTGCTTCTCTAATAGATCACATCCATTTGTAGTCTATTATCCAGTTGACCGTGCAACACATTACAGAAACAATTCGTTTATTGAACTAGTCATATGTGGAATGAACTCCCCGCACAAATCTTTCCTGACAGTTACAACCTAATAAAATTTAAGTCAAATTACCACATATACTACTCCCT
Source organism: Cordilura impudica (assembly GCA_963682025.1). Classification (NCBI taxonomy): domain Eukaryota; kingdom Metazoa; phylum Arthropoda; class Insecta; order Diptera; family Scathophagidae; genus Cordilura; species Cordilura impudica. Next base: position 24,396,172 of record OY821519.1, on the reverse strand, counting down.
CTTTCCTGCGGGAGCAAAGTTATATCATGAAAAGTTATTGGTTCGCCAGTAAAGTTGTGGTGCTCCTGAGCAACGCTAGGCAAAGCCAGTTAATTATGGTGATTACTTTTAGCGTCCAACAGCTAAGGTCGAAGTCCACTAGTGCGATCCTATCTGGGGGATAACTGGAAGCAAACAAACCGGCCGGCTTGGAAATGAAAACCTCACATAAGGCTATAAATACGTACCACGGGTAAGCCATATGCCCGAGGATGATGTACAGAATTGTCCATGTCAGAAACAGTACAAACAAAAACGTATGAAAACCTACCAGAGAAATAGTTGTTACCTCCCATAATTATCTGATGTCCCAAGGTATCGCATGGCGTCCAAAGGTGTAAACAATGGTACATGAGATGAAAACGAGGCCGCGTGAGGGTGAGTTAGAACCTTTGACAAGATACCACGACGGAGAAGTATGATGTCAGAGTGTGGGTTGAAGACGAGTCGGAGGCGTTTGAGGCAGCTGCAGATGCCAGTACAGCGCCCAGGACAAGTCGTAGACCGGCAGAAAGTGCGATCGGAAAGTTGTTGATATCAGCTGGCCCTTGATGGACATAACTAGTAAGGTTAAACGTAGTAGACAAAAGGTGTTTTTGACGGTTTTGATGCCTTTGATGGATACGTGTTTTTGCAAATACTGTTGATGATCGACAAGATTTGCGGAAAATTTCCCGAAAACAATTTCCCGAAAACAATTTCCCGAAATTACAATTTCACGAACACAATTTCCCGAAATGACAATTTCCAGAAATTACAATTTCCCGAACAAAATTTCCCGAAATTACAATTTCCCTAAATTACAATTTCCCGAAATACAATTTCCCGAACACAATTTCCCGAAACTACAATTTCCCGGTACTACAATTTCCCGAAATAACTATTGCTTCAAAGAGCTTGTTGATGGCATTTCCGAAAAAATACCATCAAAAATTCCGGCCGAAGCGCGAGCAATCAGCTCATGACCACTTGATGTAGTGGTCGCTTCGGCACTGTGATTGTGAAGAGCCTCTTTTTTTTATAGTATCGTTGTTATGACCCTACCGGTACAATGTTTTCCTCGATAAAGGATTCAACGCCAATAAACGCTATCAACGGACTGACCGTCGTCATGATACAAGAATCCATTCCAAAGCAACCTCGGTTTACCTTTTTCGCTATCCAGGAATTCGAGTGGCATAGTAACTGAGTATTAAAACCCAAATAACTAAAAGACTTCGCTATGCAAGATGGTAACGATTCCGTAGCAGCTACTGCATGGACAGGATGTGATGGAGTGAGCGTTATCCGTCGGGAAGTCTGAATACCCCGAAGTGTTCAAAGTCACAATGAAAAAATAAGCGTATGACACTCCAATAAATAGGTCCGGATGACAAGGGAGGGTGGAAGAGGAAGGGCGCGGTGCGGGGTGGGGGAATTGTTTTATCGAGAAGTCGTATACTCGGGAAATTGTTTTTAAAAGAAATCGTGTGCAGCAAGTTTTTTTATGGGGGAAATCAAGAATATATGGGAAGTTGTAAACTAAAATTAGGGAAATTGTAATTTCGGGAAATTTTTTTCGGGAAATCGTAATTTCGGGAAATGGTAATTTCGGGAAATTGTTTTCGGGAAATTGTAATTCGGGAAATTGTTTTCGGGAAATTGTAATTTCGGGAAATTGTTTTTGGGGAATTGTTTTTTCGGGGAATTGTTTTTTCGGGCAATTGTTTTCGAACAATTGTATTTGGGAAATTGTTTTCGGGAAATTTTCCGCAGACGGATCGACAAGGAAGGGTTGAACCCTTAAATGGATTTTTTGGGAACGGCCCTCGGGGAAGTTCGTGGTGTCTGTGGTAGCTCATAATCGCGGGAAGAACACAATTCGACGTGGAGTTGCATTCCACCGGGCATTGCGGCCCTTAGAACAGCGGGGTTTAGATGACCCGACCCAACAAAAAAGTGTGGAGTGTATGCCAGACACATCTCTCCAAGATTGTAATCCGTCTTATGCCGGGGCGCCGGCGGACGCATAGTAACCCACCTACTGCTAAGACCACCATTTGGTTAAGTCAACATGACAAGTACACACGTTAAATCAATAGAGATTCCCTCTTTCCTCTTTCCCATAACCTAATTTCCTGATTTCAACAGAATGCACTGAATTTGTAGGATGCATCCCCTGAGTATTGACACAAAATAATATGAATCGATAAAATAACTCGTTTCGATTACTCTTTAGTATTTCTGAATAATCCTCTGCAAAAAGATATAATGGAGAAATTCTGAGTTCAGATTTGGATTTAGCACAACCAAAAACATTTAGAGGTGAATAATCTGGTCCAAAAAAATGTCGGTGCGTTTTATTATTCGAAGAAATAAAAGTAATTTATAATATGTTTTTTTCGAGTGTTTAATTTAGTTTTCTCATTCTCGCTATTTAAGATTGTAATTATGTATAATAATGATGTTGTACAATTCTGTGTATAACTGAATGTCTGTCTGTCTTGCTAGTTGCAGTGATTTAGTAGGTATGTAATAATTTTAGTCACAGTACTTGTAACATCACTAGAGCCCCTCCCCCTCTACCCCTCCCATAAAACTTTGAATAGACAATTTAAAATACTTGTAAAAGAGCGAGCGACAAACAACAACTAACTAGTGCCACCAAACCAAAACAACCCAACCAACAAGTTAGTCAAACATCTATGCATGTTGCCAGCAGTGTAAGCAAGCAATTGTTGTTAATGTATGTATTTAAGCTAATTTTCAACGCATTGTTGACAAAACTGTCAACAAATGTTAAAAACTGCATAAACACAAAATACCAATACAAACACACAGCACTCACCAACCACACACCACACAATACAAATATCTGTATGGATCTCTCTGCTCTTCGAATTGTATGTATGGCTGGCTGTGTGAATGCGAATATAAATGATTTACAAATGTTACGGCAGATTTATCAAATGCAACATTTTGCATTCAACGTTAAATAAATAAAGAAGATAGAAAAAAAAAAGTGTTAAAATTATTTTGCTTTGAAAAGTGTTGAAAAACTAAATGAAATTGTTTATTTAAGAAAATTAAAAATTCAGATTTCTATTTATTTTCGAAAAACACTTGTTGTTTGAAATATTATTAAGAAAGACAAAAAAAAAACCTTAACCAATAAAATGATTTCCCTCAAAACCTCAATATGTCAATCAGTTTATTATTAAATTTATTTATTTTTCGTTTTAATTGTATGGTTTTCGACACAGATAGTAATTGTCTGTATCAGGCATGTAACTATTAATTTCAATTGTTTGAATTGTTGCACATACAGACAGTTATACTCGTATTTAGTTGTTATGATGCAATTTTCATTTTAAAATATATTTAATACCTTCTTGATTTAGTAACACATTCAAAGAAACCTTTTATTGTTGTTTGATTTTGTTTAATTTTTGGTTTTTTTTTTCGTTTTTGTTTTTGTTTTTTGTAGCAACAATTGCAGATTGCCGTAAGAGCTTGTTGTTTTTGCCACTTGTTTATCTTTGTTTTGTAATCTTTAACAAAGTGTTGTTTTCATTGTTGCAGATACATACATACTTCCCCACTTTAACTACTTTACCATTCAATACAATTGTTGGCAATTACTGATGATGTTGAAATTGTTTGAAGTCCACAAAAAAATAAACATTTAACAAGGTGTTGAGACTCAAGAAATTATGACTCTTTAAAGACTCTTAAATATGATCTTTGAACTTGATTTGGGAGGCCCATGGATAACTTAGATGCGAGATGCGGATCAATTTGAAACACTCACAGAGGATGTAAAATCTCTACATTTTCATGTAAGCAAGTAATAAAAGAAAATAATTTAAGAAGCTAGCGACCAGCCAGCATCCCAGGAATTAAATTCAATAACAGGGCATATATCATTAATTTCGGGATTCTTTATAGAAGCCCAAATCTGTATGGAAATCTCTACCTCAATAGTTTTGATGCCCTTTCAAAGTACATAGCAAAAATCCTGGAAAATTGACCCACCTGTGAAATCGTTGTTACTGATAATTTGAATGTTCACTATTCTTCCTGGCTTCGCCATTTGAGTTACACAACTCTCACGGACCAATACGATTAACTTTTTGCCATCCATAATCATCTAACGCAACTAGTGAACGAACCAACACATATTCCGTGTGTTAAAGGGCAATTTCAAAATACTCTCGACCTTTTCCTTATTTCGCACCCTGGCAAGTACGAATTAAAAATTAATTAACCTCTTGGTTAATTAAGGGCTAAAAACGGTAAGAAACGTCCTATATTTATATGTGAAAAGACCCGTTGGACTAACCTCAATCATTTTTATCGGCATTTTAATTGGAAACTTTGTTTCCTTGACGATAATATCGATGCCATTGCGAAAATGGAAAAAAAATTAATGAATATTTTCATTCCCACTGAATTAATTCCGGCTCAACCAGAGCATCCAGTAATTGTCGTATAAATCAAAATACAAGTACTGATCTGCTACGCAAACAGCCGAGAACAGAATGTGAAAAGCTTCTCTACTAATAATGTCTTAGAACTAAAGTTCCTCCTCGGGGCAGCAAGACCTGCTGGTCATTCGTTAAGAGAGTAGAAGACAATGCTAGCCCTTCCATTCGAACTATTATAAATGATGACCTAATATTCACTGACCCGGTTAATAAAGCTAACATTTTGGCTGAACAATTCAAAAGTTGTTCTTTCTTGCTGTAAAGACATCAAACGCTGCCCAACTTGAGAGAGTACTTCAAGATATTCTTTCGAGCTCGTGCTGTAAAAGAGGGTTCTTGCAAGGCTCAATGCAAAGAAGTGATCCGGATCGAATGGCATATCAAATCTGGTACTGAAACAGTGCTCTTCGACGCTATTGCTATTGGCAAACATTTTGAGCTTTTTGAACCGTATGGGTACCTTTCCGTCGTATTGAAGGTTTGCCAATATTCAAAGAATCCAGAAGAAGGGTGCAGCTAAAAACCCTGACAATTACCTCTTAATTGCAATTTGCTCTGCGCTTGCAAAAGTAATGGAGACAATGCTGAGTTACCATCTTGTAAACTATCTTATTCCTTACCGGTAGACAGTACGGCTTTCCTAGAAGTCGTTCTACGGGTGACCTAAGGGCACTTCTTTCGGAACTTTAGAGTCAGTCCATTCACCGATACGGTGAAAGTAAGGTTTATGTTTTGAACATTTCCAAAGCATTCGATCAGGTGTGGTACAGTGCACTTTTGCCAAAATTAATTGCTTTGGTGTCGTTAATGATTGCTATCGCTTTATGTCGAAGTTTTTCAGAGATCGGACTATACGTGGTGTTTTAGATAAGGTCTACCGCAAGGATCTATTCTTTCTCTTTCACTTTTCTTTACTTTTCTTAATGACTTTCTATGTCAAACTTCTAATCCTATCTAATCTTCTGCAGACGACACCAAATTTGTCATTCATATTCACTCCACCAAAGGCCAAGCCTTAGGTCATGTGGCAATATATGGAGCAGTCAAGACCTTTCGCGTAGGGTCGAATGAAAAGGATCGATTTTAATGCTCGTAAGACGCAATGCTGTTTATTGACGCATAGACGGGCCATAAAGTCATCAATGGCATCTGTATCCAGGGGCGGTATAGATATTTAGGAATCAGACGCTCTTGATGTTCTGGGTATGAAAAATCAGTGTGACTAAACACATTTTTTCTGTTGCCGAAAGGAGCCTTAAGTGCCTAGATTTTCTAAATCGGTGTAAGAATTACTGAACCCCATCTGCTCTCCTTACTATTTATACCACCTATATCCGGCAAAAAATAGAATATAACTCCCATATATGGGCAGGAACTACAGAGACCATTTTGAAGTTTCTGTATCGTATGCAATGGATGGAGTTGGAGCTTATCAATGACAGTAGGGTAACCAACTCTGTTGGCACATTAGAACACCGTTGGAATGTTTTGGTTGAGTTACACTGTATTATAGATATTACAAAGGGAAATGTTCTGCTGGGGTAAGTGAATTCATTCCCAGAGCACATGTTTTTCAATATACCACTCGTTCATCTAGTAGATCTCATCCATTTGCAGTCTATTGTCCCGTGATTCACACAAACCATTACCACCATTTATTAGCGATAAAAGCCGTATGTGGAATAAACTTCCTGCTGAGCTCATTCCTGTCACTTATAATATAGATAAATTAAATTCACGTATCCACAAATACTACTGCCTCTTTCCTCCTACCCGAAACATATTTTTCTGATATCAGCACAGTGCGCTGCATTAATAAGGAAAATCTTCAGAGTGTTGATGTATTAAAAAAAAATATATAAATATATTTTAGTGAAATATTGCATATAAGCCTTTGGCGGGCGTATCTCTATTTTATTTATTAGAACTCATCATCATACAGGTCTTGACGAATCGTAGTTTCATTTCAAGATTAATATCATGGCTGGTCAGAACATTTTGTAATTAAACATGCTTCTCTTGTGATTTCAATACTGCATCTTATTTCCTTCGAAAAATATCACTGGTCTGTACATTTTCGACGTAGGAGTTTTCTATCTAGAAGGAGCTTGTGTTGTGGCTATTTTTTATACTCACAATTATACATTTCGATTTCCGTATATTACTTTTCAGGACGTATGTTTCACTGTATACAGTTAGTTTGTGTATTAGATCCTAGATCAGCATATCTAATATATTTTGATGAACACGACATTCGAATGTTGTTGATTCATTCCTCGAAGATTCTTTAGGAGTAGATATTAAATAACACTGGAGGCAGTATATATTCTTGCCTGACACCTCCAGAAAATCGATACTTACTGTCAAGTCTGCGTTGACATTAACTTGTGCTGCTTGATGCCAATACAGTCTCCTAATACATGGGATTTCCCTGTCATTTATCTCGATGTACTTAAGGACACAGTGTCAAATACTTATTCGTAATCAATAACGCATATAAAAATGTCTCTCTGTACATTTTGGCATTTCTGAATCAATATATGTATAGATAAAAGTGCTTCACGGGTGCCCATGTCTTCTTTAAAACTTAACGCACCCATTACCTTTCACATTTCCATGAAGAAATCTTGTTAAAAAGACAAAAGCCGATTCATAATGAAAACTTGTATAGAAGTAGAGAAGCGTGAGGAAAAGTTGGAGTCAAGAAAGCTTTTTAAAATGGGTAAATTCCTATCCAGAAGCTTCAAGGCTCAAACCTAAGTCATCCAAAAGGAATCTACATCATAATAAGAGATCCAATAGAAATTGGGGAAGTATGGAGAGAATACTGATATGAACATTCAAACAGAGGACACAGAACTGGAACCAAGCATTCTTCGATCAGAGGTTGAATTTTTAGAGTAAATAACAACAAATAATCTGGAGTGAATATGATCATAGTCGAATCTATCAAATTTATGGGTGAAAAGAGGTATTCAATCAATTCATAATCTATGCAACCAAATATGGAATTCTCTCACATCATTTTACATACTGATCACAAGATCATTTTACATACTGATCTTACTGATTTACATCTTACATCTTGTTCGTAGGGCTCATCTATGAATTGTGCAAATTACAGAACTGTAGGGCTTATACGACACATGAGCAATAATACACATTCGGCTAAAGTCATTCGTTATGCCGGTACAAGAGAACAAATTCTAAATGTACGTCAAATTATAGAAAAAAAATGAGAATTCAACGTACCAGCTTACTTCTGTTTCTTGGACTACAAAAAAGTATTCTATGTAGTAAAATTTAACCTTTTTTGGGATGTGCTACTGCAACTGGCTGTACCACAACATCTAGTTCGGATTATTCAGAAATTATACAAACATAATACCGCCGCAGTAAAAGTGAACAATGTCGGACCAATTTATAACCAAGTCTGCTACAGGGTTGTATTTTATCTCCTTCAGTGTTTAATGCGTATACTGAGATAATAATGTGCGAGGTTTTGGAATACTGGGATCGCAATTGTGGAAAAAAGATAAACAACCTAAAATATGACGACGATATGCTTATAATAGCTTCTTGTCCTGAAGAACTTGAAGATATTATGAGATGACTCGATGTATGTAGCAATCGGTCTTCAAATAAATAAACCCAACTCTAAAGCCTTGATCATAGGATAGAGTTAACAACAACCATCCCGAAATAACAACTTTTGCTGGATTTGATGTTGTCAACAGTTTTAATTATTTGGGGTCAATTAGAAGCTCTACAGATCCGAAGACGTCCTTCTTTAGCCAGATCAGCTACAAAAAAATTGTACAAATTGTGGAAAGACAGGAGTTTAACTAAAAAAGAAAACGAAACTCCATCTAGCAGATGCCTCAATATTCCCAATCGCCACATACGCAGCCGAAAAATTGACTATTAAGCGGACAGAAGACGAATTGAAAGCTTTGAACTGTGGGTGTACAGAAGAACTCCAAGGGGTTCCTGGACTGAAATCCAGACAAATGTCTCAATCTAGAAGAGAGGGCACCATGGAACGATGAATCGATGACGACGAAGTAGAAGGAACTAGATGAAGAGGAAGATCACCAACAAAATGATCGGATCACCTGAAACCACTTATTGGAACAACCTTGAATGAATCGCTTCGCTAGAAGAGGGAGCATGATGGAACGATTAATCGTCGACGTTAAAGTAGAAGGAACTAGATGAGGAGGAAAACGGCTACAAGATGATCCGATCAAATGAAACCACTTCCTGGAGCAACCTTGAATGAATCACTTCACACGGCAGAGTTGAATACAAAAGACAAATTATTGAAACGAATTAGCAGGTCATACTTAAAATACTTTGCATACATTGTTAGAATAGAGGGCACCATGAAATAATTAATCATTGACGGCAAAGTAGAAGGAATTGAAACCACCTTTTGGAGTAACCCTGAATGAATCACTTCACATGGCATATTATAAACAAGAATGGAGAACAGTTAAAAGCTTCCTAATATTTGTGCTGTTTTTTGTAACTAGCAAAAATATTTGACCCATGTTTTATTAAAACTATTCAATTATTCAAAATACAGGTCGGAAATATGAATATGCTTTGATGAAATTTAAGCTTCTATCGGTCATAGGATACACGCCATTGAAATTGGTGGAAATCGATTCCTGGCCCCATACAAATGATCCCTACGAAATCCACATTAGCATACCAAAAATGAACTCTATAGGACAATTCTTAACCATAGCCCTCATATGAAGCTGATTCCCGATCTTGACTTAAGTCTCTCATAAAACAAAAATATTGCACAGAATTTTCTCAAATTTGGTTTGTATATTTTTTTGCTTAAAATAAGTGACCTTACCAAATAGGGTTAGGATGGGTCGATTTTTCGATCCAGTCCCCATATAGTTATAGCATCCGATTTGAATTTTTTCATATCCGAAGGCAAAAAAATTAATAACAATGCCATTCAAATTTAGTTTATGCTTATTTTCTATGTCTAATTAGTTGGACCTAAGGGATAGGGTCTCTAAACGCTTGTATTTAATACTCTATATGGTATGCATGTTATACCACTGTTCTCTCTCAAGATTAAAGGAATAAAGAAGAAGAATATACTCTAGAAGTCTATAATCATTGCAATGTTTCTGCAAGGCTTTTCTTTCGGAATGGTTATAAATATTGATTTAAGCGAATCATGTGGAAATTTGTCCGTGTAGTAAATGAAATTAAACAGCTCTGTTTGAAGATGGATGTTATCATCGTCTATTAATTTCAGTATTTCAGACGGAACGTTAGGAACATTATTGTCTTAGGGACATTATTGCTGACTTCACCTCTCTTTCAAAGATCGAAACTCCTGTATGTGGTTGTTGTGACGTATCGTGTCATAGCCCGATCGGCTGCTATCAGTTAATACTTGTCTAACATACTTATTCCAGATAATCTTTTTTTTCTGTAGTATCGTAAACAGTTTCGTTGTTGTTGTTGTATAGCACTTTTGGGGTTGTTTTGTTTAATTACATTTATTAAATTTTAGAAAAGTGGTAATTTAAGTACAAAGCGAAAATGTCTACTTCTTATTCTATTAAATAAATAAAGGGTTTTTCAACAGGGACGCTACAAAGTAGAAAGACAGGGACAGCAAACGACGCCATATTTCTTGCCGCTCTTTTGACATTTCTCTTCAGTAAGGTTTGCCATTTCATGATGGAAAGATACACGAGCCAACAACGAGTCGAAATTATTAAAATTTTCTACCGAAATTCGGAGTCAGTGGCCTCAATGTTAAGAGCGCTACGTCCAATTTATGGTCGTCATAGTCGTCCTAGCAGATCAACAATTGAGCGTCTCGTGGAAAAATTTGAATCCACAGGCACAGTACGAAATGTTCCCGTGCCAGTGAGACAAAGAAGTGCCCGTAGTGTCGAGAATATTGCTGCGTCTCGTGGAAAAATTTGAATCCACAGGCACAGTACGAAATGTTCCCGTGCCAGTGAGACAAAGAAGTGCCCGTAGTGTCGAGAATATTGCTGCCGCTGAGGCTTCAGTTGAAGAAAGCCCAAATGTGTCTCTCACACGTCGTTCTCAAGCGTTGGGCATCTCTGTGACGTCGTTGTGGCGAATTTTGCGAAAAGATCTTGGCCTACATCCTTACCAGATCAAATTGACGCAAGAACTGAAGCCGCTTGACCACCAGAAGCGTCGTATGTTCGTGAATTGGGCTGAGCAACAACTTGAAAATTATTCGGATTTTCATCGAAAAATCATCTTCAGCGATGAGGCTCATTTCTGACTGAATGGCTTCGTCACTAAACAAAATATGCGTTATTGGTCAGACAGCAATCCACACGTACGCCATGAGTCATCATAGCATCCCGAAAAAATTACGGTTTGGTGCGGTTTATGGGCCAGCGGCGTCATTGGGCCGTACTTCTTCCGTGATGATCAAGACCGGCACGTTACTGTGAATAGGAATCGCTACCGTTCAATGATAACCGAATATTTTTGGCCCCAATTGGATGATATGTACTTGGAGTACATGTGGTTCCAACAGGACGGCGCCACAAGCCACACAGCGAATGTCACAATCAATGTATTGGAAACAAAGTTTGGAGAACGTGTTATCTCACGAAATGGTCCAGTCGATTGGTCGCCTCGGTCGTGCGATTTGACGACGTTGGACTATTTCCTGAGGGGTTACGTCAAGTCTATGGTCTATTACAACAAGCCAGCGACGATTGATGAACTTCGTACGAATATCGAACGTGAAATTGCAGCAGTATCGGCCGATTTATGCTTGAAAACCGTCGAAAATTGGGTTCAGCGTCTGGACTTCTGCAAGCGTGCCCGAGATCGATTTCCATACATAATGGCATCGAACGTACTTTCACAGGAATAAAGAATTTCATTGATATCCAAAACCGTTTTTTGTTTTATTTAAAAAAACTTTTGTAGCGCTCTCATTGAAAACCCCTTTATTATAACTTTAGGATAAGAAAATTTTACTACTTTTAATATAATATTCAACTAACCTAGTAGTTGACTTTAGTACCCTTTTGTGAAAAATTGTCAAATATGAAAAATTAATTATCAAAAATAAAGTTGATAAAAAAACCGTCAATATTTATACCCTCCACTCCAGTGTGCAGAGGGTATATATAAGTTTGTCATTCCGTTTGTAATAATTAGAAAAAAAATTTTGGACCCCATAAAATTTTTATATTTGTGATCCTTATAACAACCGGAGTTGATATAGCGATGTCCGTCTGTCCGTCTGTGGAAATCACGATGACGGCATCAATCGGGCAGCTAGGGTACTCGTTGGCATAAAAAATGATTCACTAACATCCTGAAAAGTTTGCTATTTAAAATCGTCCAAATCGGTCGATTAGGGCCTGAGATTTGAATGAAGAACTAAAAAAAGTCTTGAAAAAAAATAATTTTCTATGTTGTTCTTGTCACGATCACGCCCTCAATAGTGCAGCTACAGTGATCACTTTTAGTGAGAATGATTCACCAAATTCATGGGAAGATTTCTACTTCAAAAATCATTAAAATCGGTGGAACAGGTCCAGGGAAATCTCTGAAAAAGTAAAAAAAAAAAATAAAAAACATGATATTTGTATATTGTTCTCGTTGTTATTCTAAATGTTGCATTGTTTTCATAGCTGGACTTGTTGTTTTTGTGGTCGTTATGGTAATAATATAACAAAAACAAACCCTTTGTACATTTTTTTTTATCAACTCTGGTAGAACAATTTAAAAGTTTCCATTGTTTTGCCTGCAAAATTTCAGATCGATTGGGTCACGGGAAAGTGGTTAAAGTCGATCCAAAATTTTTTCGACAAGCAGACACGAGTTAATATAAACGGAGTAAAAATTCACCAACATCTAAAGCAAATAATGCTAAAATACCTAGTTGTTAATAAAAAAAACAATTGGGAAATTCACAATGGGTAATGTATCGTTGTATCTGTTGTATCGTGTATCACTTTACAATAGTGTAAAATTGTTGTTGGTAATTTTCACTGAAAAATCTGATACACGATCCAACTTCATTTAGTAAATGTTGTTTAGTTTAGTAAATGTTGTATATTGTATCATAACATATCAGTTCCAAGTGAATGCCAGTTTTTATGAAAAAGAAAAAACAAATTCATAGAATTTTATCAGCATAAATAATTATAAAATAAAATATGGCAAATAATGCAAATAACGCAAATACATCGATAAGTTTATTTATATAAAAATTAATGTTTATATTTTTTTAGTATGTATTTTCTCTTTCAGTACCAACCAAAACATTTAACATTTTTTTTTTCATTATAAATTAAAATGCAAGAGGTACGTAACTAAAACTCCAGGGTATATCTCACGACCAAAAAGCAAACACTGACAAGTGTTTTCTCTTATACAAAATAGCAGAAGCGACGAAGCGATCTTTCCTCGTTGGATCGAAAATTACTAAAGAAAGCGTTTTACAATATGAAAATACAACTGAGTGTTCACAACAAATGATTGTATTGTGTATTTCAATACAACATACAATATACAACACCTGTTGTGAATTGCCCAAATGTAAATTTTGCAAAAAAATTTATATATTAATTTATTTAAAGAGAAAAACACAAAAATAACGTTTGATGTTGTATTTTTTGTGTGTAATATTTAAATATACATACATACACATATTAAATAATACAAATAATGTACATATATTATATATACATATGTATGTATGTATATTGATAGTAACTGCATGTTAGAAATAAATCGGTTATTTTATTTACATAAAATTCTGCAGTATTTTGTTGTGGGGAAAATACATTTCTTTTGCATTAACAGAGTGTCACTTCATTTTGCTCAGCGTGACTATGCCACAGTAGATGGCGCCATAATTTTTGTTTGTTTTAATTAGCTTTGCAATAGTTATTTCTATTTTAACATGAATGTTAATATTTTCAACTAGATATCATACAGAACAATGTTAAGAGTATACACGGGCTGGTCTTTTATTTCATACGTTTTTTCATTATTCTTTTAAAAATATGAACATAAGTTTGGCATATTAACTTTTTGTTGTCTTTACAAAATAGAGTTACCGAGTTCATCAATGAGTTTTTTGCTTTACATAGTTATATAGAACTATTATTCTGCTTTACCTACAAAATATCTGATTGCGATTAAATCTAATTTTTAAAAATTGTTTATAATTACTAAAGCATTATTATTCACATAAATACAAAATTTCACTTTTTAAATTTTCCATTCAAATTTAAGAAAATGTCAATTATAATAAAAACTGAAAATAAAATTTCCAATTATAAATTAGAAAATATTAATTGAATTTCAGAAAATCATATCAAAACATCGGAAATAATAATCTTAAACTTAGAAATATGTTTACATTTAAAAATGTTTACATTTAAAAAAAATATTGCCATTCAGTACCGCGATTCAGTAACTTCTTTTAACGATAGTCGAATCGTAAAAAAAAAAAGAAAATTGCAAAATTATCAGTAAAATTTTTAAACGATATTCGCTATTGTTAAAGTCAGCTGTTGTTGTTATCAAAGAGAACCATTTTTGTGTTGTTTATTCAATCGATAAAAACTTAAATTTTTAGGTTGAAATGTCGTCATACATAAATAAAAATCATGAAATAGTGAAAATATTTTGCTTTAATTAAAAAACTTTTTTATATAAATAAAAAAATTAAATTCATTATTTCATTTTCAAATAAATAAACAGAAATATTAGTAAAAAAAATAAAGATATTAAACATAAACATAAAATCATCCTGTCAAACACGAAGTAACTTGTTTTTTTCTATTCTTTGTGTTTTTCGCTTATTTTGACAGAGATGCCACTTCTTTACAATTTAAATAAATAGAAAAACAGATTTGTCGATATTAATTTAAATTCAATGAATTTAAGAAAACCTCAAATGATATTTAAGAATTGCTAACATAAAAATTGTTACATAAAAAAACGTAATTTTATGAGAATGTTATTTTTTATATATAAATTTTCACAATTTTTTTTGGATGAAAATTTTAAGTTTTTCAGAAAATAAAGATAACATTAAATTATTTTATTTAAAATGTTTGGGACTTTTCGTTTTTTGCGTTTTTCATCCCTAATTTGATTATTTATTATTATAAATTTATTCTCTATGTTTTCAAAATATGGCAATATTTTAAAAAAAGTTGAGAGAGCTTTTTTTTTTGGTTATTATTTTGTTACTCCATCCGACCTATATGGCCACAATGAAGAAATATTTGGCCAGTTAAAAGAAGCTATACAGCCATCTCCAATTAGCACGATTTAATGCATACAGCCACCCTACACAACCATTACCTTTGCAATGGAGGTTAGGGCGAGCTATTTAATTAGCAAAAACTAATTTAAACGAGAAGTTATGTCATATAACCGGAAACGCATGCATATAGATATATAACCTAAATGCATGCCGGTCAGCAACCACGATGACCAAAAAGCAAACACCAAAATAATAGAAAAGACGAAAACCAACCCAAAGAATTTTTTGAAATAATTTGGTATTAAGTTTAACAAATTGTTTACTTTTTCCAATATTTTGTTTACATTTATTATCAATACTCAAACCGAGGTGGAGGGTATCAAAGATTCGGCACAGCCGAATTTAACACTCTTACTTGTTTTAAGTAGAATTAATACCCTTATACATTCCTAAAAAAAAGGATAATTATTTCAATTGTGAAAATTTATCATATCGCACCTGTACCTCTAAAGTGAGTCAAATCAAAATCTACAAATTTTCAGTAGAGGCAAAAAACGGGGTTTTTTAAATATTTAGTATAAAATTTAAAAAGCGTTGTTTCATTGTAAAGAATTGCGAACAATAAGTATACAACAGTATTTGTTTTTGCCATTTTTTCAGTGATCATCAAAAATAACAAGTTTTTTTGGTGCAACTCAAAATACGTCTTTTTAGTGGATTCCAAAGAAGCTACTCTTTAACACAGAGCGTTACAACTCTATTTTTATGCGAAAGACTAGAAAAACCGATGTTAGATTTTTACAGTGGATATATGTATATGACCACTTACAAAAAGTGAAAATTTAAAAATTTTTAGTTGACTCACTTTTGAGGTACAGGTGCGATATATGAAAAAAATTCATTATCAAAAATAAAGTTGATAAAAAAACCGTCAATATCTTTAAGTAGAATTATAACCCACATATCCCAAAAAAAAAAAGGATAATTATTTCAATAAACTAAATTGACCATTACCATAAACCCAACATGCTTAACACAATCAATATAAACATTTATAATCCTTTGAGCTTAAAAACCACAGATAATAGACTCTTGTGCACACACGATAAAATTACTAATCAAAGAAAAACAAACAACAAAGAAAAACCTCTACTATCAACATGATACGCCTCATTGGACAATTAAAACGCCAACACAAAACAACAAAAAACTCACACACAACTCACATGAAAAGACAACAAAGACCATATGTTTTGTTGGTCCATACGAGCGGGAATAATAATAACTGCACAACAAAAACAACAAAATTAACAATAACACCAATATAAGCTATTAAGATCTCTAATGTTGAGCACAGCCAGGCGCATGCCTAACATTAGAGGCACTTTGTTCGGTCTTGGCACACAAAAGGAGGTGCCAAGTTAGTGTCGCATTAACGGTAATTAATATGCGCATTAATAACAAACAAAAAGAGGGCGTAACTGTAAAACACTTATCAAATTAAATTAAAATATAAATAAAATATTAGGCGCAGAAAAAAACAACAGCAACAACATGATTTAAATATTTCTACTAAAAGGCGCTACAGACTCCTCTGAACAGCACAAAGCCAACGAAATGAGAGTGCCTTGTGATTGTATTCAAAGTGATGGCAGCACTAGCACCAGCACCGCTACGAGGCGTAAGGAAACTACTGACAAACCAGTTAGAATAAAATTATATTAAGTTTATGAATTATGACAACCAAGTTGTTGAAATAGCCATATTTTTCATTGAGTTTCCATACTGCTGATTTTAATCGATTAATATTTATGTAAATAATTATTATTTAGTTGGCTGATATTAACGAAGGTACAAATTAATAATAGACTGGATAGTGGAGCAAAATAGGTTTCATAGTTGTATGATTTGTTGTACTGGAATGAATGATTGCACAATTATGAAACAAGCCCCAGCAAAAACCGAACATCCATTAAAGTAAAATAGATGCTTTCCTTGGGATACGGATGAGGGGAAAGGTTGGAGCATCACCTATAAATTAAACATGTACTAGCTATAGGACGATAGTTTTCCTTTAAATAATTTTAACTATCTCATCGAATTAGTAGCTGCTGATTTTCATTATTACCATTATTACTTCAGTTTAGAGGGCGGTCCCAGAACAACCCAACCTGACATATAGATGGCGGCAGTGGTTGGCGATAAATTACTTTGGCGCCCCTTCGTTAGTATTTGTTTTTTGTAGCCGTCATAAGTGAATTTTTGAACATGGAAAAAATTGGTCACTGTTATGTTATTCAATGTTGAAGCCGAGCTAGATTCTGCTCTGGAAAAATTTGCTTCTTCGTTAAAACGAGCCGTACGAGCGGAAAAGGGCAACACCGTAGAGGTGGCCAAGATAGAAATTGTTGAAAATCCATTAAATGGTATTGGATGATGGTCCACTGAAAGTGCTCGAGCTAGCTGGAAATGAAAGACATTTCAAAAAGTGCTACACATCACATACTGACCAAAAATTTGGGATGAGAAAGTTGTCCGCAAGATGTACATGAGTCCACCACAATCAAAGGAATAGTCAAAATAGTGAACTAAAATGGAAGAATCGTGTCCGAAGAAAGCGAAGACAGTTCCATCAGCAGGCAAGGTTATGGCGTCATTTGTTTGGGATGCGCGGTTGACAATTTATATTGATTATTGTCAAAAAGGAAAACAAATCAACGGCGAGTATTGTGCTTAAAATATCAAATATTAAAGAAAAAAAAGACCGCATTTTGTGAAAAAGAAAGTGTTGTTTCATCATGACAATGCACCAGTTCACACGTCCGCTATTGCGATGATCAAAATTCATGAATTTAAGTTCGAATTGCTTAAGCAAGTACTTTAGGTCCCTCTGATTATTTTCTATTTTCAAACTTGAAGAAATGGCTCGGTGGTAAAAGATTTGCCAACTATGAAAAGGTGGAGCCTGCAATGGATTGCCATTTTAGCTAGACAGTTCTTACTATAAACAGGGTATTCAAGCTATTGAATATCGCTGGGAAAAGCATATCGACCTAAGAGGAGATTATGTTTAGAAAAAAAAAAATTTTTTTCCCAAATTTATTGTGCTTTCTTTGTCAGTTCGGGTTGTTCCGAGACCAGCCTAGTAATTGTATCATACGCGAGCGCGTTGCACAGTTCCGTAAAAAAAAATTGCAGTGAGTCATTTTAATGGGCAAGATGTACCTAAAGCTACTTTATACAGAATTCTTAAGACTACGGAAGTGGAAAGAAAATGTGGAAGTGGAAGGATTCCATCAATAATGACTTAAAAACTCTATCTAAGTTAAATTGTAAATTTAACAATACGGATGGCCTACGGCTGAGATGAAAGTCATACGAAATCTGAAACACCTTCAAAAAATTTCAAATAAACTGTTAAAAAAATCAGATCCCCAGAGTATACCTTTGGCTAAATATCCACAATAAGATCACAATGCCGATGGATGCTTCGAAGTTATGGCAAAAATCATATGTTCTGGATAATGAAAGTTATTTCCCGCTCAGCAACACTCAAGTGCCTGGCTATAATCGATTTTACTCAAATGACATCTCTAAATTAAATTCCAATATGAAATTAAAGTTCAAACCTAAATTTCAACCAGAGGTTGTGGTCTACATCACAAAATTCGAATTAGGAATTGCGTAGAGTTGGTTTAAATCAAGTGGACCAAGAAGTATACCGGAAAGTATTCTTTGTCGACACGAGTCTCTTGTGGTTAACGTAAGTACCAGTCGATCTGTACCGTGGATCGAAATATGCACCGCCCCAGCGTCTAGTAAAACTACACTCCCGTACCATTTTGGACGCCAAATCCCACCCTATTGTCGAGAGTCGCGGCCTATCTAACCTCTCTGTTGTTCTATGGGTCACAGAACCCTGTTTAATGCCACTCCACAACGATCTGTGCTTCTCTCGATTTGAGTTTAATCCATAGCTACCACAAAACTCCCCGAGGGGCCGTTAACATCATTAGACTGGAATAATTCCAGGGGCTTCTAGTGCCCGTGGTGCCAGAATCTAGCCTCTGGTCTGGTATTCATAGGAAGCCACTACCAATCAAGCTACAAATTGCTTTACCGGTCTGTCAAAACATTATCCTACTCTATTACAAAGCCTTAGAAAAACTTCGCAAACGAACTCGCTAAGTTTTCTAAAAATCCCCGTTGTACCTATTGCCTCGTTGACATCCCAAACACCACTCGTCCTCCCTATTCCTAACTTACTCAAATCCCTAATAGTCGAATAGTAGTCACATTCCATTAGTACATATCTCGTGTCCTGCAGTCTGTTCCCAAAGTCACAGTCCGATGTCGTACTCAGGCCCCTCTTATGCTGAAATGTATTAAGAGAGCCATGTACTGTTAATAAGAAGCCAAGATTTAAGCCAAAGCCAAAATACGGGAGACGAAAAACAAATGTTAAATCAGGTGAAAACCCACTATATGTGACCCTACCTTTGTCACTGTCATTCCAGCGAGTTTTCCATCTAGAGACAACATATTCATTTAAGAATGCATTCCTCTTTCTTTGACTTCTACCTATCAGATAAGTTTTGGTCAGCCACTAAATTCTACCAATCCTGGCCCTAAAGTCATACCTTTACGTATTACGTCAAGATCAAGAGGAATTACACCTATCAAGATCTGCAATATGTCAGTCGAAACAGTGCGACAAATGGGTACACAAGCCAACAGAAGTACGCTTTGACAGGTTAGTGCCTTGCGATAACCAACAACAGACATGACCGATACATACCACAATGAGGCACCATACGTTGCACAGGCAACGAACAACATGCTACGAACAGCACTCCTGCTGATGCCCCAATCACTCCTAAGGATAGTCTGAATTTACCAACAATAACTGTGAACTTCTCGCTTACTTGGTCCATGTGAAAGTTCATCCCTTCTCCCATGGATATCCCCAAGTATTTAAGTTCTATCGAATACCGAAGGCGGCCATGTTCGTCCTGACAATTGGATGTCAACTTTTTGACAACCTGCCTTTCAATAGCATTGCCACCGTACACCTAACCCCATTCACTTACACTATGGATAGCCGCCCAACCATTCTCTCCAGCTCTGCTCGATACTGACC
Organism: Cordilura impudica; assembly: GCA_963682025.1. Classification (NCBI taxonomy): domain Eukaryota; kingdom Metazoa; phylum Arthropoda; class Insecta; order Diptera; family Scathophagidae; genus Cordilura; species Cordilura impudica. Next base: position 24,376,254 of record OY821519.1, on the reverse strand, counting down.
TTCGATCATAATGATGATAATCCGCGTGTCTTTCATCTGGCCATCAGGGAAGCTTGCAGTACTTTATACGTACATAAGGTCAAGGAAAATGTATGCATCTTTGTCGGTAGTGAGGCGGCACATCTCTCTCTCAAATCTCATATTACATCTTCCATTCTAGTAGGACAGCGCAAGGAGGAATTGTCTCCGTGATTACTCTGGTATGGGTCCCCGGTCGTAGAAATATTTACGGTAACGATCGGGCAGACGAACTGGAAAGAACAGGTTTTGCTCTTGATGATTCTTCTGCGGTATCAGTCGCAACACCGTTGGGAACCAATAAGGGGAAATCTTCGTGGACTTCCTACAAGCACCAGAAAATTGATGGATGAATATTGACATATGCCTGATTATAACGTTAGACGGGCTAAATCTCAGTAGAAGAAGAAGGGACATTTCAAGGCTTACGGTTCTGTTGTCGGGTTATTTGCTGATCGACAAACACGCAGAAAATCACGGACTTCAGCATAACGATTAGTGCCGCAGCTGCGAAACACTTGGAAAAGAGGAGACAGCGTGCCATCTCTTCTGCGACTGTTAAGCTTCGGGTAGTATTACATTCAGAACATTAGATAGACGACCTATCTGGTATACCAAACTAAGACCTGACTTACATCTGCATGTCTTACATCTTAATGTCACAGGTTGGACCTTTCGAGTGCTGTGGCTTTTCAAAACGGAGTCAGTTGACTCTACTAGATGATTTCACAGATGGTGAACTCACTTAAACCTACCCATTAATTATACCAGAAGTAATGTCTGGCCTAATTTTGATTTCTTTTCTGAAAGAGCAATACTCTGATGGCAATTAGCCATTTGGCATGATAAGGCCATTACGTCAGAAAAGGAGAATTCTGTACCAAAAAAACCGAAATCCAACACATTTGCTTCAATGTCGTCCAATCAAAGATTATTTTTTGGAGATTTAAGTTCGTCGGTATACAAAAACAATCGGAGAGCAAAAACCACTACGCAGTTTCTACGTTAAAGGGGACGTGCACTCTCGGTCGGCAAGAGTGGGTAAGTGAGTGGGCGCTTACGATTGAGGAAGGACCTTTTACAACCACATATTAATTTTATTTTAGTATTTTGTAAATATTTTTGTAATAAACATTTTTTTACAAAAAAAAAAAAAACTCTATAAACGCCATAACGTTTTTAAAAATGTCTAAAAATGTAGTGTTTGGCCGGCATAAGAGTTATTCATAAAATAATTTTCCTAAATAATTTCCATTTCCATTTTCTACCATTTAAAACACACTGTGCCACTGTAGTCGAAATCAGCGCATTGTTTGATCAATATCAATAATTTATCTCCTTTAGTTCCCTCGTTTTTTCTCGCCTATTAATTTGCGTAAAATTCAAATTATAAAATTAAAATTTATTAATTTGTTAATTTGTTGTTTGTCATTTTCAGCGTTTAGTCGGCTTAAATGATTTTACTTGTGTCGTGTCGTGTTCTTTTTTTATCTTTCTTGTGGTTCTGCTTTAAAGCATTTGAAATTTATGAGTCTATTTTGTTTGGTGCTGTTTTTTATTTTTTGTAGATTTTGTTGTGTCTCTTAGGCCACACTAAACGATTTTTTTTTTTTTGATTTTCTTAAAATTGCTTTTAATAATTCTTAAAAAAGGGTTGTAAGATATTTTGTGTGTGATCATAAGAGATCTTAAAATCCTAAGACATATGATTAAAATTGAATATTTCTAACAAAGAGATTAAACCAAATCACTTATCGTAACAACTTATCGCTTGTAGAATAAAATAAAATTATTTAGGAAAGCTCGGGATGGTAAAAAAAAAAAACAGTACCTAGGTAACTATATAACAAAAAAATTAAGATTTTAAGATCTGATCCTCTTAAAATTTGATAAAGAAAAGAATTGGTTCTTACATGTAAAAGATATTGTTCTATCTTATACTTGGTATCTCGTATCATCCAAGCCAAACGAGATACTATTTAAATTCTTCTTTAAATCATTCTTTAAATTGCCATGTAGCTAAATTTCATTTACGAAAAGTAATTATCACATAATCCAAAGTTTGAGATAGAAAAAAAAAAACAGTATTTTTCAAATTCATAATAAAATAATGCTGTTGGTGTTTGTCTCAATTTTGTGCTATTTTTTATACCCTATACCACCATGTGGTTTGGGTATAATGACTTTGTGATGCTGTTTGTCGATTTAGCAATGTCCGTCCGCCCGTCCGCCTGTCAATCAAACTACAGGTCGCAAATGTTAATATATTTTGATGAAATCTGGTATATAAGCTTTTATTGGCCATAGGATAAACGCTGTTGAAATTGGTGAAATTCGGTCCATGTTCAGACTTATTCCCCATACAATTGATCCCTATGAAATCGACATAAATTGCCATAAGATCCAAATTATCATATATGTAGATCTCAGTCAAATTGGGTGTGTATGTGTTTATTACATCCATTAATCAGTAGTCCAAAAATAATCCCTATAAGACAATTCTTAGTCATAGGAGCTACTTCCCGATCTTCACTTAAATATATCAAAAAACAAAAAATATTGCACAGATTTTTCTCAAATTTGGTTTGTATACATTTATGTATGTATACATGAAGACGTGAAAATGTAAGTGAGTCTACCAAATATGGTCAGGATCGGTCCATTTTTCGACCTAGTCCCCATATGAATATAGCATCCGATATGAACTTTTTCATATCTGCAGTCAAAAAATTAACAACAATGCCACTCAAGTTTGGTTTATGCTTATTTTCTATATCCAATTAGTTGGACCGAAGAGATAGGGTTTAAACCATGGTATAGGGTATCGTATAGTCAGTCTAGACCGACTATAATTTTCTTCTTATTTTTTTTTAGTTTGTATTTGTTACAACTTGATTCGAGATTAATCGTTTTTACTTTAACCCTGGACCTGTCCGACTAGTCGCTGCGACTCCTAATGTGATTTCTTATCTTGAAGTCTTTTATGGGTTTGTTTCATATCTTAAAAATGAAGAAGGCTATACAAATTATAGATCGGAAATTTGTTAAAATAAATATAACAAATAAAAATCATTTGTTATCATGTTCATTTTAAATATTTTTTTAATCAGAACCAACAGCTTCAAAAAAGGAACTATTCACTTTCATGGTTACTTAAAGAAATAACATTAGCGCATTTGTTTTAAAAGAATTGTAATATATAGTAACCGGCTCTCTGGATGATTGTATGACGCTGTATGAATCATAATCAAATTCATAAAATTATCATTTATGCGTATCTGTAATATTAATAGGCAAAGTGATTTCTTGTGACCGATATACAAATATTTGTGTAAAACCGGTTTTAACCAAACATACCTCATTTGAAATGCATTTCTTTTTAGCTGTCCACCAGATTTACAGATTTGCACCATCTGGATAATTTTTTTGGAGTTATGCCCATTTACAGTTGCTACTTACACATACATAAAATACATAATATGTGTGTGTTTGTAATTAATATCAAAAGCCCTGTGTTGTATTGTGAATTGGCTAACAGTGATTAGCATAATTTTAGCCTCTTTTAAAATTTTTTATTAAATAGAAAATTATGTTTCCTAGAACTTGCAGTTGATTTTCGAGTGCTGGTCTCTGCTAGTATATATAAATAGTGCAATAAATAGAATGTAAAAGCCATACATCAGATACGGAAACTGTTACCAAACCGAGAGTAATGCAAATTAGAAGCACAAATGCATAAATTATCTAAAAATTAAAAAATAACGCTAACATTGCTGGTTAATGTTGTGGTTTCTAATATAAAGTAAAATCTGTGTCGTATGAAAACCGATTACTATGTTTGTTAGTGTTATAGCTTCTGAGATTCATACAAAGTAAAAGCTGTATCATATGAAAACTTATTCTTAGCTAAACTGTTCGTAGGCTTTACTTTAGGTGAGTGCGTTAAAGAGGATAACCAAAAAGTGCTAGTATAAGTGTATGTGAGATAGACTCAGATTCAAATCTCACGGCCACACTAAGTACAGAAATTTCATATACATACAATTTAATCCAATATAATAAAAGAATTATTACAATTGTTAAACACTGATGAAGGCTTAAAATCCCAGCAACCGGTCTGAAATAAGATCTTCTCAGCGCTGTATTCAGCACTTTTTAACAACCCAAAAACGAATTTATTCTATTTAGTGTTTTTTTAAAGCTAAATTGGCACTTTCCGTTTTTCTATGTAAGTACTTTTAGCGCCATTTCAATACAAAAGTTCAGGTTAAATAAAATTGCACACATTTGATCAGATCATCACACTATTTTTGAAAATGTTCCTTGGAAGTACATTCGCTTTAAAAACTGAGTGCTCACCATATTTTAATTAAATGTTTAAAAATTAGTTAGCATACTTTTAGGATCCTTTCAAATTATTTATTAACAAATCCATGTATATATCTTCTGTGTGTTCAACAAATATTTATAACGAAAATTTAATGAATTTTATTTAAAATGTGTTGAATTGTGAATTGGTTAAAATTGATTAGCATGAAAAAAAAATTTCCTAAAATTTGCACTCGAATGTCGAGGGCTGGGCTCTGCTAGTTAATATAATAACTTGCATTGCATGAAGATTACATGAACATTTAATTTTTCTTAAAAAAAAATTTTTTTTTTTTAAGAAAATATTTTTTAAAACTAAAGTAAATAAAAGTACCTTCAAATTAAAATTTTCTGATATAAAACCTTATCTAAAAAATAAAAAGAGCCCACTATTTAATAAGTACATTTGTTTAAATAAAATGCACCTTTAAAAAAACCTTTTATTAAAAGTACCTTTTATTTAAAAAAAATACGTTTTCTTTAATAAAGTAAATTTTTATATTAAATTTAAAAAAAAAAACTTAAAAGAATAAATTTTCTTAAGTTTTTTTTAATTACCATTCTTTAGTAAAGTACCTTACAATAAAAAAAATTCTTTTCTTAAAAAGACGAACTTCTCTTAAGAATGTAACTATTTAAAAAAATACCTTTTCTTAAAACAGCATACTTTCTTAAATAGAACCTTTTCTAAAAATAACGTATTTCAAAAAAGTACCTTTTCTTAAAAAAGTACCTTTAAAAAAATCATATTTCTTTCAAAAGTACCTTTTCTCAAAATAACTACCTTTCCTTAAAAAAACGGTTTCTTAAAAGAAAGTGTAAATTTTCTTAAAGAAAGCGTATTAAAAAAAAAAAAAATTAAAAATTAAATTTTTTTAAAAATCAAATAAACTATTCGTTAAACAATATTTTTTGAAATAATGAAACAATAATAGATTTTCTGTTAAAAAAAAATATCTTTTCGTAAAAGGTATCTTGTTAAAATGTACCTCCTCTCAAAAAAGTACCTTCTCATAAAATAAAAATAAAATAAAACATTTATAAAATATCACCTTTTCTTTAAAAAACAAGTAAAAAATGTTTCTCTTACGAGCAAAATGATTAACCTTTCCTAAAAAATAGTTTTTTTTTTAAGTAACTTTTCTTGAAAAGAGTACCGTTTCTTTAAAAGGTACCTATTCCTTAAACCAAAAGTAATTTTTTAAGTAATAAAATGTGTTTAAATGTTTTTGCGTCTTTTTGTGTTTTTATGTTTTATATTACTGTTAAATGTAGATAATATAGATCACTGCAAATATACATTACAACCCCTGAAGAAGTAGACAAAAATCTATGAAACGTCGGGAAAATTTGTAATAAAAGAGTGTCTTTTTAATTACACAACAATATAAGATCTAATTAGCTTAATAAAAATTTAACTTAAAGTACCTTTCCTTTAATTTTCATAAAAATTTACATATTCATATAAAAAAGTACCTTTTCTAAAACACCATATTTTCTTTAAAAAGTACCTTTTTTGAAAAACTAGCAAGTACCTTTTTCTTAAAAAACTATATTTGCATTAAAAGTACCGGTGCTTGAAAAATATCTTTTCTTAAAGAAGTATATTTTCTTAAAAACTAAATATTCTCAAAAAGGTACATATACGTAAAAGTACCTTTTTTTTAAAAATAGTTCCTTTAAAAGAAGTACCTTTTCTTTAAAAAAAAATACCTTTTTGAAAACAATACATTTTCTTAAAAGGTGCATTTTCTCAAAAAGTACATTTTCTTAAAAAATTACATATTTTTAAAAAGCACCTTCACTTAAAAAACTTCCTTTAAAAAAAGTAGCTTTAAAAAAGTATCTTTTCTTAAAAATAGTTTTCTAAAAAGGTGCCTTTTCTTTAAGAGAGGACCTTTTTCCGTAGAATGCCGAAGACATTGTTCGTGACATCTCTACCTTTTACTGATAAAAGCAAATTTTGTTTGTTTTTTCATAAACAGGTTGGTTATTTATGAGAACAATTTAAAAATCTAATTTTTTATTTTAAGCAAAAAATATTTCAATAAATTTATCAATTATTACTTCTTTCCGATATATTGATATTAATGCTACCGAAAAAAGCATTTCCTCGTAAATTACAAAAGCTTTTTGCTGCGGAAAATGCTGTGACAGGAACTACAATTAAAATTTTTAACAAAATAAATATATTTGGAAAAAGATTTTCATAGCACGTTCCAATGGTATCTTACGGGCTAGAAGATTTTTCTTCGTTATCATTCCAAAACTCTTTCCAAAGAGATAGTTCAGCTAAAATAATTTGATGTGGCTCGTTGAAATAATTTTTGTAAAAAGTTGCACCAGAAGTTTATAACGTTGTTGGGAACTACGTTGTATACAGACTGGTACATCTATCTATTAGACTTTGAAAACTACTCTTTCTGAAGCAGGTACCTTTTTCTTCAAAAACTATATTTTTTTAAAAAGTACCGGAGCTTAAAATAGATATTTTTCTTAACAAAGTACCTGTTTTAAAAACTATATATTTTTTTTTTTTTTAAAGTGTATTTTCTTAACAAACTTAATATTCTGAAAATGGTACTTATACCTAAAAAAAAGTACCTTTTCTTACAAAAGTACCTTTTTTAAAACACTATATTTTCTTAAAGACGTACCTTTTCTTTACAAAGAACCTCTTCCTAAACAGAACCTTTTCTTAAAAATGTACCTTCTGTTTAAAAAAAAATTTTTCTACTTTCATTTTCTCAAAAAGTACAATTTCTTAAAAAATACATATTCTTAAAAAGGTATATTTTCTTAGAAAATACCTTTCCTTAAAATAGTAATTTTTCTTAAGAAAGTACCTTTCTTAAAAAAGTATATTTTCTCAAAAAACAAAATATTCTGAAATAGGTACATATTCCCAAAAAAAGTACCTTTTCTTTAAAAAAAAGCTCCTTTAAAAGTACTATTCCTGAAACAAGTACCTTTTTTAAAACACTATATTTTCTTAAAAAGTACATTTTCTTAAAGAGGTACATATTCTTAAAAATACTTTCACTTAAAAAAGTTCTTTTAAAAACATTCATTTAAAAAAGTAAATTTTCTTAACAAAGTACCTTTTCTTAAAAGATAGTGTCTTAAAAAGGTGTCATTTTTAGGAACGGATCTTTTCTTAAAAAAAGAATATTCTCTGTTTTAAGTGACTTTTCTTTAAAAAAAAAGTATATTTTCTTTAAAAACGTAACTTTTCTTAGAAAAGCATATTTTCTTAAAAAAAATTTATTTCTTAAAAAAATATATTGTTTTTAATTTTCTTCAAAAATTACATTTTCTTAAAAAAGTACGTTTTTCCTTTCCTTAAAAAAAAGTAAAGAAGAACCTTTTCTCAAAAAGTTCATTTTCTTAAAATAGTATTTTTTCTTAAGAAAGTACCTTTCACAAAAAAGTATATTTCCTTAAAGAAGTCAATTTTCCTAATAAACTAAACATATACCAAAAATGTATCATTTCTTAACAAAAAAAGTTCCCTTAAAAGAAATACCTTTAAAAAAAAAAAATGCCTTATTTAAACAATATGTTTGCTTAAAAAGTACATACTCTTAAAGAGGTACCCTTTCTTTAGTAAGAACTTTTTCATGAACAGAACGTTTTCTTTAAAACGTACCTTCTATTTAATAAAAATGTACCTTTGCTCTGATTTAAAAAAAAAAGTACCTTTACTATGATTTTCCAAAAAAAGGAAATTTTCTTAAATACCTTTTCTTAAAAAACTTCCCTTAAAAAAATTCCGTTTCTTAAAACAGTACCGTTTCTTCAAAAATAGTCTCTTAACTTTAAGAAAGGACTCTTTTTATAAAAAAAGTATATTCTCTGTTATAAGTAACTTTTCTTAAAAAAGATCCTTTTCTTAAAAAAGATCCTTTTCTTAAAAAAGTTAATATTTCTTTAATAGCTACCCTTTCTTTAAAAAAAAAAAATACCTTGTCTTTCATTTTTTTTTAAAAATTACATTTTCTTAAAAAAGAAACATTTTTTCCTTTCATTAATTTTTTCCTTACTTTAATTTTCTCAAAAAGTACATTTTCTTAAAAAAGTATATATTCTTAAAAAATTTACATATTCTTAAAAGGTATCTTCATTTAAAAAAGTTCCTTTTAAAAAAGTTAATTAAAAAAAAATATATTGTCTTAAAAAAGTACAATTTCTTAAAAAAAAACAGTTTCTTACAAAGAAGCCTTTTTTTAAGTTGTAAGTAACTTTTTTTTAAAAAAGTGATCCCTTTCTGAAAAAGTATCTTTCTGTTATAAGTAACTTTTCTTAAAAAAGTTATATTTCTTTAAAAAAAAATATCATGTCTTCAATTTTTTTCAAAAATATAATTTCCTTAAAAAGTACCTTTTTGCCTTTCCTTCAAAAAAGGCAAAACAAAAAAACATTTACCAGAAAAAATGTACGCTTTTTAAGGTACATTTTATTTTAAAAAACGTACATTTTCTTCCATTTTCTTGACATGGTCCATTGTCTTTAAAAAGTAGCTTCTGTTAAAAAAGTAAATTTTCTTAAAAAGTAACTTTTACTTATAAAAAAGATTATTTCTTTAAAAAATAAATTAAAAAAAGAAAAATTACATTTCTGTAAAAAAGGTACCTTTACTAAAAATAAGTAACCTTTCTTTAAAAAAGTACAGTTTCTTAAATAAGTACCTTTTCTGAAAAAGAGTACCTTTCCGTTTAAAAATGTTACCTTTTTTTAAAAAGATTATGTTTTCTAAAAACATAAATTTTCTTTAAAAAATAAATTTTATTCAAAAATTATGTTTCCTTTTAACGGTACCTTTTCCTTAAAACAAATATACATTGTCTTTCATTTTCTTCCAAAAGTATATTTTCTTAAAAGAAGTACCGTTATATAAAGATTGCCTTTATTTTAAAAAGTACTTTTTCATAAAAACAATAGTTTTGTGGTCTCATTCAGGGATAGCAGCATAACGTGAGATATGCTGGTATTAAGATATTAGCATCATCGTGTTCTCCATATCCACTAACATATGTTTTTTTTTTAAGATAAGATATTAGAAAAGAATTTTAATCATATACTACCAGAGCACAGCCCTCGAAATTCGAGTGCAGATTTTAGGAGATTTTATTTTTTCATTTCAAGTTTATGCCACCTAAAGGTATGCTATTCACAATTCACAATTCAATACAGGGCTTGTGTTAATATCGTTATTGGTTTATGTGCAAAATTATTTTTCAATTCGACACAGGGTTTTACATATACAATTTTTGCAAACCCATTAACAAATTTAATAAATACACACACAGCATTATACAATATAAAAATTTTTAAATCTGGTGAACGACTAAAATAAAAATACCTTTCAAACGAGGTATGTTTGGTCAAAGTCGAGGTAAAAGGTTTGGTCAAAGTTACATCGGTAACAAGAAATCGCCTTGCCTATTAATATTATAGATCTGCATGCAAATACATAATCAATGAAATCATAGCACAGTTTGCATTTTTAAAATGACTAACATAACCCAGCACTCGAAATTCGAGTGCAAATTCTAAGAAATTTTATTTCTATTTTTAATTTTTGCTTTTAATGTTTTTGTGATCTATATATATATTTATATAAAATGTTTGATACTAAATAATTACAATAAATAATAATGATTACGGTATGCTAATCAATTTTAGATAATTCACAATTCAACACAGGGCGTGTGATATACAATTATAATGAAATTCGATGGATTGCGACTTGGTTAAAATTGATTAGCAGACCTTAGGCTCTTAACAAACTATTTATTATTAATATTTTATTTTATTTTATTGTATTTAATATAGGGTACGTTCGTAAATGCAGTAAATGTGCCCATTACTGCGGAAGTTATGCCAAATTTTGTTGCTGATGCGTGATCAGTTGTTGTTTGCTTTTAGAACTTTTTGCAAAAGATAAAAAAATATGTTCACTACAATAACATTAACAAATATTATTGAAAATCTTGATTCTAAAAATGATAACTTATTGTTAACTTATAATAAAAACAGAATTAAGAAATACTTTTGGTTATTAAACATCAGGCCCTATGCTCCCTATAGGAACTTAAGGATCCAATATATATATATATATATCTATAATATTAATAGGCTAGGGGATTTCTTGTTACCGATGTTTTGTTATATCGTTTTATCCCGATTTTGACCAAACCTATATTATTTGAAAGATATTTCTTTATAGCTGTTCACCAGATTAACAGATTTTTAAGTTTTTTCCTTTATTTTGAGTAAATTGCATTTAAAGTTGCTACTAACACATACATAAAATTCTACATATGCTGTGTGAGTGTTTAGTAAATTTGTTAATGTGTTTGTTAATGAGTTTGTTATCTTCATTCACAATAATAATAAACCAAAAAAGTGTTAGTTTGTGAATTGGCTAAGTTGAAAAATAAAGTTGTCTAGAAATTGCACTCGAATTTCGAGTGCTGGAATCTGCTAGTATAATTAAAAAATTGCTTTGAATTAATAAAACGATATTATTTAAATTTGTATTAACAATTTTTATATAATGCACTACTTACTCTTCCATTCTGCACCAATGTTTTTAAAAGCTGCGCGCTCTATTGCATCAGTAATTAAAAAGATGTCATAGTTGCAAAAATTTGCGGCAGCACTGTCAATTATTTGCATGAAAAACTTTTAACGTAAATCACTGCTGCCAAGTGATGCTTTTTTGAACGTTTTACTTTTATTATGCTGCAGTGATGCCTAACTACTGCATTTACGAACGTACCCATCCTGTTAGCACATATTATACATAAATTTTAAAATTCTGCACTTCTACTCCATATGAATTATAACTTATGAAAAAATTGCTTCACCAAAATTCATGCCTACGAGCGTTGGGGTTAAGAATCACTTTTCATTAATTTTATTCCAATTTTAATTCAAAATTGATTGTTTTTTTAATTCGAAATATTTTTGATAAGAATTTTTTCATTCAAAACGAATATTTTTTATTCCCAAAAATATTTCCTCGATAAATTTTGTTGTTTTTGCAATAATTAATATTTCAACTAAAGGAAGACATTTTCGTCAATAATTACTAAATATTAAATTTTAATTGAGAAAATGGTAACGTAATCGACTTTATTTCAAAATCTCCATCTCTTTTACTTTTCCTAATATTAACAAAGGTTGTATTTATTTTTGTAAGCTGTTGCATAAGTTTATTACATTTTTGCCTTAATATGGTATTTTGTTTTTATCTTATTACAAGTAAATTAATTGGCATTAGATAAATGCCGACAATGTTCTAATGTTGTTGTTTTTTGTGTAAGCAAACATGATTTCCACTATTTTGCAGGTGATTAACATTGTCTGATTTATGAGCGTATAATTTGAACAAGTAGATTTTTAAGATTATATAAAAACGTTAAGAAACCTTATCCAAAAAAGGCGTTTTAATAATTAATTGAACATGTGTTTAGTGAAGATTGTTCGAAAGAAAACATTTTATAAGTTTAATTAATTTAAGCAGGGAATCATTAAAGAGGTTTGTGTTATAAGGGAAAGAAACACAGACAGAGGCAATGGGAATATTTTATAGCTGCCTTATGAACTACTTTATTATGTAATACTTGTTTATTTACTATTAGAAAAATATTTATAAACTTATTATAAAGAAAATATGAAAATATTTTCCTTTGTTATAAAATTAATTTTGTTTGGGAATATACAAATAATTAAATACATAAACACTTTTTATAAATATTTTGATATTTGAATATCATTTGTTACCAACATTGTCATATAATGTCCGTCAGCGTGGATGAATTTTTGTCACTACTAGCTTCAACAAAAAACTAACGTGGGGAAATTTCACGAGTTGATATTAAAGCTCAACCAATTTGACGATCCGATTCATTGCTTTCGTTTAAGCAGATCAATTTTTTATGGCTGGAGTTACTCACGATGCAATGAAATTCTATACTAATGTGGCATCGATGGAAAGCAATATCCTAGGAGAGGCAAACGATATGGTAATTAATTCGCCGAAGAGCAATTTGTATGAAACGCTTAAAACGATGGTGATTGATTCATTAACCGATTATTTTGGCTTAAGCATAAATCATATGATTTGTGAGTAGTTAAATTTGTACAAATATTTGGTCAATTTGGCCAATAAAACCGAACAGAAATTTACCTTTAACCATGGTCAATCATGTCAAATTTTTATCCCCGAAAATCTATATATATATGTACATAAAATTCATTTTCTGTTTGTTTGTTTGTTTGTTTGACCGCTATACAAATTTATATTTTTCAACGGATTTCTCTGAAATTTGGTACACACGATCTCTGTACTCGGCATATGATTCTTACCAGACACGCCTACTTTTACGCCCACTTTCAATACAAAAACCAATTTCTGTTTTTTGGTATATTTGTTTGCTATAAAAAATTTTATTTTCCAACGGATTTCTATGAAATTTGGCAAGCACAATCTCTGTACTTCAGGCAAGCTCACCATATGATTCATACGGCCACGCCTACTTTAAGCTCACTTTTTATACAAAATGCATTTTCTGTTTGTTTGTTTCTTTGTTTGACCGCTATAAAAATTTGTATTTTTCAACGGATTTCTCTAAGATTTGGTATGCACGATCTCTGTACTACGGGAAAGGTCACCATATGATTCTTACAGGCCACGCCTACTTTTAAGCCCACTTTTTGTATACAGTTCATTTTCTGTTTTTTGGTATATTTGTTTATTTTTCAACGGACTTCTCTGAAATTTGGTACGCACAATCTCCGTACTCCAGGCAAGGTCGCCATATGCTTCTTACCGGCCACGCCTGATTTTGCGCCTACTTCCATGTATATAAAATTATTTTTTTTTTCCTTTTATTTGTTTCTTTGTTTGACTGCTATACAAACTTTTACTCTTCAACGCCTTTCTCTGAAATTTGGTACACGTGATCTCTGTACTCCAGCGAAGGGCAGATTATATATCTCTCTGGCCACGCCTACGTTTACGCCCACTTTTTTATAAAACTCATTTTCTGTTTTTTGGTACATTTGTTCGCTATCCAAATTTGTATTTTTCAACGGATTTCTCTGAAACTTGGTACACACGAGAATAACTTTACGATGAACAAATTCCCAATTTTTTTTTAAAACGAACAGAAAAATGATCTTATTCCCCAAAAAATTGGGGAATAACTTCACGATGAACAAATTCCCCAAATTTAAAAAAATGCCCCGAAAGAAATGAACAAATTCTGCTCTCTCCAAACTGCTCTCAATATCTGTCCTACAACAAATTTATTTAACATCTGTATTCTTTTCAATAGCATCATTTCGGTGTGCGGAATCGGGGCGCGGACGCGGACGCGACGTGCTCGTGTATCACAGCTTAGCTACAATATCGGAATGATCTGAAAAATATAATTTGGCAATTACATTAAGTTGACAACAATTGCGCGTCAGTACTGGTGTGGCTACCAAACGGGCGGAAGCGGCTCGCGGACGTGGACGCGACCCGCTCGCGAAAAAAGCTCAGCTAAAATATCGGAATGATCCGAAATGTATATTTTGGCGATTAAAATATGTTGACGCTAACTGCGCGGCAGCACGGGTGTAGCTGCCAAACGCGCGGACGCGGACCCGACTCGCTCACAGAACACAGCTCAGTGAAAAGTCTTACGATAAATTTTATCTACGTATGTGCAATAATTATCTGTTGATCAAAAAATTTATTCCCCAAAAACGTAAACATTGTGGAATTTTTTTCATCATGAACAATTTCCCCAATCCCCAATTTTCTTCATCATGAACAAATTCCCCAATCCCATACAAATTTTTGGGAACGAAGTTCATTTTTTTTTTGGGGGAATTTGTTCATTGGGGACTAAGTACTCAGCACCTGGTAAGCATATTGAACCATTTTTAAAGCCAAAGGCCTTTGGATCCCGGGCAAGAGCGGGTAAAAACAGCTATTATGTTTATATTAAAATAAACTAAAGAAGCAAAATAATTTTGCTAGCTTTTGTTTTAAAACTTAAAAACTTTTTAATACAAAAATTTTATACAAAATTTTGTTTTTTCATATTTTAAAATGTTCATTGGGACCTTAGGTCCAGTTTTAAAATTAAAATTTAAATAATTTTTATTGATACCATTTCAAGAAGAAGAGGTTATAAAAAATTGACAATAGTTTGTTAGAGATATTTTTGAATATTTTACAGTAGGAAAGGAAAAGTGTAACTAATTTTGAAAATAAAGGCAGTGTCATGATGTGTCATTTCTTTTTACTATAATTTGTTTTAGAATTCAATTCAATTTTTTAATTCAAATCAATTTTATTTATTTAAATAACATTTTGATTACAATAAATTAACAATTTTCTTAAAGGGTTTAGGATAGCTTGTTCCTTTTCTACTTAAAAATTTAAATAACAATTTCCTTATCATGTACATAGTTTTTAACAAAATAATATTTACAAGTAAGGGGAAAATTTTCAAAAAAAACCTTGTTACAATTGTTTTTATTTATTTTTATATATTTTTTTTCTTTTTTATTTTTTATTATTATTTTTTTTTTTATTTAATTTTTTTTTTTTTTTTGGGTTTTTGATTTTATATAAAAACGGTCTTAAATATATTATGATGAGATTATCTCATTGATGTGAGGAATTTCCAAGTTAAGACATCTCGAGTAGAAGTTTAATGTGAGTCTATTTATTTTGCTATTTATGAGTTCAACGTTGGCTAAGGAGTGCAATCGTTGAGTAGAATAATGCCAAGGTAAATTATATATCAAAGTAGTTTGTTTTGGGCGATCTGCAATTTTTTGATATGGCACTGTACAGCAGTAGAGCAAACTGGTACAGCATAATACATTATGGCGTGGAATATTGATTTAAATATTAATCTTTTGTTTTCGATGTTAAGTTTGGAGTTTCTATTTATAGGAGGGTACAATAATCTGGTGGCATTATTTAATTTGTTTATAATATATGGGATATGATCTTTGAATTTAAATTTTGGATCTAATATCAATCCCAGATATTTGACTTTGTCTGTCCAATGGATTTCGCTGTTATTGAAAGTGATGAACTGTTGAGGTAAGAAACAGTTTTTCCCTCTTCTTGAAAAATAAATGGCTTGTGTCTTTTGTGTGTTTATTAGTATTTTCCACCCTCTGCGGAAAATTTCCCGAAAACAATTTCCCGAAAACAATTTCCCAAATACAATTTCCCAAAAACAACTGCCCGAAAAAACAATTCCCCGAAAAAACAATTCCCCGAAAACCATTTCCCGAAATTACAATTTCCCGAAAACAATTTCCCGAAATTACAATTTCCCGAAACTGCAATTTCCCGAAAACAATTTCCCGAAAACAATTTCCCGAAAACAATTTCCCGAAATTACAATTTCCCTATTTTTAGTTTACAACTTCCCATATATTCTTGATTTCCCCCATAAAAAAAACTTGCTGCATACGATTTCTCCAAAAAACAATTTCCCGAGTATACGACTTCTCGAAAAAACAATTCCCCCACCCCGCACCGCGCCCTTCCTCTTCCACCCTCCCTCGTCATCCGGACCTATTTAATGGAGTGTCATACGCTTATTTTTTCATTGTGACTTTGAACACCTCGGTATTCAGACCTCCCGACGGATAACGCTCACTGCTAAAGAAAAAATCGTTAAAGAGCTGAAAGATCTTGCCCGGACCACTACATCAAGTGATCATGAACTGATTGCTCGCGCTTCGGCCGGAATTTCTGATAGTATTGTTTCGGAAATGCCATCAACAAGCTATTTGAAGAAATAGTAATTTCGGGAAATTGTAGTTTCGGGAAATTGTCATTTTGGGGAATTGTGTTCGGGAAATTGTAATTTCGGGAAATTGTTTTCGAGAAATTGTTTTCGGAAATTGTTTTCGGAAAATTTTCCGCAAATCATTTTCCACTTCACAAAATATGAATGAACTACAGTGAGTGCAGTCTGTAAACTGGATAATACATCAATCGCCAATATTTTCGAGCTAAGAATAGCGGTATCATCAGCAAAAATGGAAGTAAAGCAATCATCTAGGGCTGAGAAATCTGCAGTGAAAATATTATATAATATTGGGGAGAGACACGATCCCTGAGGACACCCGGCTGGTACTTCAATCTGAGACGAGTTTTTGGAGCCAATATATACCTTGAAAGAACGCTCTGAAAGGAAACTTTGGATTAATTTGAATAATTCGATTGGAAAATTAAACCTTATCATCTTATGGATCAGGTCATCATGCCAGACCGAATCAAATGCAGATTTGATGTCTAAGAGTATCATACCAGTTGATTTCCCACTGCTAAAATTTGAATTTACTAATTTACGTATTCTAGTAAGTGGCTGAACTGTGTTGTGTTCCTTGCGGAAACCAAATTGTTGTGATGGTAAAATGTTTTCTGCATCAATAAACTCAGTAAGCTTTTCCTTAATCACTTTTTCTAGAATCTTGCTTAAGGATGATAGAAGACTTATCGGTCTGTAAGAAAGGGCACAATTATCAGGTTTATTTGGTTATTTTATTGGTATGATTTTAGAATTTTTCCAGATTTTTGGGAAGTAAAGCAACCGCAAGCAACAGTTTATGACTGCAGAGATGTATTTGACTCCTTTTTTGATAAAGCTTTTAAACATTTGTTGTTTATTCCATCAGTACCAGGAGATTTTCTTGACTTTAACTTTTTAATAATATCGGCTACTTTATCTGTTGAAATTGACAAGACATTGTGGGAGGTAGATATGCTGGTGCTAAGATTACTAACAGCATTATGTACATCTATTTTAGTGGCTGTATCACTAAGGTGTTGTTGTTGAGTTTCAGTGTTGGAATGTTTGTAGACTTCTTTCTCGAAATTTTTGTGATATTATTCCAGTAGTTATTTTTAAATTTTTTGATTTCGACTGATATGCGGTAATTATATTCTCTATATTCCAGTTTCTTTTGTAAACATTTCTGATTTGAATCAAATGTTTAATGTGCTGTGGTAAACTTGGGGTTTTGACTTCATGGATTTTACGTGGGACACTGTGAGTAATTGCAGCAGATATTGTATCATTAAATATAAGATCATGTTCTCAATTTTTTCGGTGTTATTGACTGTATTGTATATATGGCACAATTAAATTTCTTTTAATGTGTGAAGCCAAACGGTACCAGTTTGCATTTTTAAAATTATAAAACAATTTCTGAGTAGGAATGAACCCATTACTTATGGTTGATTTTACCGGAAGATGGTCTGATCCGAGATTATTAAGCACTCGAGCTGATGAAATACCATGTACCATGTTTGTTAAGAAGAAATCTAGGATAGATGACTGCCTTCTTGGATCTTAAGGGATATAAGTATGATCACTAGGGTGCAGTATTTCAAAATAACCTGAATCTAGACATTCATAAAGAAGGTTTCCCCAACAGTCAGGTCTTTTATATGCTTTATTAATAAACTACCTCTTATATTAACTATAAACAACTGTTTATAACATCATCTAAAATGATGTCTGTTTAATGTCATGTCTGTCACGACCGCTTTTTGCCCCAAACCGAAATAAATAAATAATTAAATAAATAAATAAATAAATAAATAAATAAATCTATATATGTGACCTTCTCCGAGAAAAGGGACCTAGTCTGTCAAAAAACGGGTAGTATCAAAAACGGTGGATTCTGGTACCTAAAAGGGTGTAGAAACTTTAAATGCGTTTTTTTCTCAAAACTTAATTTTCACACACTAGGACCCTTTTCTCGGAGAAGGTCACATATATAAAATTCATTTTCTGTTTGTTTGTTTGACCGCTATAGAAATTTGTAGTTTTCAACGGATTTCTCGGATATTTGGTGCACACGCTCTCTGTACCCCACTTTTTATATACAATTCATTTTCTGTTTTTTTTGGTATATTTGTTCACAATACAAATTTTTATTTGTCGACGAATTTCCCTGAAATTTGGTACACACGTTCTCTGTACTCCAGGTAAGGTCACTATATGCTTCTTATCGACCGCGCCTACTTTTACTCCCACTTTTTATATACAATTCATTTTCTATTTTTTGGTATATGTGTTCGCAATACAAATTTTTATTTGTTAACCGATTTCTCTGAAATTTGGTACACACGATCTCTGTATTATAGGTAAGGGTACCACATGCTTCTTACCGGCCACGCCTATTTTTTCAGCCACAGTTTTTTAAATTTTTACGGGTTTTACTCGAATTTTCTGCACATAATTCTCATATCTCAGGCAAGGTCATCATATATTTCTATCGGCCACGCCCACTTTTTTTAAATTTCTATATACGCTTTTAGCGTTTATTAACATATTTTAATTTTTCAATGGACTTCCCTAAAACTTAGTGCACAAATCTCTTTACTTACTACTCTTGAGCTTACATTATTATGAAATAAATATTGTAAATCTACCTATTACAAATATTCCCGTCTTGCCTTTTTTTAATATATGAGTTGTAACACCCCAAAATTAGTGCAGATTTATATCGTGGGTGAACAGATACAGGTTGACTACCATTGTAGGATAACTCCGATGAGGTTAATTTGTACAAATATTTCCATCTCGCCTTTTTAACTATATTGGAACACAAAACATTAGATTTATTTCCATCTCGCCTTTTGGCTATATTGTAATGCAACCAATTACAAAATTTCCATTTCATCTTTTTCACTATAAGTGTTGTAAAGGTTGGAAAAGAACTATTTTCAATTGTGACCTGCACATGAAAGCGTAGCATATAGGCCGTACTATCTCAAATGCTAAAAGGTTTAGACTAAACAGAACTCTAGAGCACCCGATCAGACCCAAATTCGTATCGAGTCTCAATGAGTTAGACAATCTGAGTCGAGAAATGCTGAAACATCTGAGCAAACTCAATAATGTCTTGAAGCCCAAAACTCAAGACAAGCATTATTAAGAGAAGCGGAAATGACTGAATCAACTCAAGTGCGTCTAGAAATCCAGCGGACAATCTCTTACGTTAGCAGGTATCAACGTAGAATCTCCATGTTTTTCTCATACAAAGTTGGAAGCCAGCACATCTTTTCATATATGCACCAGAGAGAAAAACCAGAAATGTTGTATATCCCAAGGCTCTAGAATAACTAAAATTCGTAACTTTTAGATAATCCATGCACAAGATAATCCATGCACAAACAAAGTTAGTTGTAATGGTAAGTAGGCGCTGAGTACTTAATCCCCAATGAACAAATTCCCAAAAAAATAAACTTATTCCCCAAAAAATTGGGGAATAACTTCATGATAAACAAATTCCCCAAATTTTTAAAAAAGGTCCCCAAAAGAAATGAACAAATTCCCCATACTGCCCTCAATATCTGTCCTGCAGTAAACGTACTTAAAATCTGTATTCTTTTCAATAGCATCATTTCGGTGCGCGGAACATAGCTTAGCTAAAATATCGAAATGATCTGAAAAATATAATTTGGCAATTAAAATAACAATTGCGTGGCAGCACGGGTGAAGCTGCCAAACGCGCGGATGCAGACGCGACTCGCTCGCGCTCGTATGTGCAATAATTGATTTGCGGAAAATTTTCCGAAAACAATTTCCCGAAAACAATTTCTCGAAAACAATTTCCCGAAATTACAATTTCCTGAACACGATTTCTCGAAATGACAATTTCCCGAAATTACAATTTCCCGAACACAATTTCCCGAAATTACAATATCCCGAAATTACAATTTCCCGAACACAATTTCCCGAAATTACAATTTCACGAAATTACTATTTCTTCAAAGAGCTTGTTGATGGCATTTCCGAAATAATACCGTCAGAAATTCCGGCCTAAGCGCGAGCAATCAGTTCATGACCACATTAACGATTTTTTCTTTAGCAACGAAAGCCGTTTCGGCACTGTGATTGTGAAGAGTCTTTTTTTCATAGTATCGTTGCAAGTTATGACCCTACCGGTACAATGTTTTCCTCGGTAAGGGATACAACGCCAATAAACGCTATCAACGGACTGACCGTCGTCATGATACAAGAAAGCATTCAAAAGAAACCTCGGTTTACCTTTTCGTTATCCACGAATTCAAGTGGCATAATAACTGTGCATTACAACCCAAATAACTAAACAACTTCGCTATGCAAGATGGTAATGATTCCGTAGCAGCTACTGCATGCGCAGGATGTGATGGAGAGAGTGAGCGTTATCCGTCGGGAGGTCTGAATAACGAAGAGTTCAAAGTCACAATGAAAAAATAAGCGTACGACACTCCAATAAATATGTCCGGATGACGATAGAGGGTGGAAGAGGAATCGTATACTCGGGAAATTGTTTTTTTTTTTTTTTCGAGAAATCGTATGCAGCAAGTTGTGTTTTCGGGAAATTTTTATTTTTTTTATGGGGAAAATCAAGAATATATGGGAAGTTGTAAAGTAGAAATAGGGAAATTGTAATTTCGAGAAATTGTTTTCAGGAAATTGTAATTTCGGGAAATTGTGTTCGGGGAATTGTTTTTTCGGGCAATTGGTTTCGGGCAATTGTATTTGGGATATTGTTTTCGGGAAATTGTTTTTGGGAAATTTTCCGCAGAGGGCAATAATTACTATACATATATTATAAGCAGCTGCTTAAAGCAACATTGCGGCGCAAATTTAAACGTCGCATTCATTTTCCATTTTTGGCTCTTCTATAAATTTGATGTCTCTGCTCAATGATGATCACTTATTGAATGAAGTTATTAAATTTTTAAAAGTTCTGCTTCCTTTAATTTGCAAACGATTCCGTTATAAATGATATTTACAAAATAAATAAACTTACAAAAAAAAAACTTAAAGCGGTTTCGCAGCTTAAAAAAGACTTCTAAATTAAAAAATCAAATAATTTTAAATTGAAATAAAAAATGAATTTACTCTCCAAAATAGGAAAGGAATTTTTTCAACATGAACAAATTCTCCAATCCCATATAAATTTTTGGAGAGAAAGTTCATCGTTTTGCGGAATTTGTTCATGGTACTCAGCGCCTGCTAAGCGTAGTGAATCATTTTTCGAGGCAAAGGTCTTTGACTCCCGGGCAAGACCGGGTAAAAATAGCTAGTGAAAAAATAAAATTTCTTAGAATTTGCACTCAAATTTCGAGGGTTGGAATCTGCTAGTATAAACAAATAAGACAATTATGAAGAACTAGCATTTTCGATAAAATATGCATTTATCTTTAGTATATAAACAAAAATTCAACCCATAACTTTAGCCATTTTTTTATTTATTTAGTTATTTATTTAAAGTTTATGGAATTACAAATATCCTTACAGACTAATATGTTTATTTAGTGTATAAAAATAGATATAACAAATAAAATATTGACGATTTAATTATTTAGATAAATAATAATTTTACGTTTCAAATATTCTTTATTTTCGGCCAAATCTATGATGTGGTAAATTCCATTAAATTGCTCACACAATCGGCGAAATGGATCATTATTAGCATAGTTAAATCGAAAATAATTAATTTTTTTTAAGTTTCGATAGAATATTAATTTGAATTTTATTTAACAAGTAATTGGAGTCAAGGTCGCCATGGAATAAAAGAAATTGTTTCTGCACAAATTCGACGAAATTTATATGAATAATGTAACACGGATCCCATATTATACATATTATGTTTGGATATATATGGATCAGAAAATTCTTTACTCCATCGCTTCATTAATCCAAGAACGCCATAAGCTTTGTTTATTGCTGAAGATATATGCGAACGAAAGTTTAATCTATGATCTAATAAAATGCCAAGATCTGAGAATGTATCAACCGAGTCCAATTCATTTTGGTTCACAAAATAAGTAGTATGTAGATTTTTACATCTGTAAAAGGACATATGCTTGCATTTTTTTATATTGAGCTCCATACGGTTTACATTAGACCATCCATAAAAATTATTTAAATTGGATTTTGGCAAAAAAATGTTGAAAGTAATTTTGAAGAGAGGAAAACAGTTTGACATCATCAGCGTACTAGAGAATCTCTGAATGTTGAATAACAGAAGGGAGATCGTTGATAAATAAAGTGAACTAGAATTAATTTTTTTACCCGTTAGCCATTTTCATATACTTGTACCAGTCGTCTCTTCAAACAGGTTTTATTTTCCTATTTTTATAATGTTCTCCACTAATTTAACTGCCCCACAAATGAGAGATTTTTCAAATCACATCATGTCCTTAAAACAACGACCCAGCTCAGTTTCAGTTTTGGACGGATTATATACACAAAATTTAAAAATTATTTGCATTGAGTGCCATTTTGAATACTAATTGTTCAAACAAACGATGTAGTTCTATTTTAGGATTGACAATTACCTGCCACAATTATATGTTAACAACGTGTTTTTTTAATAGTTTTTTTTTTGTGGAACTTTTCCATATTTAAGAGCCAATACATTAAAAAAAAAAAAAAAAAGTTAAAAAAGTATTCATAAACTACTAACGACTCAAATGTCATGTTGCCATAATTTTAATTGAACAAGTTTCCCATAATTCTCAGTCTTATATATTAACAGTAGTTTTCATAGATCAATGACCATTTTATACAAATAAACACCTTTCAAAAAGAAATATTATATTAAATTAAAGAACAAAAATATCCGCATCGCGAAAAAAAATAAGAATTGAAATGGATAAAAAACAAAGAATTTAAATATTTTAAGATCGATGACCTAAAATGCTTAGAAGAACGACGGACAAACGAAAAAAAAACCATAACAAGTACAACTTCTCACACCAGTTAGAGTATAAATTGATCATATCAATAGAATAGAACAATATGAAAATAAGCCAAACACAAAAAAAAATTCTCATAAAAATATCAAAAACAGCAACAAAAAATAGTTATAAATTGACCTGACTAAAAGTAGACAAACCAACCATTCAAGAATATTTAGATCGGTCTAGGTTGATTTTAAGATGCCCTATTACCATGAAATTCGGAAAAGTTTCCTAATCATAATTGATAAGATCATTGATAAAGAAATGATTTCTTGATATATGTATGTATTAAAAACTTACAAAACATATATAAGCCTGATATATAACGAATGAAATAAACAAAAGTTCGGCATTTTGTTCTCAATTTTATTTCGATATTATTGACCAATTAAACCAAAAACTATGACATGAGATTCAAATAGCACTAACTACATTTTTATTAGTTTCGTTGGGTTTGAAAATAATGGCTTTTGAATTGGAACGGAAAAAAAATATTTTTCATAAGTACAATAAAAACAGGAACCTATCGAAACATTTAATAGCAAAAAGAAAAGGAAACGAGAGGACGTGAGGATGGTGAAAATGATCAATGAACGTTTGTCTATTGAAAGCAAATGGTGAATATGGCCAAAGGGAGCCTTCCCTTTTGACCCGCTCAGTAGTATGTGATCACAAAATTAACGTATGGGCAAAAAATTCAGAAAAACGCCAAATCTATAATATTAATAGGCTAGGCGATTTTTTGTTACCGATGTTTTGTTCTACCGTTTTATCCCGATTTTGACCACACGTATATTATTTGAAAGGTATTTTTTTTTGGCTGTTCACCAGATTTACAGATTTTTAATTTTTTTTCCCTTTATTTTGAGTAAATTGCATTTAAAGTTGCTACTAGAATAACCGCGTATGTCATAAAATCAAAATGTTCAGGGGAGCCAAAAAACTTTATATTTGAAATTATGGGCTCGATATAAAGTTTTTAGAGCTTTTTATTTAACAGTCCTGTAGATATGGGCAATAAATACTTTATATAAAATTTTAAGTCAAAAATCTTCAGAGAAATTGATCGTAGAGAAGGACGAAACAACAATATGTAAATTACACTTAAAGTGTGTGCAAATAAAACAACTTATGTCGACAAACGTCGTTTTCTTTGAAAAAGAAAACTACCAATGCAACCACCCATGTAGACATAAGTTGTTGTTGCTTGAAAAATGAATTTTTTGTTCGTCAACAAAAAGTTAACGGGACTTAGGATGAGAATTTAACAACGTATCAAGGATAATAGTGACAAAAAATAACAGAAACAACACAAAAGTTTTTATAAGTGGTTATAAACTGAAAAATAATCCAAAATTATTTTGAATTTTTTTTTCATTAATAACAACGTATGTCGCTATGTGTCGTTTTCTGAGAAAATAATATGTCAGCGATCAAACGTAGGTTGACATACGTCGATAGTGCTGCAAATTAATTTAATAAACATTTAAGTTACGTCGTTATTTAAAGAAAAAACTCAGAAATGGTCAATATTTAAAAAAAAAATTAACACATGTAAAGAGCGTTAAAAATTAATATATTTGGCATCGTTAACTCAAAACTGACAAAAATGTACATACGCGATTATTCCAGAAAACCACAGATATGTGTGTTTATTAAATTTGTTAATGAGTTTGTTATCTTCATTCACAATAATAATTAACCAAAAAAGTGTTGGTTTGTGAATTGGCTAAGTTGAAAAATAAAGTTGTCTAGAAATTGCACTCGAATTTCAGGCGCTGGAATCTGCTAGTATTAAAAAATATGTGTAAACAAACCTTTTTTGTATTAACTTTTATTTATTTATTAGATGCGAGATTAGACAAAATTAGAAATAAAATATTGATACCATGTCTTCCGAATTCTCCTTTGGTACTTCAGCCATGTATCTCTGATTACCGCATGCATCTATGGTTTTTAACTCTTTTCTAATTCTTTGTTCGATATCCACTCTTTTCTTTAAGTTTTTCCAAAAAGTTCCTATGGGTCGAAGTTAGGGTACATTTGGTGGGTTATTATCTTTCGGCACAAATTTAATTTTCTGTGATTTAAGCTTTCCATGATACCTGTGGTGTAGTGAAACGACAATAAGTCTGGCCAGAAAACTGTTTTTTTCATTTCCGTGGTACTTGGTGATGAATCTTCCAAGTTCTGGAATACACTTTTCGTTCTACGCGTTTGCATTTACAGCTAATCTGCCCTTGAAAAATATTGATACCAAGCTCACAATAAAACTTTCCTGGAAATTTGCCTAACATACTACAAGGAGTGAAAACTCCGTGTCCTACCAATGAAAAACCAGTTTTTTGGATACGAAATAAATTTTATTCTTCAACCTAATCTCCGTTAAGTGAAACGCACCTCTTCCAATGATCCTCTAACATCTTGATACCCTTGAAAAAGTATGATTTGTCAAATTCTTCAAAATAGACTTCCGTCTCTGATATGACTTTTTCGTTTGTGGAAAATCTCTTTCCCTGGAGCCATCTTTTCAAGTTTGGGAACAAATAATAATCGCTGGGGGCCAGATCTGAAGAACATGGGGGTGGGGGAGCAATTTTTAGTGTAAAGCTTCAAGTTTTCTGAAGCCAATTCATTCCAAAAACTCAACAAAATACTTGGCAGTTATTGTTTTTCCTTTCTTCAAGTACTCAATAAATATTATACCAAGTGCATCCCGAAAACCGCTGGCCATTACCTTTCCAGCCGATTGTTGAGTCTTTGGCCGCTTTGGTCGTTTTTCGCACGCTTGTACCCACTTTGCAAACTGTCTGTTGGACTCCGGTGCATAATAATGAGACCATGTCTCATCCATTGTTATAAATCGAAGTAAAAATTCAGTTGAATTTACTTCAAAATCTCCAAGGCATACTTTGAATCATGAACACGTTTCAGCTTTTGTTCAGCTGCTAAAAATCGCGACATCAATCGAGGAGAAAGCTGTTTCATATTTAAATGATCATGTGAGATATTCCGAACTCGATCTGTTGATATCTCTATAATGTCAACAACCTCACTCATTTTCATTTTTCGATCATCAGTACAACCTGATGCACTTTTCGTACGTCTTCTTCGGTAACTGCCTCATTTGGACGACCAATATGATCTGCATCCTCTGTGCTAGTACGGCCACGTTTAAATTCGGAATACCATGTTTTAACCATTGAATATGACGGTGGAGATTCACCGTGGTATTTATCAATCTATTCCTTGGCTTGGTCAGTATCTTTTTCCACCCAAAAACAATGTTTAATCAAAACACGAAACTGTTTGCAATCCATTTTTCTCAAACTTTAAAAGCAGCAATTATTTTTAAAACGGTAAATTTTTTTTTTTCTAATTAATGAAATGTCAGGAAATTTTGACACAATTTTCCAATAATTGGCCCTACTGAATTAGCAGACCAAACTGGCACTTGTCACGCCATCTCTATGTGAGACCATGTACTTTTCAATCCATGTAGTATATGGATGTTTTGGTCTCTTCATGCTCAGAAGACTGAAACTATTACTTTTCTTGCCATTCATTATTTTCCACTGTAAAGTTCGACTCATTATCTATCACACATTTGTACACAGTGGTTGCAGAGAAATAATTTTAAGAGAGGAGACGTAGTCTGGATTTAATATTTTTAATTGCCGCTCAGTTATTACTGGTGCCGTTGTTTTCATTTTCTTCTTCTCCAGATATTTCCTATATTTTTGTGAGATTGATATTTGTTTTTCAACATCCGGAAAAATTTTCCGCTGCGTCCCACAATTTCAGCTTTCAATTTACGGCGAACTTTTAAGTCTCGCAATAGACATTTCCTTCCCGATCCACATTTCTTTCTACAATTTTATTGTTCTATATCAAGTTTACTATCTTGCAAAGGTTTTTTTGAATCCCATGTCCTTGAAATTACTAAGAATGTCCATCTTTGTCTTGGACGGATTTTCTTTGCAAAATTTTCAAATCAGTTTACGTGAATCTAATTCGTTTAGTGATATTTTTATTACGAATTGCTCAATGATGCTCGTGTTAATATTTTCTAATGAACAAATTATTACCGTTATATTTTCCTAAAAAATTGTTGCCGTAAACAATATAGATTTTTCTGGCCAAAAGTTAGATTAAAATGTTTGAGAGCCCAAAAAGTCCTAAGTAGTGATTGAAATAACGAAAACATTATTTTAAAATTATTTAAAAATAACGGAATCAGTGTTACCATATGTACAGATTTATCTACTCTTTGAAAAAGAACTAGATTTGTAGGCAATATGTTCCTGTGTTATGAAAACGGGAATTTCTCTTAACAGCAGACACCTTAATGGTGAAATTAACAAAGAGGTGTGCCTAAAAAAACATATATTAGCATTTAAGATAAGGTCTGTTGCTACAAGATTTAGTAAGGTGCCACTATGCAAGATAGACTATTTCACCCCCAAAGACCAGATTTCACTTAATTAATCCGAATTACGACTAGTGGACTATTAATAAAGGTAATAATGAAGATATGATGGAGTATTTGCACAGATGCTGTATAGCTTAGTGGAACCGGGAACCTGCATTTGGCTTTCGTGCAAAAGTACGTTGCATGGCTTGCCACAGGAGCTTGGATTGTGTCGGGCTTGAAGATTATTAGACCATTGCAGAGGGTTGCTCGAAATATTGCACCTACAACCGCTGTGAACATTTACTCTGATAGTCAAGCCACGCTATTTCAATGGAATCAATGTTCCTTCGAGCATTGGGATCGTTGCTACTTTCTGATCTCTCTGACCTCTCAAATGTTGAAATCCTACATCTTAATAATAATAACAATAAATTCCCGTCGTTCCTATAAGGAGCATAGGGCCATAACATATCTGTTCCATTCAATTCTGTCCAACGCTAGTGCCTTAATTTCGTTCCAGATCTTGTACATTCTGGCAGCTTCCAATTCAATTTGGCGACGCCATGTGTGTGATGGTCTTCCTCTTATTCGGCTACCTTGATGGTTCCATTCAATAGCATTTCTTGTGGTATCATTCAGTGGCCTTCGCAAGGTATGACCAATCCAACGCCATTTTCTTCTAAGAATTTCATTACTAATGGGGGTTTGATTTGTTTCTCTCCATAGCCTTTCGTTCGAAATTGTTTGAGACCAAAATATTCTTAGAACTCTTCTTAGACATCGATTTACAAGCACTTGCAATGAGTTCATATCACGAACTGCTGCGTTCCAAGACTCGCATCCATAAAGAAGCACGGATTTAATGCAAGAATTGAAAATGTTCATTTTTGTTCTTTTTGACATGTGAGGAGATCGCCAAATGGGATTTAAGAGACCAAATGATCGCTTACCAAGATTAATGCGACTCTGTGCATCATTATGGAACCACCCGTTGTTGTTAATAAACTACCCAGGTAGGTGAAGTTGGAAACATCTTCTAACACTATATCATTTATGGAAAACGTTCTGTTGTTTGAAGAGTTGATGCGCATTACCTTGATCTTTGCTATGTTTATTTTCATACCGGCTTTTTCTGCTTCTTTCTGTACTGCTGTGATCTTTGCCGCCATGTCGTTGTAGTTATGTGAAAGCAGACAAATGTCATCAGCATAGTCGAGATCCTCAAGCCTTCTATGAAATCCCCATGAAATTCCTCCTTCTTCACGGGTTGCTTTATTCATGATGTTGTCTAAGACTATGTTGAAAAGCAGGGGGGATAAAATGCAACCTTGTCTCACGCCAGTATTTACGGTAAATCTATCACTCACGCAACCTTCATGCATCACTCTGCAGCACACATTATTATAGAGGGCTTGAATCAATGATATAATCTTGGTGGGTGTGCCTTTACATGCGAGGGCATTCCAAATAGCCGAGAGAGAGAGGGTATCAAAGGCCTTCTCGAAGTCTATGAAAACGAGGTACAAAGGGGATCTCCACTCGACGGACTGTTCTATTATAATCCGGAGGCTGTTCACATGGTCTATGCAGGATTTTTGGGGTCGAAAGCCAGCTTGTTCATTGCGAAGATTTGAAACGAATGCGGCTGAGAGTCTTTTGTTTATAATCTGTGTTATAACTTTGTTTGCTATGTTGATGAGTGTGATACCACGCCAATTTCTACATTGAGCTAAGTCTCCTTTTTTGGGATGTTAATGATTAACCCTTCCTTAAGTTCATCGCATAGTTGATTAGTCCTCCAAAATTCCTCAATAATTTTATACATAAAACGGGCGCTTGTTTAAAAAGCACGGGGGAGATGTTATCTATACCTGGGGACTTGTTGTTCTTAAGGGCAATTATGGATTCTATAATTTCGGGTATATCAGGGCATTCTGTAGGTATATCATTCCTTATATCGTGGTGGTCGCAGTCACAAGGATCGTGCTGTATGGATACTGTATCTGACAACATAGTAGTATAATGTTGCAACCATAATTCCATTTGTCCACTTTTTGATGTAATTATTTCGCCGTTGTTGGATTTAAGATGTTTTGCCGTTGTAAAGTTATTGTTAATAGCTTTATATATATAGCAGACCCACATACCCCTATTGACGCCATTCACACCAGCTTTGAAATTCATAAACATACCGACACGTGTATCAAATCTATGTTATTAAGATAACAATAAAAACAACTCACTTACAATTCCCAACCAGTTCATATATAAAATGGGATAAGTATGTAAATTTGGTGTGGAGAAGGGCAGTCTTTTGTCTCGGCAAGACACCGTGTAGAATCACTTTATAGTAAAGTAAAGAATTCATGCATTTAATCCAGCGGTTTCAGCTCACTTCTTCCGATCATCTAGCGGCCTCAGCTGACTGCTTCCGATAATCCAACGGCCTCACAAATTCTGTTTAGTACCCTCGCTGGCAACGCTAAAGTGCCACGACGTAATTACCAAACTATTTTATCATCAATACCGTGGGCAATACGTTTCCAACCACCGACGACACACCGTTTGGTAATTGTCATCTACCGAGAGATACCGGATCACTCTATTGCACGTTGCTGATCTACCGACTACTGAAACCATCTATTAACGTTCCCGATAAACTTTTATAGGCATCTTCAGACCTAGTGGCCATACGAGAATTGACCTATATTACCCTAAGCTCCAGATTATTGTGGTTTGTATGTGTTTATTATATCCATAAATCACTCAAAAAATATGAAGCATATGGCTTATTTTAATCATAGTCCTCATATGAACCTCCCGATATGCGCTTTAATTTGTATAGAGATTTAACCGATAAACGATTTAACTCAAATACATCTGGTACATGTTTTTGCGACACATACATAAGTGACACATAAGTATAGTCTGGATCTGAAAGTTTTGCACCTAGTCCCAATATAATAATAAACACCTTAGATGTAAAAAGACTAGGTCCAAAAATGGTCCTTCTGCACAATTTCATTACCTTCATATGAATATCTTTATTAACCAGATGGGTTGTTCGTAACTCCAAATTTGTAATATTAATAGGCAAGGCGATGTCTTATGACCGATGTAACTTTGTCAGTATTAATCCTATTGTGACCAATCATACCTCATTTGAAAGGTAGTTCTATTTAGCTGTCCACCAGATTTACAGATTTGCACCGCCTGGAACATTTCTTCGGAGTAATGCTCACTTAAAGTTGCTACTAACACTACATAAAGTTATACAAAAATTGTATATGTAAGCCCTATGTTGAATTGAAAAATAATTTTGGACATAAACCAATAACGGCAAGAACACAGTCGAGTTTCATTATAATAATTGCATATTACACCCCCAGTGATGAACTGTGAATTGCCTCTAATTAGCAAGCCTTTAGCATACAAGGTGGTTTAAAACCTTGAGGCTCTTATTTCTGTGTGTTAAACATTTATTTAAAATGAAATAAATTTAATGAAGTAAGTAGATTAAAAAAACATTGAGCGAAATAACTTGAATGAAAAGATAGAATTTGCACTCGAATTTGGAGGGCTAGGCTCTGCTAGTATAGTGTGAATAGTCAAAAGCCAAATTATTTCCGAAAAATGGTTAAAACAAAAATAAATCATAAAATAAATTTATTTAAATTTAATTCTGTTATTGGGTATTTTGAGTTTAGCTTAAACACAAAAAAAAAAAAAAATAGTCGCACTTAAAGTGCAAAATGTAATAAAAATCAATTACCTCTGACTGCTGTAGGGTATTCAAATGGAAATAGTAGTTGTTTTAAGCTGATATTTAATACCAGATAAGCCCAACACAACATATTTTCAATATCTTCTAAACTGACACCTATTTGCCAAAGCTTAAACACCAAAAAACGAAACAGAACAAAACGGAACAGAACAGAAAAAGAACAAGAAACTACATACGTAAAAAAAAAAAACAAAAACTTTACAAGAGAAAACGTTAGAATTTCATCAGTAACCATAAACTTTAGATGTAAAATAAACTAAATGTACAGTTTTAGACGGTTGCTGACATGACTTTGATGAATTGATTTAAGGTTGTCATGATTTCAATATGAATAGCACAACAACAGCAACAACAGCAATGAAGAATAACAACAAACAGCAAAACTAGAAAAGAAGTTGAATATGTCGTTCTTCTATAAAATGGTAAAAAAAAAAAAATCATAAAAAAAAACTTATACACATGATGTTTTGATTTCATATTAAGGGTGCTCAGAGCCTGTGACTAAAATGATATTTTCTACTTAAGTGTCTGCATAAAAAAGTTTTTAAGCAGAGATTTTTTAGAATTTATATTTCTAAAATATTACAGATACAAACACATAGTAATGGTAAAACTTACGGAACTATGAATTTACTTAGAACGAGTTTTAGAGTTAACACTTACACTTAGTTTAGGAACTATTTGAATAGAGTGAGTTTCTGCGATGATAATTAAACTTAGTTCGATTAAATTAGAATTTATCTTTCCCTCAAATAGGTTAAGGCTATAAGACGTGAGATTTTGCGATTTCAGTTAAACTTAGTTTAGTTACAATTAGTTTAGTTAAACTTAAATTTCTTTTAGTTAAACTAAGTGAAGTTAAACTTAGTTTAGTTAAACCTAAATTTATATTTTTTTAAGCTAAGTGTAGTTAAACTTAGTTTAGTAAAGCTTAGTTTAGTCAAACTTAGTTTAGATAAACATTGTTTTGGTAGTTAAACTTAGTTCATTTAAACTTAGTTTAGTTAAACTTATTTTAGTTACACTTAGTTTTGTTTAGTTCTTTAAATTTCGTTTCGTTAAACTTAGTTTAGTTAAAATCACGATTTTTAACGCTTTAGACCGAGTTTTTGGAACGTCAGTTAAACTTTACATAATCAAATTTTTTCCCTTAAATAGGGTTAGGTCATAAGACTGCGATTTTTTGATGCCAATTGAACTTAGTTTATTTCAACTTAGTTTATTTAAACTTAGTTTAGTTAAATTTTGTGCAGTTAAACTCAGCTTAGTTAAACTTAAATTTATTTTAGTCAAACTTAGTTTAGTCTGACCTAGTTTAGATAAACTTAGTTTAGATAAACAAAGTTTCGTTATATTGACTTTAATAAAACTTAGTTTAGCTAAACTTAGTTTAGTTTTATTTTGTTATTTAAATTTAGTTTCGTTATACTTAGTTTAATGCTTTAGGCCGAGTTTTTGGTTAAACTTTGCTTAATCAAATTTTTTCCTTCAAATAGGATAAGGTGATAAGACTGAGATATTGCGATGTTTAGTTAAACTTAGTTTAGTGAAAATCAGTATTTTAAACTAAGTTTAGTTAAACTTAGTGTAGTTAAATTTAGTTTAGTTAAACTTAAATTTATTGTAGTTATATTTAGTGTAGTTAAACTTTGTTTAGTTAAATTTAGTTTCGTTAAACTTAGTTTAGTTCAAATCCCGATTTTCAACGCTTAAGACCAAGTTTTGGGAATGTCAGTTAAATTTTATTTAATCAAATTCAAGTTTTTAACTATTTTGTCAAATAAAAGACTAATTTTTTGGAATGTCAATTAAACTTAGTGTAGTTAAACTCACAATGTTTAACGCAATCCATTTCTAAATTTCATCTAGTAAAATTTTAAAATAATTAAAATGAAATATAAATTTATTTTAAAATTTTGATTCCTGAAATATTACAGTTCTAATTGAAAAAAAATTAACTATGCATTTACTTGGAAGGAGTTTTAGGATTAACACTTAAACTTAATTAAATAATTATTTGACTAGAGCTAGGTTTTGGGATGTCCCTCAAACTTAATTCGATTATATAGAGTTTTAACTCTTTCCCCAAATAGTATAGGTTTTAGGATATCAGTTAAACTTAGTACAGTCAAACTTAGTTTAGTTAAACTTATTTTACTTAAAAGTAGGCTTCTTTAACTTAGTTTAGTTAAACTTAGTTTACTGAAATTTAGTTTAGTTAAACTCAGGTTAATGAAACTTAATTTAGTTAAACTTAGTTTAGTAAAATTTTAAAATAATTAAAATAATATATACAATTTCGGATGCTAAAAAACACATTGTAATTATAAAAAACGGAACTCTGACTTTACGTACAACGAATTTCAGGGTTAACACTTAAACCTAATTAAGTAATTATTTGATTAGAGCTAAATTTTGGAGAGTCCCTTAAACTTAAGTCGATTTCCTGGAGTTTTAACTATTTCCCCAACTAGTATAGGTTTCAGCATATCAGTTAAGCTTTGTTTAGTCAAACTTAGTTCAGTAGAACTCAGTTTAGTTAAACTTAGTTTACTGAAATTCAATTTAGTAAATTTAGTTTACTGAAAATCAATTTAGTAAACTTAGTTTAGTGAAATTTAGTTTAGTTAAGCTTAGATTACTGAAATTTAGTTTAGTTAAACTCATTTTAGTTTAAATCAGTTCAATTAAACTTAGTTTAATTAAACTTATTTTAGTAGAACTTAGTTCAGTTAAACTCAGTTTACTGAAAATCAATTTAGTAAACTTAGTTTACTGACATTTAGTTTAGTTAGGCATAGATTACTGAAATTTAGTTTAGTTAAACTCAGCTTAGTTAAAATCAGTTCAGTTAAACTTAGTTTAGTTAAACTTATTTTAGTAGTACTTAGTTTAGTTAAACTTAGCTTACTGAAATTCAATTTATTAAACTTAGTTTACTGAAATTCAATTTAGCTAAACTTAGTTTTGTTCTACATAGTTTAGTTGAACTTACGTTAGTTAAACTTAGTTTAGTTAAACTTATTTTACTAAATATTAGGTTTTTAACTTAGTTTAGTTAAACTTAGTTTACTGAAATTAAGTTTCGTTAAACTTAGTTTACTGAAATTTAGTTTAGTTAAACTTAGTTTACTGAAATTCAATTTATTAAACTTAGTTTACTGCAATTCAATTGAATTAAACATAGTTCAGTTAAACTTAGTTTAGTTAAACTTAGTATAGTTAAACTTAGTTTAGTTAAACTTAGCTTAATTAAACTTATTTTACTCAAAATAAGGTTTTTTAACAAAGTTTAGTTAAACTTCTTTTACTGAAATTTAGTTAAGTTAAAGTTAGTTTACTGAAATTTAGTTTAATTAAACTCAGTTTAGTTAAAATCAGCTCAGTTAAACTTAGTTTACTTAAACTATTTTAATAGAACTTAGTTTAGCTTAATTCGTTTACTGAAATTTAGTACAGTTAAACCTAGTTTAGTTTACTTAAAATTTGGTTTTTAACACTTAGTTTTGTTAACCACAGTTGAGCTAAACATAGTTTAGTTAAACATAGTTTAGTTAAATGTAGTTTGGTAAAACTGACGAGGCTTATGCTTTATACCGATAATGTTAGTTAAACTCTGGTTAATCACACTCAAGTTTTTGACCATTTTGTAAAATAGTTTTAAGTTATAAGTTTTTGGGATGTCATTTAAGCTCAGTTTAGTTGAACTCAGGATATATAAAACTTCAGGACGATTTTTTTTGGATTGTAATTAAATTTTGTCTATTTATATTATTTATTTATAGTTATAAAATATAATGCTTAGTTTAGATAAACTCAATATTTTTAAAGTTTTTTGAATTTCAGTTAAGTTTAGTTAAGCAACGTTTAGGGCGAGTTTTTCGGAATACAATTTAACAAAATTTGGTTTAATTTATGATATCTAAGTTTTGTTCAAATAAATTGAAGGTTATTGACGTTAAAAAGTCTTATTCTAAAGCCTTAAAAATCGTAAGTTTAACTAAACTACGTTTTATTTACAAATCAAAAACCCCGGTTTATAACTTAAAACTATTGTAGTAAAGAAGTAAAAACTTGAGTTTAATTAAAACTTCAAAAGTCATGGTATTTGAAATTACCACAAAATTCAATTTGTTCCATGTTATACGATACTGTGAGTACCCTTAACCGCTAACCGTGTGTTTTATTTGTATGAACTTTTCAAACTACCTTTTTTAATAATTTGCATATATGTAGGTATTTTGCTAAAAAAAAAATAAAAATAACCACAAAAAAACAACAATATTTTTGCAAAAATAATTAATGTTTTGGATAAATCCAAAATGTTTATTTATTAGAAAAACGTGAAATATTGTCTGATGTGGTTAATTTCTGCCCAAAGCCATGTATGTGTCCGTCTATTTAAAACAAATATTTATGAATTGTTTTGCAAAATGTGTTAATTTGAACAATATTTTGTTGTTGTTGTTTTCAATATAAGATTTATTTCTCAAACGTGATTGAATCAATGTAACTTTCACATTATTCAATTATAAATTTGAAAAAAATCTAAATAACAAAAATAATAAATATGTTTGCAAAATATTTAATTAAATTGAAAGTAAGTCAAAGAAATTTAATTTAAAAAAACACATTTAAAATAATCACTGTTTATTAATGAAGACATAGAAATTTGTAGGGAATGTTTTGGAAATCACAGTTCTAAATGAGGGACATTTTAAAAACCAGCATGAGATAATTAATAAATAACCTCTTAAATTGTACAAATGCTTAAAATATTAAAGATTTATGATTAGAGCTAAGGATTTCAAGCACTAAAAAACCGAAAAAGAGGAAAAAATTCACTAAAACATTAAAACATATGTAAGTGGTCAGAAGTCATAACAGCCAAAATTTTTAATTGAACATTTTTTAAAAACAAATCGCTATCTGAAATCAGGTGATTACGATCACAACATGCTTATTAGACATTAAACTAAAATATAAAAAAAAATGTTAATAACTAATTAGTTAATAACTAAGTAGTGAGTAATAATTGAATTTAATGACATTGGCTCTTTAAATCAATTAGTTTAAATTTTTTTGAAAAATCGTAAAATTAATTACTTTTTTTCAAGTTGGAAGCATGAAATTTTGTGGGGCGTTAATAACTCACTTTTGCTCTAACTTGGCTGTTATTACTTGTGACCACAGGTATATGCATTTATAGTCATTTTTTAATAAAAAAAATATATAAATATGAATGTCTATTGTACCATATTAACAAGTAAAATATTTATACAAACTAAGCAAATCACAATTTGTATAAACAAATAAATATATTTTTTAAATTACACTGTTCAACAAATTAAAAAAAAAAAATTACTGCAGAAACGAAGTATATTTTTTAACTAATCGGGTGCGCTGAATTCGAAATTGGGCTATCACGTCTTGTTCATTTTTTATTGCATGCTGGCCATCTGTAAAACAGTCAATACTGACACTACAATTTCACAATTATTAATTTGACAGAAGCCCACGTTCATTCTAAATCTTCATAATAGGAGCATTTAAGCATGTCAGAGAGATCGTGTGTTACCGATTCAAGCTAATTTGTGTGGTGAATATTTGGTTGGAAAAAAAGGATATGCAATATCAGAATCATTCAAATATGCATATTTACATTATTTTGGTTTTGCTGTCAGAATCTTGGACAAACCGTGGACACCGACAATGTTTTGCAATAGTTGCAGAACTGTTTTATACAAGTGGTCAAATGGCAGGAAAATCTATTTCGATTTTCCAATTCCAGTACTTTGGAGAGAGTCAAGTAACCACCAAACTAAATGTCCCATCGGTTTCCAAACCAGTTCAACGTCCACCAAATGATCCATTACCAGTCATTCCGAGTGCTATGAGCAGTGATTTCGAAACATCTTTCACCAGCAGTGGTAATTTGTATGAGGCTGATGATGATCTAATTCGGGATTTACATTTAACGAAGCAGGACGCAGAATTACTAGCTTCACGCATGCAGCAGTGGAAACATATTGCAGTGGGGACAAAAGTAACAATCTATAGAGATAGAGGCTTGGAATTGGCTGCAAATTTTCAAAAGAAACTCTCTATTCTATACTGTACTGATGTTGATGGTTTATTTCAAAAAATGAACCAGACATATGACAAAACTGAATGGAGATTATTTATTGATGGCTCTAAGTACAGTTTAAAGGCTCTTCTATTGCATAATGGGAATGAAAAACCATCCATACCAATTGCTCATGTTATTAATACAAAGGAAAATTACGAATCAATGACAGACAAATTGTTGCTGAATTATTGAAAAATTATCACGAATTAGGTGCACGAATGTCACTCAAAATGCATTTTCTTCATTCGAATTTAGATTTATTTTCCACAAAACCTGGGTGCAGTGAACGACGAACAAGGGGAGCGTGCTCACCAAGATTTTAGGAAAATTTAAAGAAATTATCAAGGATTTTGGGACAAAAGCATGGTGGGAGACAATTGCTGGACTCTAATACGTGAAACCGAACCAACAAAATGCAAACGACGTGTTGGCTAGTGTTATTTTCATTACTACTTCACTACACTTTTCCTTTCTTACTGGAACAATAGGGGCTATAAAAACATTCAAAAATACATATAACAAACTATATTCTCATGCCACTTGACTCCCTTTCTTTGAAATGGTATCAAGAAAAACTATTTCAATTAAAATTTTAAAATTGACCTTTGCATGGAATTACCCTAATATAATTTTTCGTCCAGCTTCTGTAGTTTCCTTTTGTTTTCGTTCCTTTAAAAAAACATCATGTGAGTCCAATCACAGGGGAGATGTGTAAACATCTGGCAATTAAAGATTTTTATGGCTCTTTTTTAAAGTCAAACAGAAAGCGCCATCTATGTATCACTTATAGCAAACCACTGCAGGGGCTCTGCTATTATAAAAGTTTTTATTATTATTTTTAATTTTTTATTTTTAATTTTGAATTAAAAATTTTTTTTTCTCGTTTTTAATTTTTAATTTTTTACAACTCATTTTTTATTTTTTATTTTTTGTTTTTAATTTTTAATTTTTAATTTTTAATTTTTAATTTTTAATTTTTAATTTTTAATTTTTAATTTTTAATTTTTAATTTTTAATTTTTAATTTTTAATTTTTAATTTTTAATTTTCAATTTTTAATTTTCAATTTTTAATTTTCAATTTTTAATTTTTAAGTTTTTTAATTTTAATCGAAAAATACTTCTTTATAGCTATTGATTCGTTATACATATGTATCAGTGAAACCTTCGTACAACGAAATTTGAATAAATACGAAAAAATTCGTACGAAAAATTCGTTTTTTTTTATCCAAATTCTATTTTACACGAAAATACCATGTTTTCCACCAGATTTAAACGCCATTGTTCGGTCTGGTGCACATTTAAAAAATAATCCAGTTTCGTCTGCATTAAAAATATTGTGCGGTTCATATTCTTCCAACAAACTTGGTAAAAATGTTTTCCATTCAGAACATACTTGATCACTTACGCTGGCACTTTCTCCACTCACTTTTCGAAATCCGATATCATGGCGCTTTTTAAAATTATCAAGCCAACCGTTACTAGCTTTAAAATCTTTGTGTACCAGACGTGCTGCAAACTGTTCAGCTTTGGTTTTTACCATCAGTCCTCCTAAAGGAATGTTTTGAATTCGACATTATAAACCATTTAAATAAACATTGCTCAGCGTCTTCATGTTCTGCAAGGCGCATTCTTTTGCATTTTAAAGGTTTAGTGTTGCAAATAATCTCCCGATTTTTTAAAATTGTAGAAAGCGTACTTGGCGGTATATTAAATTTTTTAGCAATGTCTTGCTTATATTTGTCACCACGATCAACAGCATCAGTTATAGAATTTTTTTCTCGTATAGACATTGATTTACGCTTTAATGCACTTATTTTGACAAGAATCAAAAACAAATTGACTATGTTTCTGACGCATTACATATGCGTTTGCAAACACATTTAAACTTCGTTGTTTTGATAACGGGACTTTACCGTTTTGCTTACCAATTATATTTGCTTTATTCTGACTTCGTTATATAGGGGCTATAGACTCGACACTTCGTTATGTAGAGGCTTTTGATAACGGGACTTTAACGACTTACAAAAATGTTATATTTCTCAAATATGATTTCGTTGTATAGAGGCTTTTGAAAAATACTTCGCTATATAGAGGCTTTATAGCTCAGAATTTCTTCGTTATAGCTATAGAGCATTTTTGTATGAAAAACTATGCTATAAAGAGGTTTTTCAGGGGACTCAGCAACAAATTCGTTTCACTGTATTTATTTTTCATTTTTTAATTTAAATTTTAAATTTTTTATTTGTCATTTTTCATTTTTTAATTTTAATTTTTAATTTTTAATTCTTTATTTTTTATTTTTAGTTTTTAATTATTCATTTTTTTATTTTTAATTTTTAATTTTTCATTTTTAATTTTTAATTTTTAATTTTTAATTTTTAATTTTTAATTTTTAATTTTTAATTTTTAATTTTTAATTTTTAATTTTTAATTTTTAATTTTTAATTTTTAATTTTTAATTTTTAATTTTTAATTTTTAATTTTTAATTTTTAATTTTTAATTTTTAATTTTTAATTTTTAATTTTTAATTTTTAATTTTTAATTTTTAATTTTTAATTTTTAATTTTTAATTTTTAATTTTTAATTTTTAATTTTTAATTTTTAATTTTTAATTTTTAATTTTTAATTTTTAATTTTTAATTTTTAATTTTTAATTTTTAATTTTTAATTTTTAATTTTTAATTTTTAATTTTTAATTTTTAATTTTTAATTTTTAATTTTTAATTTTTAATTTTTAATTTTTAATTTTTAATTTTTAATTTTTAATTTTTAATTTTTAATTTTTAATTTTTAATTTTTAATTTTTAATTTTTAATTTTTAATTTTTAATTTTTAATTTTTAATTTTTAATTTTTTAATTTTTAATTTTTAATTTTTAATTTTTAATTTTTAATTTTTAATTTTTAATTTTTAATTTTTAATTTTTAATTTTTAATTTTTAATTTTTAATTTTTAATTTTTAATTTTAATTTTTAATTTTTAATTTTTAATTTTTAATTTTTAATTTTTAATTTTTAATTTTTAATTTTTAATTTTTAATTTTTAATTTTTAATTTTTAATTTTTAATTTTTAATTTTTAATTTTTAATTTTTAATTTCTAATTTTTAATTTTTAATTTTTAATTTTTAATTTTTAATTTTTAATTTTTAAATTTTAATTTTTAATTTTTAATTTTTAATTTTTAATTTTTAATTTTTAATTTTTAATTTTTAATTTTTAATTTTTAATTTTTATATTCTTTTATTCTTTAATTTTATTTTCCATTTTTTTTTTTTTTTTTTTGATTTCATTTCTTATTTATTTCTTTTTTTATTTTATTTTTTATTTCATTTTCAATTTTTTATTTTTTATTTTTTATTTTTCATTTTTTATTTTTAATTATTTATTTCTCATTTCTTATTTTTAATTTTTAATTTTTAATTTTTTAATTTTTAATTTTTAATTTTTAATTTTTAATTTTTAATTTTTAATTTTTAATTTTTAATTTTTAATTTTTAATTTTTAATTTTTAATTTTTAATTTTTAATTTTTAATTTTTAATTTTTAATTTTTAATTTTTAATTTTTATTTTTTAATTTTTAATTTTTAATTTTTAATTTTTAATTTTTAATTTTTAATTTTTAATTTTTAATTTTTAATTTTTAATTTTTAATTTTTAATTTTTAATTTTTAATTTTTTATTTTTAATTTTTAATTTTTAATTTTTAATTTTTAATTTTTAATTTTTAATTTTTAATTTTTAATTTTTAATTTTTAATTTTTAATTTTTAATTTTTAATTTTTAATTTTTAATTTTTAATTTTTAATTTTTAATTTTTAATTTTTAATTTTTAATTTTTAATTTTTAATTTTTAATTTTTAATTTTTAATTTTTAATTTTTAATTTTTAATTTTTAATTTTTAATTTTTAATTTTTAATTTTTAATTTTAATTTTTAATGTTTAATTTTTAATTTTTAATTTTTAATTTTTCGTTTTTCATTTTTCGTTTTTCATTTTTCATTTTTTATTTTTCATTATTTAATTTTCATTTTTAATTTTTTGTTTCTAATTTTTTATTTTTCATTTTTATTTTTTTAATTTTTAATTTTTAATTTTTAATTTTTAATTTTTAATTTCTAATTTTTAATTTTTAATTTTTAATTTTTAATTTTTAATTTTTAATTTTTAATTTTTAATTTTTAATTTTTAATTTTTAATTTTTAAATTTTAATTTTTAATTTTTAATTTTTAATTTTTAATTTTTAATTTTTAATTTTTAATTTTTAATTTTTAATTTTTATATTCTTTTATTCTTTAATTTTATTTTCCATTTTTTTTTTTTTTTTTTTGATTTCATTTCTTATTTATTTCTTTTTTTATTTTATTTTTTATTTCATTTTCAATTTTTTATTTTTTATTT
Organism: Cordilura impudica; assembly: GCA_963682025.1. Classification (NCBI taxonomy): domain Eukaryota; kingdom Metazoa; phylum Arthropoda; class Insecta; order Diptera; family Scathophagidae; genus Cordilura; species Cordilura impudica. The sequence goes on along the minus strand of OY821519.1, from coordinate 24,334,349 downwards.
TTTATTTTTCATTTTTTATTTTTAATTATTTATTTCTCATTTCTTATTTTTAATTTTTAATTTTTAATTTTTAATTTTTAATTTTTAATTTTTAATTTTTAATTTTTCATTTTTAATTTTTAATTTTTAATTTTTAATTTTTAATTTTTAATTTTTAATTTTTAATTTTTAATTTTTAATTTTTAATTTTTAATTTTTAATTTTTAATTTTTAATTTTTAATTTTTAATTTTTAATTTTTAATTTTTAATTTTTAATTTTTAATTTTTAATTTTTAATTTTTAATTTTTAATTTTTAATTTTTAATTTTTAATTTTTAATTTTTAATTTTTAATTTTTAATTTTTAATTTTTAATTTTTAATTTTTAATTTTTAATTTTTAATTTTTAATTTTTAATTTTTAATTTTTAATTTTTAATTTTTAATTTTTAATTTTTAATTTTTAATTTTTTATTTTTAATTTTTAATTTTTAATTTTTAATTTTTAATTTTTAATTTTTAATTTTTAATGTTTAATTTTTAATTTTTAATTTTTAATTTTTCGTTTTTCATTTTTCGTTTTTCATTTTTCATTTTTTATTTTTCATTATTTAATTTTCATTTTTAATTTTTTGTTTCTAATTTTTTATTTTTCATTTTTATTTTTTCATTTTTAATTATTAATTTTTTTTTACGTTTTCATTTTTTATTTTTAATTTTTTATTCTTTATTTTTCATTTTTTAATTTAAAGTTATTAATTTTTCTTTTTTTATTTTTCATGTTTTAAAACGTATTTATAACGCTATTCGCTCCCTGATTTTATTTTCAAACACTTCCTAATTAAATCGTGCCTTCATTTTATCTCCAACCACTTCCTAATATTTTCACCAATACAATCGTACCTCACACCGTTTTTGTCTCACTCTGTTTTTCTGATTGTATTGTGAAATAGATGTTTACCACCCTGAGCTCATAGATGTTTACACATCAAAAATATACAGATATCTATAAAGTGTGAAATCGGTTTAAAATCCCGTGATTTTGCTCAAGATCTTTTTTAAACTCTAGTACCGTTTACATGTGTTTATTATTTCATTTATTTATTAAAAATAATATTTAATGCAGTGATAATTGTTTAATATATATGGAATAAATTGTAATGTTATGAATAATTTAAAATGATTGAGAAAATTAATTATAAACTAGCAGATTCCAGCCCTCGAAATTCTAGTGCAAATTCTAGGGAACTTTATTTTTTCATTATATAAAGACATCCTAATCAATTATAGCCAATTCACAAATCAACACAAAAAACAAACTCATTTTTATTACAAACACATTAACAAATTTTATAAACACACACATAGTATAAAGGAAAAAATTTCATAATCTGTATTCTGCAAAACGGCTAAAAAGAAATACCTTTCAAATAATATACGTTTGGTCATAATCGGGATAAAACGGTAGAACAAAACATCGGTCACAAGAAATAGCCTAGCCTATTAATATTATAGATATAAATATAAATATAAAATAAAAATAAATGTTTAATAAAATAGCAACATTCTATATGAAATACCGAAATTAGGTCCCTGTTTTAGAAAAAAGTTTTTATAACGCTATTCGCTCCCTGATTTTATCTCTACACACTTCCTAATGAAATCATCCCTATATTTTATCTCCAATCACATCCATTGTACTGTCATTCGTTTATTTTTTATTTTTATTAATGTTTGGTTAACATTAATATTAAATGCAGTGATTATTGTGTTATTTATATGGAATAAATTTTATCGTTAAGAATACTTTTAAATGATTGAGGAAATTAATTATAAATGTTTGTAAAAACTGAAAAAATATAATGTAGAAAGCAGTGACAAAAAGTTTATTACATATCATAATTTTTTCAGCAATACAGTCACACCGTTTTTGTCTTACGTCTTACATCTTACGCTGTTTTTGTGATTGAAGTAAAATAGTTTTTTATCCCCCTGTGCGTATAGATGTTTACACATAAAAAAACAAAGCTGTTAAATAATACTTTACTAATTAAAAAAAATTAGGAAAATTATAGGCGGTCTAGGCCGACTAAACGATAATCTATACCATGCATTAAATAAGGATTCTCAGGTCCAACTACTGGATATAGAAAAAAATATAAACCAAATTTGAGTGGCATTTTCATTATTTCTTTTTTCTGCAGATATTAAAAAGGTCATATCGCGTGCTATATATACATGGGGACTACGTCAAAATAGACCGATCTTGACCAAATTTTTTACAAAAATATATACAAACCAAATACGAGAAAACTCGGTGAAATAGTTTTGTATTTTGATAGATTTAAGTGAAGATATGAAAGAAGCTTTATATGTGGGCTATACATAAGAAATTTCTTACAGGGTTTATTTTTGGACTACAGATTAATAGGCGTAATAACAATCAAACCAAATTTGATAGAGATATATAGGATAATTTGGGTCTTACGGCAATTTAAGTCGATCTCATGGGGGCTATTTGCATAAGAACTAGGTCGGAACATGCACCTATCTATATCAATTCCTATAGCGTGCGTCCTATGGCCGAAAAAGCTTATATACCAAATTTCACAGACGGACAGACGGACAAACAGGCAAACGGACAGACAGCCGGATGTACGGACAGACGGACATCGCAAAATCGACTCAGAAAGTGATTCGGAGTCGATCGGTATAATGAAAGAGGGGTCTAGGTTTAATATTTTTGGTGGTTATAAACATTAGCACAAACCCATTTTAGGGTATAGGATATAAAAATTAAAAATGCATATTCCATGATAAAAAGTATTGCGAAGTAAAAAAAATAAATATACATATGTATTTTTAAAACTAATGATTGGCAACTGTGTGAATACTTTTGCGCGCTTAAAATTTTGCATTACAATATATAAGAAATAATAATCTATAATATTAATAGGCCAGGCGATTTTTTGTTACCGATGTTTTGTTCTACCGTTGTATCTCGATTTTGACCAAACGTATATTATTTGAAAGGTATTTCTTTTGAGCTTGTCACCAGATTTACAGATTTTTAATTTGTTTTTTATATTATGTGTAAATTGCAGTTAAAGTTGCTACTAACACATACATAGAATTATACATTGTTATGTGTGTGTTTATTTAATTTGTTGATGTGTTTGTTAATGAGTTTGTTATCTTCATTCACAATAATAATAAACCAAAAAGGCGTTGGTTTGTGAATTGGCTAAGTTGAAAAATAAAGTTGCCTAGAAATTGCACTCTAATTTCGAGCGCAGGAATCTGCTAGTAATATATAATAATAATAATAATACATAATAAATAATTTTGTTGAATACGGTAACAGGCGGCCCTTCGGCTGTCATTAAAAAAATATGAGTAATTTAAAATAAGGTAAATCGCTGTGTCAATACTTTCGCCCTTCAGTGTATGTTTTTTCATAGGTATGTATTTATAGAGTCAAAAAATTATGGACAATTGGTCACGTTAAACAAACATTTATCTAAATTAAAAAAAAAATTTTCTCTGAAAAATTATTCCAAAATACGACTGCAAATCATTTTGTTTATAACAAAATTCTATAATAAATTGACCTTTATTTTGTTTAGAAAACTAATTGCTTTCATATTTGTTATAAAATTCTCCGACTCAATTTAAAATAAATAAAATAGTTTATTAAAATCTTTTCTCTGAAATAATTTCCTTATTTATTTTATTTTCAAAACAATACTGACAGTTGCTCATTAATACATGACGTAAATTAATATCTGAAAAAAAAAAAATGAAAATAACACACAGACCTATCAATAAATACCGAGAAAAATTCAATAAAATTTAACAAATTATTAGAAAATGTATTAAAAATAAAACCAATACAATTTATTTAAAAGTTGCTCGTTTTTTCCACCCCAAAAATACTTAGAGAAATTAAATTTTGCACAAAGGAAAATTTAGCAATAAGGCTGTACAATAGCCATTATGGGTGGAGGGGAGGGGGAGAAAGTATTAGGCCAGTATAATTAAACCTCCAAAGGGTTTGGCGTTTTCAGGCCAAAAACTTTTTAGTGAGAAATCATTAATTGTTTTTGAGTTATAGCTGAAAAACCAAGCTAATAAACATCAAGATAAGGAAGAAAATCATGTGAGTCCGATCACAGGGTAGATGTGTAAACACATAGTAATTAAAGATGCTTTTGTGGCACTTTTTTAAAATCAAGCAGAAAGCGTCATCTGTGTATCAGCTGCAGGGGCTCTGCTAATATAAAAATATTTATTATTATTTCAGCTGGTTAATTTTTAATTTTATATTTTTCGTTTTTCGTTTTCATTTTTTATTTTCCATTTTTTATTTTTCAGTTTTCATTTTCATTTTTCATTTTTCAATTTTCATTTTCATTTTTCATTTCTTATTTTTCATTTTCCATTTTTCATTTTCCATTGTTTATTTTTCATTTTTCATTTTTCATTTTTCATTTTTCATTTTTCATTTTTCATTTTTCATTTTTCAATTTTTATTTTTTATTTTTCATTTTCCATTGTTTATTTTTCATTTTTTGTTTTTCATTTAAAATTTTTCATTTTTAATTTTTTATTTTTCATTTTTTATTTTTCAATTTTTATTTTCATTTTCATTTTCATTTTTTATTTTTCATTTTCATTTCTCATTTTCATTTTCATTTTTTATTTTTCATTTCTCATTTTTCTTTTTTGATTTTTCATTTTTTATTTTAAATTTTTTGTCGTTCATTTAAAATTTTTAATTTTTTATTTTTCATTTTTGATTTTTAATTTTTTATTTTTCATTTATCATTTTTCATTTTTTATTTTTAATTTTTTATATTTCAAAACGTTTTTATAACGCTATTCGCAGCCTCATTTTATCTCCAAACACTTCCTAATTAAATCGTGCCTTCATTTTTTCTCCAAACACTTTCCAATGAATTGTCCCTCCATTTTATCTCCAAACACTTCCTTTTTACTGTTACTCATTTATTTTTAATTTTATTTTTATTTATGTTTGATTAGCATTAATATTAAATGCAGTGATAATTGTGTTATTTATATGGAATAAATTAAAACGTTAAGAATACTTCTAAATGATTGAGGAAATTAATTATAAATGTTTATAAAAAGTGAAGAATATTGCAGAAAACATAGGCAAAAAAATATTACATGTCATAATATTTTAACCAATGCAATCTTAAGTCACACCGATATAGTCTTACGTATTGTGAAATACATTTTTACCCCCTGCTCGTATAGATGTTTACACATCAAAAAATATAAATGTCCTGAGAACGCCAAAGCCTTTGGAAGTTTTGTTATACCGGCTTAAGTTCTCACAATGACCGCAAAAAATGTTCCACAGTGTTATTTAATTTGAAACAAAATATGTAACAAAAAGAGAATAAGAGATTTTCCTGACTTAAGCAAACTAGGATAAAATAGGGTTTCTTTAATTTTATTTTTTTTTTTTTTTTTTTTGTTTTTGTAAAAATTGGCAAATCTCGAAATTTTAACAATATATAAATTATAATTATTTTTCCGTTTTTATGATGTTTTTATTAACAAAATTGACATCTCATTTCTTGCAGTGCATGAATTTATTTATCCATTATCCATTACATCCCCCCCCCCCTTTTGCTTATTATGCAAGTATAAATAGAAAAAGAAAAAAAGTATACTTGTTTATAAATCTATAAATGATCTACGCAAATTATAGCGAAAAACAAATAAATATATTTTGTGTTGATATTTTTTTTTTTTCACTTATTCTCTCAAACGTATATTCTTTTATTCAATATTCAGTGTAGCTACGAGTGTGTTATATGGTATAGACAGAATTGACTGGCTGACTGGATTGATGTGGATATATAATACAAAATGTTTGAATTGTTGTCGTTTTTATTGTGTGACCATCAAAAATGTGTGAGTACGTGTATGTTGAAATTCAGCAACATTATTGACGTATTTACGTATCTACATATGGTATTTTTTTTTTTTTTTTTGTATTTCTCATACTTCGATTTGGTTTTATTGTATTATATTTTAAAGTAGCTTTATCCATAGCCACGCCACAGAGTCAATTTATGTTGGAAATAATTTTGCTTTTATTTTTATGTTTTTTGTACAGTGTTCCGTAAAATAAAAAATATTTTGGTAAAATTTTAGTTTTCTTATTTTAAAATTGTTCTGTACTTCTGAAACAATTAGAAACGATTTTTCGATGTGTAAACATCTATACGCGGAGGTGGGTAAATTTCAATAACAGCGTAACATGTAAGCGTAACATGTGAGTCGTAAGACAAAATGTGATTGTATTGGTGAAAAAAATTACCTGTTTGAAAATTAAAAATGAAAAATAAAAAAAAATGAGAAATGAAAAATGGAAAATAAAAAATTAAAAATAAAAAATTAAAAATGAAAAATAAAAAATGAAACATTAAAATTAAAAAATGAAAAACGAAAAATGAAAAACGAAAAATAAAAAATTAAAAATTAAAAACGAAAAGTGAAAAATGAAAAATGAAAAACGAAAAATGAAAAATGAAAAAAAAGTTAAGAATAAAAATTAAAAATTAAGAATAAAAATGAAAAATAAAAATGAAAAATTAAAAATAAAAAATGAAAAATAAAAATTAAAAAAAAAAAATAAAAAGGAAAAATAAAAAATAAAAAATGAATAATAAACAATTAAAACTAAAAAATTTAAAATAAAAAAAAGAAAAATAAAAAATAAAAAATTAAACATGATGAATAAGAAATGAAAAACTAAAATTAAATATTAGAAATAAAAAATTAAATATAAAAAATTAAAAGTAAAAAATGAGAATTGAAAAATAAAAAATTAAAAATTAAAAAAGAAAAATAAAAATTGGAAAATTAAAAATTAAAAATGAAGAAAAAACTTAAAAATGAAAAATATAAAATGAAAAATTAAAAATAAAAAATTAAAAATCAAAAAATAAAAAAATTAAATATAAAAAATTAAAAGTAAAAAATGAGAATTGAAAAATAAAAAATTAAAAAAGAAAAATAAAAATTGGAAAATTAAAAATTAAAAATGAAGAAAAAACTTAAAAATGAAAAATATAAAATGAAAAATGAAAAATAAAATATGAAAAATTAAAAAATTCAAAATTAAAATGAAAAATTAAACAAAAAAAGTTAAAAATGAAATATGGAAAACGAAAAAATAAAAATAAAAAATAAAAATTAACCGGTTAAAATAATAAATATTTTTATATTAATAGAGCCCCTGCAGTTGATTGCTATAAGTGATACGCTTTCTGTTTGATTTTAAGAAAGTGCTATAAAAAATCTTTAATTACTAGATGTTTGCACATCTCCCCTGCGATCGGACTCACATGATTTTTTTTTTTTTTTTGGAATTTGCGATTACGAGCGTTTTCATACCCTCCACACCACTGTGCAGAGGGTATATATGTATTAGTTTGCCGATCCGTTTATAACGCATCGAAAAATGAATTTTGCGATGCCATGAGGTATAATATAATATATATAATATAATATACCTTGTGGCATCGCAAAATTCATTTTTCATATTATATATTCCTGGTCCTTATAACAACTAGAGTCGATATATAATGATTTCTGTCCGTCTGTTGAAATCACGCTCATTCACAAAATAAACCATTCATTATTTCGACCGGGTTGGTATTTAAAATGAGGTAAATCCGGCATCATTCTTCCAAGATATGGCTTAAATATCGATAACCTCTAAAAAATTCTGAAATTTCTGTGTGTTTGTTGTAATAATTTAGTATTAAGTTACGAATTGTTTACTTTTTCAAATATTTTGTTAATATACATATGTTATAAATAGTGCAATAAGTCCAAATATTAATGATTCGGTATAGCCGATTTAACACTCTCCTTCTAACAAGCAGAGTTGATATAGCAATGTCCGTCTGTCCGTCTGTGTAAATCACCATCAGGCCCTCAATAGGTCAGCTAGGTTGCCTGTTTTTAGTGAAAATGACTCATTGACAGCCTGAGCAGGTTTCTGTTTAAAACCATCAAAATCGGTTCAATACATCCCGAGATTTTAATGATAATGTATAAAAACTCTTGAAAAACTTATGATGTTTCTATACTAGTTGTTTCGTTATTGTTGTTATTCAAAATTTTGTTTCATGTGTGTTATAGCTGTTATTGTTGTGGTCGTTGTCTTTACTTCATGGGTGTGCATTAGGGTGTCCCAAAGAAAAATTTTGGAGTTATTGACTGGGCCGCCTCCTAAAAATATGTATTTGGGTGTAAAACAACGTCTCCCAAAAAATTAGACAATCGGATAGGAGGAACACGTGCCTCAACGGCCCTGAAGTTTAAGAAACGGTATACATGGGAAAAATATAACTTTTTTGATATCTTAAAATTTTTAATATTTTAAATAGAGCTTGAATTAAAAGGATCAAAAAATCGTAATAAGCAGTGAATTATCTTACTAATAAGGCAATAAAAACTAAAATTGGTTTAAAAAAAACCAAGTCATTACAATTGCCCCCGGTAACTAATGTGTCACAGAACGCTTAATCAAATTTTGAAATTTGTAGAAATAATGTAATGCAAAAACATTTTTGCATTTTATTAGCTCTAAGGTAGTCAATTGGAAAGTATTTTCTGTCATGCGCTTTGCAAACTTGTTTTAAACTAAAGTCAAATGGGTCTAAGTTTTTAAACATAATTTTCAAATCTACAATTTAAAATTTTCAAACATTTTTTTAAAGAAATTTAAAAAAATCAACGATTAGTCTTTACGGTTCAATTAAGCACATATTAGGGACTAAAACTTCCAAAAATTGAAGGTATTCCTCTTTTCATTTGGCCAGTGCAGCGATTTAACTTCAGCGGATTTCGAGAAAATAGCGATTTTTGTCACTTATTAAGGTTTTATGAATTTTTATATTTTTTTCTCAAATTCATCGCAAGTTTAAAAACTTCAATACTCTAAAAATAATATTACGAAATGTATTCGTTAATTATTTTATTTGTTTTCAGTTTTATGTCCTGGAAATCTTATGCTTTTTTTTTATTTTATCATTTCAAGACAAAAAAAAAAGAAAATAATTTCGTTCCCAACAATATCCTTCAATATCATTTGAAACTTATGATAACTTCTTTATGTAAATATGGAACGAAAAAATCTTAACACACGTTTCTCCTCTAAACCTTCTTCGCAAGCATTATTAGAATTTATTTTTTTTTTTTTTCTGATCAGGTTATCTTTGAAAATAATGTCAGTTATAATGCTTAATTGAAACCCTATTCATTTGTTGTTCATTTGATTAAAATGAGTGCTTAAATAGAAGAACGTGCAAAAAGTATTTAATATTTTCAACAAAATTCAACTTGGTTCTACAAAAAGTTTGCCCTAGAATCAAAGGTCAAACTGTCAAACTGTTTCCAATGTCATAAGAAAGTATCGCGAGAATTTCACCAATGATAGGAAACCTAGTTCGGGATGAAAGAAAGGTCCACATGAAGTTTGTCAGACAGCCCGGTTAGCTCAGTGCTCCTTCTACTTAGTGCGAAAAGTTAAGGTCAATGCAGGTTTGAAAACACACAAAGTCTAAAAAAATTCCAGACAGTAACACTGCAAAAAATTTAGAGGCCAAAGACAGAGCAGGGAAAATTAATCATTTTTCATTAAAAAAAAAATACTCCTGCTGCATAATGGACAACGAAATGTATGTACTGGCAGATTTTTCGCAGATTCCGTTTTCAAATTTTTATGTTCTAATGCTCGAGGAATTGTCAAAGATAAGTTTAAGATCCAAAAGTAAACGAAATTTTGAAAAAAGTTCCTCGTATGGCAAGTAAAATCAAAAACAACCCATTTGTTATAACGGGCACCGTAACTACCGAAATATATATTAGGGAGTGCTTGCAAGAAAGCCTCATTCCTCTTATAAGCCAACACAATGTTTCCACATATCTTTGGCCGGATTTAGCATCCTCTCACTTCTGTAAGAAAGTTTTTATACCAAGGGCGCAAATCCTTCAAACTGACCGGATTTTACGCAAGTAGAAAGATATTGGTCCTCTTCGGAAAGGGAATTGTGGAGCACAAAAAGATGTCTCAAAATGTGGAGATGGACCACCTATACAAAAAAAAGTGACAAAAATCACTATAAAATCGCGAAAAGGTCCCTAAGTTCATAAGTAATGATTTGAACTATAAAAATTATCCTTTTTTGATCCCTTTAACATAATTTTAATTCATTTAAAAAAAAAATTAAAAAAAAATTTAGGGGCAATGCTTTCCTTATTAGTATTGCATTTTATGTATGTGAAGATTTTTTCGGATTCACTCCTTATGTAGTAGTAACACATTATTTGTTTCCTAAAAAAATTCTTCAAAATATTAAAAAGATATTGAAGAATAAAGTTTTGAGAGGACATTTTGATATATTGTAGCGGTATAATAAAATACAAATTTAATTTTATTATTTTTTATAAAAATAAAAAATCTTATTTTCGATCTTTATCAATTTAATGATTGAGTTTGAAATTGTTCAGGTTCAAGATCAAATGTTTTTACTTTAAATAAAGCAAAAGCATTAGCACATTTGTTTCAAAAATTGATCTATATTCTGCATGACAGGTTATACAGCTGTTTCGGGAAGAGTCTTCAACCATCATCAGTAACCAAAAGCAGTAGATAGTTTGTGTGGTAAAAAGTTAAATTCATATAAATTTGCTGAAAACAACCAAACGAGAATTCAAGCAAAAGTTATACTATTTAAGCCTCTTCCAATATAACAAACTAAAATATAGAACAACTTTTTATTTAAAGTAAAAACATTTGATCTTGAGCCTGAACAATTTCAAACTCAATCATAAAATACAAATTTTTTAAAATTGTCTAGATTCTCTTCTTTGATTTGATGCCGATAACGTCATTGTACTTAAATGTATTTTTTTTTAATGTAATCTAATGAAATTTTGACTTCCTTTAAAAAGTAGACAAGATCACGAAATTACTAATTCAGTTCAAATTGACTTGGTCTCTAGTTTCAGAAGTTTATCATCTAATTTTTTTTGGTTTTTAAATAAAGAACCAATTTTACTCTTACTCATAGCTTTTATTATAATACAAATATTTAGAAAACAAAAACAATATTTTTAATGACAACCAAACATCTACCATTTAAATTGAGATTTATTTGGGTCAAACAAAATAAAATCATCATTTTGTTTAAAAAATATATAACAAAATCCAAATTTAAAAAAAAAAATACTATCACTAGCAATGAAGGTTACCCATGCCATAGACCTCAAAAGTCAATTTAAGTGAGTATTTAAATAAAAGGAGAAAACTAACGGAGCTATTTTTTTATAGTTTCAACGCTTTTTAAATGTGGTTTTCCAATAATGCCAATATCACAATATCAAATAGAATTTGGAAATTTCCAAATTTGTATTGGGAATTACAAATTAATAACGAGAAATCAAAAAAAAAAAAAGAAGGAAGAAATATATTAAAATAAAAAATAAACAATAAAAAAGTGATATTAAAATACAAGGTTCAAAAAATAGACACATCAAATACACAATAATCTGTTCTAAAGCAGCCAACACATATTTCTATTTTGATATCAATTATGTGTGTTTCTAAATTTTGTACGGTGCCTAACACAATCATGACTGTGTTTCGTTTTAATATTTCGTTATGTACACCAACCTGTTTCTATCACGTATTTTTTGCTTCGAACACACATAAACCACACAGATTCGAGTGTAGCTTTATTTTAAGTTCGTTTTTTTGCACTAGTACTGCTAAAAAAACAGAACATGTTCTTCAACGCGTACATCTAAAAATTAAAACATTATCCACTCGCGATCGGAAAAAACTGATACACCTTTATAATAATGAAAACAATTGTTTGAAACAAATTTACTAAAAAATCTAAAATAATTCATTAGCAGTTCTAAAAAATAAAAAAAGGATTATAATAAAAATAAAATAAGAATCTATAATATTAATAGGCTAGGCGATTTCTTGTGACCGATGTTTTGTTCTACCGCTTTATCCCGATTTTGACCAAACGTATATTATTTGAAAGGTACTTCTTTTTAGCCGTTTTGCAGATTTACAGATTTTTAATTTTTTTCCTTCATTTTGAGTAAATTGCATTTAAAGTTGCTACTAACACATACATAAAATTATACAATGCTATGTGTGTCTTTATTAAATTTGTTAATGTGTTTGTAATAAAAATGAGTTTGTTTTTTGTGTTGATTTGTATATTGACCGTAATTGATTAGCATACCTTTAGGGTCTTTATTTAATGAAAAATAAAATTTCCTAGAATTTGCGCTCGAATTTCGAGGGCTGGAATCTGCTAGTAAAAATTAAAAGATAGTAATAAAATAGAAAACAGAGAAATTTCATAAGTTGTTTATGAATTAATTTCGTTTTTTTTTAATATTTTTTTTTTTAATTTTTATTTTATTTTTATTATTATCTTTATTATAATTATTTTAATTTTTTTATAACTGCTAATGAATTATTTTAGATTTTTTCAATAAATTTGGTTGAAAGAATTTTTGTCGTTTTTATAGGGGTGTATCAGATTTTTCCGATCACGAGTGGATAATGTTTTATCTTTTAGATGTACACGTTCAAGAACATGTTCTGCTTATTTAGCAGTACACGTACAAGAACACGAATTTAAAATAAAGCTACACTCTGTGTAGTTTATGAGTGTTCGAAACAAAAAATACGTGACAAAAACATGTTTGTGTACATAACGAAATATTAAAACAAAACACAATCATGACTGCATTCGGTACCGTACAAAATTTAGAAACACACATAATTGATATCAAAATAAAAATATGTGTTTGTTGGTCTGAGCTATGTTTGTTTACATATTTGTACGAGTTTTTTAATTCAACGTGTGTTTTTTTTTCTGAACTCTGTTAAAATATGAGGAACAAACTAAGTACTGAAAAAGAAAGTAGATTTGAATCCTGATTCATAATTTCTTGTAGTTATGCGCACTCATACTTATTAAGATATTGTCGTACCTCATATCCACTTTAAAGTTTGAGTTACTCATGATACTTATACTTAAGAACATTTATGACGTTGTTGATTTAGACTCGCCTTCACCCAATGTGTATAGACGATGTAAAATAAGTATGATTCGAATACGAACAATAAAATATACATGAATGAATTGAATCAATTGTAAGTATATAAATATATATATATATATATATATTCATAAAATTATAAATCAAACGATTTATTGCTGATCCCTTACAAGTTTTTATTGAAAAAAAATGCAAACAAATAAAAGTATAAAGTACTGAGAAGTACTTGTGAAGAATGTTCTTTTAAGCCCAATACAACTTGATATTCTAAAAATAGCACGAAAAATTAAATATTAATAAAAAAAAGAAAAAATTTATTCGAAAGATCAATACATGGCATTAACAGTTCAACATGATTCCGGACATATATCCAGCACAGCTGTTTTCGATGAAGCGCATTCAGGCGTCTGCGGAAAATTTCCCGAAAACAATTTCCCAAATACAATTGCCCGAAATTACAATTTCCCGAAAAAACAATTCCCCGAAAAAACAATTCCCCGAAAAAACAATTCCCCGAAAACAATTTCCCGAAATTACAATTTCCCGAAAACAATTTCCCGAAAACAATTTACCGAAATTACAATTTCCTGAAATTGCAATTTCCCGAAATTACAATTTCCTGAAATTACGATTTCCCGAAAAAAAATTTCCCGAAATTACAATTTCCCTATTTTTAGTTTACAACTTCCCATATATTCTTGATTTACCCCATAAAAAAAACTTGCTGCATACGATTTCTTGAAAAAACAATTTCCCGAGTATACGACTTCTCGAAAAAACAATTCCCCCACCCCGCACCGCGCCCATACTCTTCCATCCTCCCTCGTCATCCGGACCAATTTATTGGAGTGTTATACGCTTATTTTTTCATCGTGACTTTGAACACTTCGGTATTCAGACTTCCCGACGGATAACGCTCACTCCATCACATCATGCCCATGCAGTAGCTGCTACGGAATCGTTACCATCTTGTATAGCGAAGTTTTTTAGTTATTTGGGTTGTAATACTCAGTTACTATACCACTCGAATTCCTGGATAGCGAAAAAGTTAAACCGAGGTTGCTTTTGAATAGTTTCTTGTATCATGACGACGGTCAGTCCGTTGATAGCGTTTATTGGCGTTGTATCCTTTATCGGGGAAAACATTGTACCGGTAGAGTCATAACAATCGCAGTGCCGAAGCAGCTTTCCTTGCTAAAGAAAAAATCGTTAATGAGCTGAAAGATCTTGCCCGGACCACTACATCAAGTGGTCATGAACCGATTGCCCGCGCTTCGGCCGATATTGTTTGATATTGTTTCGGAAATGCCATCAACAAGCTCTTTGAAGAAATAGTAATTTCGGGAAATTGTAATTTAGGGAAATTGTAATTTCGGGAAATTGTGTTCGGGAAATTGTAATTTCGGGATATTGTCAATTCGGGAAATTGTGTTCGGGAAATTGTAATTTCGGGAAATTGTAATTTCGGGAAATTGTTTTCGGGAAATTGTTTTCGGGAAATTTTCCGAAAATCGCATTCAGGACGTCCAAACCATAAACCAATCACTGTATGATCTTGGAGGCCAATTGACAGGTCCATTTTTCAAAATAAAGTTATTGCCAAATTTTTTATTCCATAACACAATGCGTTGCGGTCGCCGTAGGCATGTCATCCATTTTTCGAACAAAAAATCATTGATCATAAATAAAAAAGATCCGATGGTGCCTTTAGCGTGTAAAGCGATGTATTTTTCTGGATGTAGTGGAGTCTGGTAGGGTATGTTGTAGATAGGTCTCATTCCATATGTGGCAATTTTGTTTATTAACAAACCCGTTAGCCAAAAATGAACCTTATCGCTTAATACAATTTTGCGATAAAACATCGGGTAAGTTTAGTCTAGGGCACTAGAGCCTAATCGACGAAAGAACGACGAATATGATGGTATCTTGGCTTTATTTCCTGCACCAGCTGGATCATATACGGAAGTAGGCCAAAATTTTTACGCAAATTGTTCCACTTTGTGGATGGACAGAGTCGCAATTCCTGCGACCGACGATGAATCGATACATTCGGAGGCGGTTTGGAAAGTGCTTAGCCTAGCACAGAAAGCGCAGTATAAACAGAAAAATGTTAAGTGTTTTGGAAAGTTCCATCTCTGCTATGAACACATGTTTCGTTTCGATCTGTCAACTCCTTCATATAGAAACAGGTGTTCAAAAAAGACGCATCCGCGATTTTTTTACAATGGAAAAATTAGAAATTCGTGGTGTCATTAAATATTTACATAAAAAGGTTTATCGGGACAAGAAATTTATAATGAATGTGTTACGTGAAAGTGCTCCTTCATATGCAACAGTAAAAAAAATTGGGTTGCTGAATTTAAACGTGGTTGTAAGCATTGAAGTTGAACCACGTAGTGGACGCCCAAAAACAGCAACAATAACAGAAATCGTAGCCAAAGTGTATGATACGGTATTAGATGATCGACGAATAAAAGTGCGTGAAATAACTAATATCATAGGCATCTCAAATGATCGAGTCTATTTAATGTTGCATGAAGAACTACAGATGAAAAAGCTTTCTGCAAGATGGGTGCCGTATTTGTTAACAGTCGACCAAAAACGGATAAGAATGCAAATTTTTCAAGCTTGTTTGGATCGTTTAAAAAAAAAATGTAATGGATTTTAAGCGTCGTTTCATAACTGTTGATGAGACATGGATCCACCACTATGCTCCAGAGACAAAAGAACAATCCAAACAAGGCAAAAACCATTCAATCGGCTGGTAAGGTTATTGCAACGGTTTTTTGGGACTTCAAAGGTATTTTATTGATTGACTATCTGCAAAAGGGTAAAACAATAAATCCAGAGTACTATTGCAACCTTTTGGATCAACTAAATGTAAAAATGTAAAAATTCGAGACAAACGTCCTTGCTTACAAAAAAAAATTAATTTTTCATCAAGACAACGCACCAGCGCACAAGAGTGTTTTAATAATGGCTAAAATCAACGAATTAAAGTATGAGTTGCTTGACCACCCACCTTATTCTCCTGATTTAGCTCCTCAAATGAAGATGCAATTACAGCCGTAAACCACTATTTTGAAGACGTTGAGGAAAATTATTTTAATCAAGGGATAGAATGGCAAGATAAGCGTTGGACTAAGTGTATTGAAGTTTCAGGAGATTATATTGAACAATAAAAATATTTTCGAAAACCTAACTATTCTCTTTCATTGCCGGTCTAAGAACTTTCCGAACCGCCCTCGTATAGGTCTTCTTCCACACTTTCGTTTACAGTGGCGACATTCTCTTCAGGACGCACATTCCTTCGACGTGTTGGTGTTATTGCATCATTTAGAGAGTATGCTATACGATATCTATCCACAATTTGAGGAATGGCTTACTTAGACGGACGATTATGTGCGCTATAGAGATCACGAAGTCTTTTATAAGTTGCGCTAATCGATTACTGATTTTCAAAGCAAATTTGAACAATTTTGTAGCGTTGTTCAAGCGTGAATCTATTCATGGTGATTTGTCAGAGCATACTGATCACAAAAGCCGAAAAGTGAGCGCAGTATGACAGTTCGTTTAAGCCTTTACAAATGGTTTAAAAAAACCCTTCTCACAAGAAGTGGCTTAGCATAATATTCTAAGCTTTAGGTATAATCTAATTCCCAGGATCCATATAAGATAAGTTTCATCGTATGATTAGCCCTTGTTAAGTCCATTGCTGATTATACGGCTTATGATCTCGTTATTATCCGAAGAACAGCATCTCTACCACTTCTTTGGACTCACTTTCTTCCAAAAAAATATCTGTAATATTATTAGGCTAGGCGATTTCTTGTGATCGATCTTTTGTTCTACCGTTTTATCCCGATTTTGACCAAACGTATATTATTTGAAAGGTATTTCTTTTAACCCGTTCTGCAAATTTACAGATTTTTAAATTTTTCCTTTATTTTGAGTAAATTGCATTTAAAGTTGCTACTACCACATACATAAAATTATACAATGCCATGTGTGTGTTTATTAAATTTGTTAATGTGTTTGTAATAAAAATGAGTTTGTTGTTTTCTGTTGATTTGTGAATTGGCTATAATTGATTAGCATACTTTTAGGGTGTTTATTTAATGATAAAATAAAATCAGCTTAAATAAAATAAAAATAAATAAAATTTCCTAGAATTTGCAATCGAATTTCGAGGGCTGGAATCTGCTAATATAAATAAATAGTTTAATATTGTAAAAAAAAATTACTGAAAATGAAGGTAAGAAGTTCACAGGTCCATTAGATTTGTCTCCTCTTTAACATAACCGAATATCAACACCCTTAAGAGCTTTCCCCTTAGGATACCTTCCCCATAAAATCTAAATTAAATAAAACTTCAATCATATTTTTTTCGTCTGTTCGGTTAACAAAAATTTTAAATAATTTATAACAAAAAAAAAACACACAAACGAAATGATGACATTATTAATTATGTGTATATTAACAATTTCACAGATTCTTTAACAAATTGTTGAAATGTTTTTTTTTTTCTGTTGTTATTTTGTTTATGACCGTTTATACTGTCAAAACGAAAGACTTTTGGGATTTTGCGGTTTCTTACGTTAGGATTAGTTGTTGTTATTTTTGTCTCATTCTTCATTTGAAATCTACTACAAAAGTACTAAAATTTATGTTGTGACAACACAGCATGATGTCTGTTTGGTAGCTGATTTCAAGAGAGAGAGAGAGAGAGAACAGAAAGCACAGAACGATGCTGGTTCGTTTTTGTGTGTTCCTTCCAATATACTTTGTTAGATTATTTAGTTATTTTGTGTTAAGTTATTTTAAACATTTGTTTTTTTTTTTTTTATTTATTTAAACAAACTACTAAAAATCCATCTATGCATGTTGTTGTATGCCCATGAAAAAAGCAAAAAAAAAACATAGCTAAAGTTCTGTGTTGTTGTGTAGTGTTGCTGCGAGAGTATGAGCTGTGTTCGGTGTCATGACTGATGTGACAATATTTTTTCACTTTAATGAATTATTATTGAAATTGTGTTTGTTAAATGAAATAATTTGACATATTGACAATGGCAACACACACAGACACACGCACACATATTTAAAAACACGACCTCATTTATGGTTGACGATTTTCGTTAGGGTGACATTATTGAGGAATTTTTTAAATAATTAAAATACAAAATTAGATTTCAGCTGATTTAATTAACAAGATTTTTTAAAAAATCAAACAAAAAAAATACGTTTAGAATTCTATTTTTGGTATTAAAGTTATTAATTTTTATTACATACTGTGAAAAGCATAACGGTACATTTTCCCTTAAAGAAACATCCAGTTCGAGGGTTTGGCTTGCTTAAAAAAATTATTGTCTTTCGTATTTAGAAAAATAAAACATCGAATTAATTGTATATGAACTGAAATCAGCAAACATATTCGCAATATCAAAATAATCAGAGGATGGTATTATAATAACTGTCTAAAATTTGGCTTCTTTCCAAAGTGTTGAAAAAACTCGTTTATTATTCCGCACTATAAATCTGATATCTACTGAGAGCGAAGCTTGATAATATTGGATTTTCTGGCAACTTCCTAAAATGGATTCGGTCGTACTTAAAATAATTTCAATAACTTTTAATCGAAATATATAGATGTTACTTCCAGTAACAATCAGGCTCACCTCCGATGAGCTGTGTAATGCTATCAAGAATGAATTAGATGTTAAACAAGCGCCCGGATGTGATTTAATTTGCCCAAAAATTATTAAAGAACTACCGATGACAACATTACTGCCTTATTTAACGAAATGCTACAGAATGGCTACTTTCCGAACTCTTGGAAAACGTCACAGATTATTATGATCCACAAACCTGGTAGAGACAAAACACATGCTTCATCCTATAGACGTATAAGTCTTCTTCCGTGTCTATCTAAACTATTCGAAAAATTGGTCTTGGCAAAAATTATGCCATAACTCTCCGAAAATGGTGTAGTACCCACACACCAGTTTGGCTTTCATAAAGAACATGGCACAATTGAACAGGTAAATTGCATAACGGATGGGATAAGAAGAACGCTTGAAGATAGGAATTACTGTTCGGCTATCTTCATAGATGTTGCCCAAGCATTCGATAAAGCATGGCACGAGGGTCTGCTATATAAAATACGAAATATGGTTCCATCAAATTGCCACAGGATTCTGGAATCATATCTAAATTTTCGAAAAATGTACGAGTAAAGTACAAAAGTCACACCACCGAAGATTTTAAAATCAAAGCAGGTGTTCCGCAGGGAAGCGTCCTAGGTCCTATTATGTATATAGTTTTTACATGTGATATACCAACGAACCAGAGATTAACCCCGTCAACTTTTGCAGATGATACAGCCTTTCTCAGCATTCACAATAACCCTAGAATTGCATCAATTTTGCTAAATGAACACTCACGCGATGTCGAGATATGGCGATCTACCTGGAGAATCAAGGTAAATCAACAAAAGTGCAAACATGTAACATTCAGCTCAAGGCCCGAAATCAGTCCCCCAGTTTCACTGAACAACGTTGTAATCCCACACACCAATGATGTCGTCTATCTTGGCTGCGCAAACTAGAGGATATTAGTTAAAACTATTTCAAAAAATGTGTTAGAGATTTTCTGGTCCAGTGCACAGCTTTTGAGACTAATTTAGCTTGAAAGAAAGAAAGAAAAAAATGTATACTCACTTTCCATCTTTAAGATGCAACGCTGCACCAAAATTGCTCTACTGAAATTTTATCAATATTTTTCCCGGAATGTACTCTGTATTACGCTACTTCTGGCGTTATTTTTTTTGCTATTTTTTCCGTAAAAGGCTCCTAAATCCCCATCATTTAGGGGGCCAAGCATTTTCAAATTCGAAAAAAAAGAAATCGGGACGCGCTACTTACCACAGAGCAGATCCAATAAATCAAGGAAGCATAGATAAAAAAAACAAATTCCGGTGTCCCTCAAGGAAGTCGCCTTGGACCTATACTATTCTTCCTGTTTATTAATGATATTCCAAAGTCTATTCAATTTAGTAATATCCTTATATATGCCGACGATGTAAAAATCTACTCATTCCTCATAAACAATGAAGACAGTATACGTCTGCAGTCTGGAATTAAATTTTAATTCTATCTTCCAACGACTATGTCATCCACTTCATAAAACTAAACTTAGTTGACTCATTCATAGATTTGGGAGTTCACTTCGATAATATATATGTATATATATATATATATATATATATATATATATATATATATATATATATATATATACAGTATCTCACAAAAATAAGTTACCACGCGATGAAGTAAATTTCAAATTAACATAACTTTTATTTAAATTGTTTAATTGCTAAATCACTAAATTAAAGTACATATCCAATAATATTTAAAATTGAACAAAATATAAAAATAAAATCAGCCATTTCGCTGATATTAATAAAATAAAAAACAACTTAAATTACGTTACATAAGAAAGTTTCCGTGTAATTTAGTATCCACAATGCCCACCATTTCTGGTCGACATTTTTTACAAACGGTCATTCATGGTTGCGACAAGTTTCTTGCATTCCTCTGGTGTAATTTTTTCCCAAGTTTCCTTGACACAATTTTTAATTGTGTGATATTTTGTGGCGCTTCCTGAGAAATGCGTAGTTTCAAAATTGCCCAAACGTTCTCAATCGGCGAGAGGTCGGACTTTGCGGTGGACATTTTAAAACATTAATATTTTCATCTTCTAGGTATTTTGTTACTTTTTTTACGGTGTGGATAGGAGCGTTATCTTGTTGTAGTATAAATGCATTTCCTATTAGTCTTCTTCCTTCCGGTATTGCCACTGCCTTTATAATATTTTAATAAATGTCGGCATTCACTTTACCTTCTAGACTCTAGAATCTAGAGTGATTAATTTCCCTACTCCATTTGTGCATAAACAACCCCATACCATTAATCCTGTTTCTGATCCCTTAAACATAGGCTTAGTGCACTTATACGACAATGACTCTCCTTTCTTTCTCCATGTATGAATTCTGCCATGAGAGTACTTCAAGCGAATCATGGACTCATCTGTCCAAAGTACAGTTTTTCAAAATTCGTCAGTTTTTAAGGCATGATTTTGATAAAACTACATTCTTTTTTGCAAATTTGCTTTGCTAACGTGAGGAATTTTTCTTGCAACACGTCCATGCTTGCCAGCTTCATACAATCTTTTCGTATAGTTTGCGCTGATGGTACTTCGAAGCCTTCACTTTGTAATTTGGCACGAATTTTTGGCACCGAAATTAATGGATTGGTATTGGAAATAGTGATGATTCTATCCACAACCCTTTTCGATGTAACTCTTTGCACGTTTTATAGGGCATACCCGCAAGTGTTGTTGGAATACGCGAATAACATTTCCGATAGCTGTATGCGATTTTTTGAAAATGTTGGCAATTTTTCTGTGAGAATCGCCACTTTTATGCATTCCAATTATAGCCTTACATTCTGCCAGTGTAAATTGGTTAAATTTTCCCATTGAAGTGCCAAAAAAATTATAAAAACTAATTACTTCAGGTTAGAATTGAATTTATTAAAAATCTTACAAATTTGTTGATTTTTTGGTTTTATTTTTTTATGTTTTATTTTAAAACGTGATATTACACAATTTAGAAAGCAAATTGTAATATTTTTATGACCACTGTACGAGAACTAATGATTTTTTTGCTCTGGAAACTTACTTCTGTAACGCCAAAAACTCAACTGATAGCAAAAAACGTGGAATATATAAACAAACCCTGAGCTGCCGCTGCTCTGCCGTCGCCATTAGTCGGCTAGATAACGGTTCTTGAAAACAAAATGCATGCCAATGTAAGTTTTCAAATATTTAAAATATTACAGTGCGTTATTGATATAATGATGCCATGGAAACTTATTTCTGTGAGATATGGTATGTATAAGTTTCCGTAGTTCCTACAAGAAGCATAGGGCCATAACAAATTTATTCCATTCTGATTTGTCCGATGCAATTGTTTTTATTTCGTTCCAGCTCTTGTCATGGTTGGCTGCTTCAATTTCGATTTGGCGGCACCAGGTGTGTGATGGTCTTCCTTTTCTATGGCTGCCTTGCGGGTTACATACGATAGCTAGTCTTGTGACATCATCAGCGGGCTTACGTAGAGTATGCCCTAGTCAGTGCCATTTTCTTTTTTGGATCTCGATGTATACGGGAATTGGGGAAGTTTGGGCCCATAGCCTTTCATTGGATATCGTAACTGGACAGAATATTTTAAAAATTCTTCGCAGGCAGCGATTTATGAAAACCTTTAGCGATTTAATATCCTTCTACGCTGCATTCCCCGATTCACATCCATAGAGAAGGGATGATTTTATGCAGGAGTTGAATATGTTTAGCTTGGTTCTTATCGAAATATGTGCTGACCGCCATATGGGGTTTAAAATGCCAAATGAGTGTTTGCCAGCTTTTAATTGGTTTCTTACGTCATTTGCAGAACCAATTGTTATAGTCAGAAGACTTCCGAGATAGCAGAATGTTCCGTTGTTAGAAGCATTCATTCTCATTGCCTTAGTTTTGGCAATATTTATTTGTAGACCACCCTTAGCTGATCCAGTTTGTACTGCATTGATCTTAGCCTGCATATCATTGAAGTTGTTGGATATTAGACCTATGTCGTCGGCATAGTCGAGATGTTCTAGTCGTCTCTTGAGTCAAGTTATTCCCCTTCGTTCAGACGAGGCTCTTCTCATTATGTTGTCTAGAACGATATTAAAAAGTAGGGCCGATAGAACACAGCCTTGTGTTACTTCAGTTTTAATTGTGTATGAGTCACTAATAAACCATCATGAACTATAGGGCTTTAACAATATCAATTATTTACGTTGGGGTGCCTTTGCTTTCTAGCGTACTCCATGCGTATCAAATGCTTTCTCAAAATCGATGAATATCAAGTAGAGCGGCGTCCCCCACTAAACAGATAGCTCAATTTTGATCCGTAAACTGTTGACAATGCATGATTTGCGGGGACGGAAGCCAGCCTGCTAATTGCGAAGAAGTGGATAGAATGCGACTGAAAGCCTTTTATTGACGACTTGAGAGTTTATCTTAGTTGCGATATTGTTAAGGGTTTTGCCACGCCAATCTTTGCATTGTGACAGGTCTCATTTTTTTGGTATATAAATTAGCCCTTCCTTTAAGTCAACGCACAGTGAGTTTGCTATCCAAAGTTTTTTCATAACGTAGTAAATAAACCTAGCGCTAATTTCGGGTGATACTTTTAATAGGAAATTATCTTTTTTTTTATTTTTCAGGGACACTATGGCATCCATTATTTCGGGAGTTTCTGGGCAGTCCGTGGCTATATCGTCCCTAGTACTGTGCTGAATGCAATCACATAAGTTGTGACCAGTGTTCGACGTGTTCGCAAACATCGAGGAGTAGTGCCTAGATCTCCATTACTGGTTTTAAGTGGTTTCACTTCAATGTTTTAATTCTCATCTAATAATGACTGTTAATGAGGCAAGTGGTATTTTATGGTTAATAAAACATTGAGCAAAGGAATTTGATTAGTCCGATACTTGAATACGCATCAGTAATCTGGGATCCACAGTACAATGTCTTCATCAGAAAACTTGACTAAGTTAATAAACAATTCTTACTATTTTGTATTTAACTTCTATGGTGGCGTGCGGAATTATGTCTCTCACCTTAACGCAGCAGTTTGGCTGTAATGAAGCTTCCAACTTTGAAAAGTAGACAAATCACTTTTTACCAATTTCGATCCATTCCAAAGAATTTGCGCCGAAGTGAACATACCTTATGCTTTAATTGATTTGTCCAATGCTGTTGATGTTATTAAAAGAAGATTAATGACTTATTTTATTCTGACGATTTTGTTTATAACTGTATTTAAAATCAGAATTATTTTTGTAAAATATTTACATATTCTGCTCAGCTGTTGCTAAATATATTGTAACTGAATTTAAATAAATAAAAAATGATACAAAATAAAAATGATTTATCATTCTTGGCGGGAACGACGAATATTTGGGTAAATCCGGATTACAACGAAGATATCGAAGAGTTTTAAGAATTTTTTTTAATAGATTCAAATTTTCTGATATAGACATTGTGTTGTAGATCCCAAATTACTGATACGTAATCAATATTGGCTTGTCAAAAGACGTGAGTAGATTATTGGTTACCTAATGATCATTAAATTTCTTTGCCCAACATTTCATAAAACTTAAAATACCTTTTGTTTTATTAGAAGTCACTGTAATATGAGAATTAAAGCTTAATCTTTTATCGAAATTAACTCCCAAAATAATAAATAAGTCTACTATATTTAATTTCGTATCATTCATAAATAGTCATTCATATAGAAAGTCATAGACTGACATCTTTTAATTAATTAATTAATTAATTTGCATTTAGATGAATTTTTGTATGAAAATTTTAAGATAATTTTCTTTGTAAAAAATATTTGATTTGTATTTTTTCCTACTTTTGATAGATGAGTTCCATGTTATGATTTCACTACCTTTTCTTAAAGGATTTCCACAGCTGAGATTCTGGAAAGTTTATCTGTTGCAATATTATTAAATTCGCTGAACGGACTGCCGTTAGGTATTACTTCGCGGGGCTGGTTAGCGCCTTAGGCTATTCTTCGTTCTAAGCTGTGAATGCTTTTATCAACTTACGCGTTTCCTCTTCTATGCGTAGTTCTTTATTTACGGTAATTATGTAGTTGTAAACCGAATTCCAATTCTCGTCGGACTTCAGCATCGCATCCACTATGTACTTGGGGTCTATATTCTGACCCATATCACTGTTCACGATGCATCTGTATTCTTCAAATCTGGTACATTCGCATCTTCCCATTGTTCTAGGCATCTTGGGCACAGTGGTGGATCATCTAGTCGGCATTTAGGAGATAGCTCCTGAAACCTCCATGGCTTGTTAAGAACTGTGTCAGGTCATAATTTACGTCACCGTGTTCGCGGTCTATCTGTATAAATATTTTGGTTCGCTTGTTCATTTTTTTAAATCTAAACGTTCAAGCAAACAAAAGTGTTTATACACCGCTTACAAACAAGCAAACAAAAATTTAATTGCAAGTATGTATCTACAAAAATGCTGATTGCAGTTAGTAATAACTTTCAATTAAAAAAGGACGAATTTTCCTAAATTTTTTGTAATTATCTAATAAATTTTAAAAATCATTTACCATGGCAATATGAAATATAACATTTTTTGTCTCTTAGTATTACCAAACTTGGTTATCGTAATGTGTTCAGAACACGAGTGGAGGGTATCTATAAGATTAATAGGTAAGGCGATTTCTTGTGACCGATTCTTTGTACCACAGCTTTCTCCCAATTTTTACCAAACGTATCTTATTTGAAAGATATTTCTTTTTAGCTGTCCACCAGATTTACAGATTTTAAAATTTTAACAATTTTTTTTTTTTTTTTTGAGTAAAATGTATTTTAAGTTGCTACTCACACATACATCAAATTATACAATGCTCTGTGTGTGTTTATAATTAAATTTGCAAATGTGTTTGTGAGTTTGTTTTCTTCATTCACAATAAAAATTGTATTGAATTGAAAAATAATTTTGACTTAAACCATTCACAATACTAATGTGAATTGGCTAAAATTGGTTAGCATACCTTTAGGGTCTTATAAAAATGAAAAAAAAAAAATTTCCTAGAATTTGTACTCGAATTTCGAGGGCTGGGATCTGCTAGTTAAATTTAATATTGTCACTTTTTTTAAGGTTCAGATTTTGTCAGATTTTTGTCTAATTAAAATACATCATATTTATTCTGAGGTTAGATAATTCGATGCTCAGAAATTATTTTTCATGTGTAAACATCTATACGCTCAGAGGGGTAAAAATCTATTCCACAATACAATCACAAAAGCAAAGAAAGACAAAAACGGTGTGAGGTACAATTGCATTGGTGAAAAGATAAGGAAGTGTTTGGATATAAAATGAGGGAGCGAATAGCGTTAGAAATATGTACGTTTTGAAAAATGAAAAATGAAAAATAAAATATTAAATATACAAAATTAAAATAAAAAATTAGAAATGAAAAATTAATAATAAAAAATTAAAAATTAAAAATTAAAAATTAAAAATTAAAAATTTAAAATTAAAAATTAAAAATTAAAAATTAAAAACTAAAAACTAAAAATTAAAAAATTAAAAATTAAAAATTAAAAATTAAAAATTAAAAATTAAAAATTAAAAATTAAAAATTAAAAATTAAAAATTAAAAATTAAAAATTAAAAATTAAAAATTAAAAATTAAAAATTAAAAATTAAAAATTAAAAATTAAAAATTAAAAATTAAAAATTAAAAATTAAAAATTAAAAATTAAAAATTAAAAATTAAAAATTAAAAATTAAAAATTAAAAATTAAAAATTAAAAATTAAAAATTAAAAATTAAACATTAAAAATTAAAAATTAAAAATTAAAAATTAAAAATTAAAAATTAAAAATTAAAAATTAAAAATTAAAAATTAAAAATTAAAAACTAAAAATTAAAAATTAAAAATTAAAAATTAAAAATAAAAAATTAAAAATTAAAAATTAAAAATTAAAAATTAAAAATTAAAAATTAAAAATTAAAAATTAAAAATTAAAAATTAAAAATTAAAAATTAAAAGTTAAAAATTAAAAACTAAAAATTAAAAATTAAAAATTAAAAATTAAAAATTAAGAATTAAGAATTAAAAATTAAAAATTAAAAATTAAAAATTAAAAATTAAAAATTAAAAATTAAAAATTAAATATTAAAAATTAAAAATTAAAAATTAAAAATTAAAAATTAAAAATTAAAAATTAAAAATTAAAAATTAAAAATTAAAAATTAAAAATTAAAAATTAAAAATTAAAAATTAAAAATTAAAAATTAAAAATTAAAAATTAAAAATTAAAAATTAAAAATTAAAAATTAAAAGTTAAAAATTAAAAATTAAAAATTAAAAATTAAAAATTAAAAATTAAAAATTAAAAATTAAAAATTAAAAATTAAAAATTAAAAATTAAAAATTAAAAATTAAAAATTAAAAATTAAAAATTAAAAATTAAAAATTAAAAATTAAAAATTAAAAATTAAAAATTAAAAATTAAAAATTAAAAATTAAAAATTAAAAATTAAAAATTAAAAATTAAAAATTAAAAATTAAAAATTAAAAATTAAAAACTAAAAACTAAAAGCTAAAAATTAAAAATTTCAAAATAAAAATTAAAAATTAAAAATTAAAAATTAAAAATTAAAAATTAAAAATTAAAAATTAGAAATTAAAAATTAAAAATTAAAAATTAAAAATTAAAAATTAAAAATTAAAAATTAAAAATTAAAAATTAAAAATTAAAAATTAAAAATTAAAAATTAAAAATTAAAAATTAAAAATTAAAAATTAAAAATTAAAAATTAAAAATTAAAAATTAAAAATTAAAAATTAAAAATTAAAAATTAAAAATTAAAAATTAAAAATTAAAAATTAAAAATTAAAAATTAAAAATTAAAAATTAAAAATTAAAAATTAAAAATTAAAAATTAAAAATTAAAAATTAAAAATTAAAAATTAAAAATTAAAAATGAAAAATGTAAATTAAAATTGAAAAATGTAAATAAAAAATTAAAACTAAAAATTAAAAAAAAAAAAATAAAAATTAAAAACGAAAATTGAAAATTGAAAAATAAAAAATTAAAAATGAAAAATAAAAAATGAAAAATAAAAATTAAAAAATTAAAAATAAAAAATTAAAATTAAAAAATGAAAAATTAAAAATAAGAAATGAAAAATGAGAAATGAAAATCGAGAAATAAAAGATAAATCAAAAATGAAAAATAAAAAAAGAAAAATGAAAAATGAAAATTTAAAAATGAAAAATGAAAAATGAAAAATATAAAATTAAAAATTAAAATAAAAAAAATTAAAAATAAAAATTAAAAATGAAAAACGAAAAATTAAAAATTAAAAATTAACCAGTTGATATAATAAATACATATTTTTATATTAGCAGAGCCCCCGCAGTTGTTTGCTATAAGTGAAACATAGATTACGCTTTCTGTTTGATTTTAAAAAAGTGCCATAAAAAAATATTTAATTACTAGATTTTTCGTATCTCCCCTGTGCTCGGACTCACATCATTTTTGTCTAGAAGACCTTTACATTCAGAAATAAGTTTCAGAAATTATGTGCAGCCACATAATAGGACGAATTGTTTTCTAATTATACCTCATACCACTATGTGGTCAGGGTATAATGACTTTGGGCTGATGTTTGTAACTACCAAAAATATTTGATCTGGACCCATTACTTTCTGAGTCGATTTAGCGATGTCCGTCTGTCCGTCCGTCCGCCTGTGTATCCATGTAAACCTTGTCATCAAACTACAGGTCGCAACAATTAATATATTTTGATGAAATTTAGTATATAAGCTTCTATCGGCTATAGGATTAACACTACTGAAATTTGTGAAGGTAAGAAGTCCCCATACAAATGACCCCTATGAGATCGACTTAAATTGCCGTAATATACAAATTATCATATAGATCTCGGTCAAATTTGGTTTGTGCATGTTTATTACATCCTTTTATCCGTAGTCCAAAAACAAACCCTAGAATACAATTCTTAGTCATAGTCCCCATATGATGCTGATTCCCCATCTTCACTTAAATCTATCAAAAAACAAAAATATTGCACAGATTTTTCTCAAATTTGATTTACATATTTATGTTTTTCCAAAAGATAAGTGTTCTTACTAAATATGGTCAGGATCGGTCCATGTAAATATAGCATCCGATATGAACTTTTTCATATCCGAAGGCAATGCCACTCAAATTTGGTTTATGCTTATTTTCTATGTCTAATTAGTTGGACCTAAGAGATAGGGTCTCTAAACGCTTGGTATAGGGTATCTTATAGTCGTTTTCCGACTATAATGTTTTTACTTGTTTTTTCATTAATTTTTATGAAATTTTAAATTGCTCAAAAACAAACTAGTTTGGTTAAAAAGTCATCATATATATTCAAAAATAGCTCAATGGGAAAGAGCATAAGACTATCAAAAATCTCTTACAAGGTTGCAGAAATTTTAGAAAGTGATTATTTGGAAGCTGTGGTTATCTATCTGAAATCGACTTTATTTGCTGGGATTCAAATGAACGGGACGATATAATACGTAAGAGTGATAGTTTTGCACTCAACTACATATATTATATATAAATCATACGCATTCGTATTTCTGGGGAAATTTCATAATTTGAGCTGAAATTTTGGAATAGAAAATAAATGAAAACTATTCCTAAATAGATATTTCTATTTATGGAGATGCTTGAGCAGGGTTTATACAAAATAGCTTATGGTAAATAATTTCTGTTGTATCGTTTTTTTTTTTCTGGGTTATCTAAAAATTATATCTCCAATATCGCCTTTGGCAAACAAAAAAGTAACGAATTTTTACAAGAAGTTAAACAAAATACTCTTTTACTTACAACTCTTCAAAACCATCAATAAATTTATGTAAAAAAATAAAATAAAATAAGATGGTTATAAATATGTATATCATCATATTTTCAGTACAGTTCAGACAATAGACTTATAGAATAAAATGACCTTCAGACATTTCATCATTCATTTGAATATCTGCTGTTTATTTTTATATGGTACAAGTAAATATAACTGTCCGTCTGTCTGTCTGTCTGTCTGTCTGTCTGTCTGTATACTCAAATCTATGTTATTGGTATGTTCTACATTTAAGGTCAAAAGTTCGTAGGTTTTTACTTAATTTTAGTAATATTCTGTGACTTCAAATCTCGACGTCTATAAATAATAAAACGTAGTATCATGAATAAATTTGAATAAGATATACAAAAACAAAAAAAAAATATAAAAATAGCAACAACCATTTAAGGTTTTAATTTGTTGAAAAATATTAATAATAAAAAATGAAATAGTGTGGGAATTATATGAATATTAATATAAATTATAATTATTTTTTGTTTTGTATGAACATTAACAAAAGCAGCTAAAGAAAATGAGAGAAGATAAATAAACAGCAGAGCAAAACAAAACAAATTAAAATGTTTGCGTGCCTAAAATTAGTTATTAATTTACAGCCCCAACAACAAAAGACTTGAGATTTTGATTTGTACATTTCGAATGATCAAGTGACTGACTTTTGACTTCCTAAAACCAACAACAATAGAAAAAAAAAAATAAAGATAATAGACGAGCATGTTAACAATAGAATAGTTACTATACAATACAAAATAACAACAACGACAACAATTTCTACATTTGGCTAAAATACGAAACGTAATAAATGATGTGAGTTTAATGCTAATGAATGTTTTTCAAACACTACACGACAGTTTCAATTAATCGAATTGACAAACTGTACTGTACTGTAATAAATTCTTATTGATTTCAATAAATTGAGATACAGACAATAAGCATTTTTGAAATTATTGTTAAACGGATTTAAATATACATATTTACTTGTATTATATAACAGGTTAATATTTTACACGTGTTATAAGACACGGTGGCTTAATTGTGCCGCTCCATAGTCATAATAAAGTATAAATATTTCGAATTCTTATACAAAATTCTTGAATCATTAAAATAAATTATAAGAAATTTATATTTGTAATACAAGAGGGAGGCCCAATAAATCCGAGACTCTTTGAAAGAAAGAAACATTATAACTTATCTGACATTATAGCTTATCTGACATCAAGCAGCCGTCTATATAATGAGTTATACCAGCGAACCAGCTCCGAATAAGGTCAAAGTATACTTATCGTTCAACAAAGTCATGGCAACATTTTTTTTATGTTCGCGGCATGATCCTCATTTATGGTCCGCTCTTACCAACCTAGTGGGCACTATTCAAAAATCAATAGATGGGAAGGAAATTGCCGTTTGATCCCTCCTAGATATAGAAGGAGCCTTTGATAATACTTCACATGATGTAATAAAGGGTTTTTCAACAGAGACGCTACAAAAGTAGAAAGACAGGGACAGCAAACGACGCCATATTTCTTGCCGCTCTTTTGACATTTCTCTTCAGTACGGTTTGCCATTACATGAGGGAAAGATATACGAGCCAACAACGAGTCGAAATTATTAAAATTTACTACCGAAATTGGAGTCAGTGGCCTCAACGTTAAGAGCGCTACGTCCAATTTATGGTCGTCATAATCGTCCTAGCAGATCAACAATTGAGCGTCTAGTGGAAAAATTTGAATCCACAGGCACAGTACAAAATGTTCCCGTGCCAGTGAGACAAAGAAGTACCCGTAGTGTCGAGAATGTTGCTGCCGCTGAGGCTTCAGTTGAAGAAAGCCCAATTGTGTCTCTCACACGTCGTTCTCAAGTGTTGGGCATGTCTGTGACGTCGTTGTGGCGAATTTGCGAAAAGATCTTGGCCTACATCCTTACAAGATCAACTGAAGCCGCTTGACCACCAGAAGCGTCGTATGTTCGTGAATTGGGCTGAGCAACAACTTGAAAATGATTCGGATTTTCATCGAAAAATCATCTTCAGCGATGTGGCTCATTTCTGGCTGAATGGCTTCGTCAATAAGCAAAATATGAGTTATTGGTCAGACAGCAATGCACACGTACTCCATGAGTCATCATTGCATCCCGAAAAAATTACGGTTTGGTGCGGTTTATGGGCCGGTGGCGTCATTGGGCCGTACTTCTTCCGTGATGATCAAGACCGGCACGTTACTGTGAATGGGAATCGCACCGTTCAATGATAACCGAATATTTTGGGCCCCAATTGTATGACATGGACTTGGACTTTCCAACAGGACGGCGACACAAGCTACACAGCGAACGTCACAATCATTTTATTGGAAACCAAGTTTGGAGAACGTGTTATCTCACGAAATGGTCCAGTCGATTGGCCGCCTCGGTCGTGCGATTTGACGCCGTTGGACTATTTACTGTAGGGTTACGTCAAGTCTATGATCTATGCCAACAAGCCAGCGACGATTGATGAACTTCGTACGAATATCGAACCTGAAATTGCAGCAGTATCGGCCGATTTATGCTTCTGCAAGCGTGCCCGTGGTGGCCATGCAAAAGAGATCGATTTCCATACATAATAGCATCGAACGTATTTTCACAGGAATAGAGAATTTCATTGATATCCAAAACCGTTTTTGTTTTATTTAAAATAACGTTTGTAGCGCTCTTATTGAAAAACCCTTTAGAAAGGCATTAAACCGAAGAGGAGTGGATTCAGTGACATCAAGATGGATGGTAGAAGTTCTCAACACAAGATCAGCAGAAACATTAGCCGTCAACACAACCAGAGGTTGACCACAGGGAGAGGTTCTTTCGCCTCTAATGTGAAGTCTGGTTGTTGACGAACTATTAATGGAACTGTCGGAAGCAGGTACAGAATGTCAAGGCTACGCGGGCGATATAGTCATAATAACAAGAGGCAAATTCGAGGAAACCCTGTGTGACATTGTCCAAAGAGTGTTGAGAATTATCAATCAATGGGGTAGAGCAACAGGACTGAACATCAATCCGACAAAGACCACTATTGTACCATTTACCAAGAGAAGAAAACTTCCAAGATGGAGAAGTCATCGAACCAAAGACAGAGGTGAAATATCTGGGCATGACACTACACAGAAAGTTGACATGGAAGGCACACGTCAACCATATTACAGAGAAAGCCAAGCGTGCTACAATGTAGCACCCGGGTAGAACCTGGGGATGTAAACCCATCATCCTATACTGGATGTACTCCAAGATGGTCCGTCCAATCGTGACCTATGGAGCTATTGCGTGCGCCAAGAGGACAGAGCTAAAATCAACTCAAATGGAGTTAAGTAGAATACAAAGACTAGCGTGTGTTGGGATAACGGGTGCAATGAGGACGTGCCCAATGCCATCACTTGAAGTACTCTTGGATCAAAACCCACTATATATACTAGTGTAAAAGAAAGCTCTGGAAACGGCAATCAGGATAAAGGGGGATAGACCTATAACCAGGCTTTATGAAGGGCAATGGAACCGAATAAGTCAGGTTAAAGATTACTCCCTCCTAGATTGTCCAATGGACAGGACTGAGAAGAAATACGGTTTCAAGACTTACAAAACTTAGTAGTAAAAAGGAATGGAGTAGTCGTTTGAGTACAGCATATTCTCTAAAGGAGGATACGATCAAATGGTGCACGGACGAGTCAAAGACCGGAAATGGAACAGGGGCGGGAGTCTCTGAGCCTAGAACCAAATACTACGAATCAATGGGAATACACACGAGTATTTTCCAGGCGGAAATTTATGCCATCGATAGATGTGCACAGATTAACTTAAATTGGAAGTACAAAAGACGGGACATAACCATATTATCAGATAGTCAAGCTGCTATTCGAGCACTAGGATCCTATGTAGAAAACTCTAAGTTAGTATGGGACTGTCTGCAGAGACTGAATGAACTAGGCAAACACAATAAAGTCAGCCTTTGTTGGGTCCTGGGACATATTGGGATTCGGGCAAATGAGCAAGCGGATGAGCTTGCCAGAAAGGGAGCTTCCACAAAGCTAATGGGGCCGGAACCGTTTCGTAGAAGAGGAAAAGGAGTATGGGAAGGCGTACCCAAAGAATTTGAGAATCATATCAGACAGGAGCTTTTCTCGAGCTACCTAGGCTTAAGGCAATCAAAACTCTTGTTAGGTAACTACAACGGTAAGAGATTTGAGTCATGCAACGGACTATCAAAGAACGGACTTAGAATATTAACCGGGATTCTAACTGATCACTGTAGGCTCAGCGAGCGTCTGGGCAGGTTAGGAATTGAAGCGAACCCCATGTGCAGATTCTGCGATGAGAAGGCAGAATCAGCGGAGCACATTCTGGGGGATTGTGGAGCTTTCTGAGGGCTTCAGCATTGGGTGCGATTTTATGGGGTCAAACTATTAGCAGAGGGCAGTACAATAGATCGTTTGGTCGCAGTCTTTCATCACCTTTTTTATACAATACAATACAATACAATACAATGGTCCTCATTAATTACACAAGGAAACAAAATTGAACTTTTTTGGAGTTGCAATTTTTTACTAATTTGAGGTCGCTGATTTCAAATCTAATCTCCATTTTTCACCATCGAACCGTTTTGGTGAACCGTTTTCAAGTTATTCAAATATATGTAGTGGAAGTGCCTTATTTTTTGGATGAAAAGTCGCTCTGATAGAAAAAACCAAGTGAGATTTGGATTCAGCGTCCAAATAACCTTAAAAACAACATTCAGTTCTTAATCATTAAAAATCTTCTTCCGTTGTGTTATCTTCAAAAGGGAAATAGAATAAACGCTGAATATTATGCCAACTAATTGGACCAATTGAAGAAGAAAGTAGCGTTCATCCAGACTGTGCACTGCCTCACAAGTGTGTAGTTTGTATGGTAAAATTCCCGACATTTCAGGGAATTTTGGCAAAATTCCCGCCATATTTTATGGACTTAGAATAAAGTAACTATTTTCTATTTTCGAACCAAAATGAATGGCTCGGCTAAAAGAGATTTAGATCGAACGATGAAATCACTGATCAACCAAATATATAAGCTCGTAGATTCTGAGAATTTTTTTAAAACAAAAAATTGTACGCTTTACCAATAATCAATAATAAAACTATTTAACTAAAGGGTTTTTCAATAAGAGCGCTACAAAAGTTTTTTTAAATAAAACAAAAACGGTTTTGGATATCAATGAAATTCTTTATTCCTGTGAAAGTACGTACGATGCCATTTTCTATGAAAATCGATCTCTTTTGCATGGCCACCACGGGCACGCTTGCAGAAGACCAGGCGCTGAACCCAATTTTCGACAGTTTTCAAGCATAAATCGGCCGATACTGCTGCAATTTCACGTTCGATATTCGTACGATGTTCATCAATCGTCGCTGGCTTGTTGGCATAGACCATAGACTTGACGTAGCCCTACATGAAATAGTCCAACGGCGTCAAATCGCACGACCGAGGCTGCCAATCGACTGGACCATTTCGTGAGATAACACGTTTTCCAAACTTGGTTTCCAATAAATTGATTCTGACATTCGCTGTGTGGCTTGTGGCGCCGTCCTGTTGGAAAGTCCAAGTCCATATCATCCAGTTGGGGCCAAAAATATTCGGTTATCATTGAACGGTAGCGATTCCCATTCACAGTAACGTGCTTGTCTTGATCATCACCGAAGAAGTACGGCCCAATGACGCCGCCGGCCCATAAACCGCACCAAACCGTAATTTTTTCGGGATGCAATGATGCCTCATGGAGTACGTGTGGATTTCTGTCTGACGAATAACGCACATTTTGTTTATTTACGAAGCCATTCAGCCAGAAATGAGCCTCATCGCTGAAGATGATTTTTCGATGAAAATCCGAATAATTTTCAAGTTGTTGCTCAGCCCAATTCACGAACATACGACGCTTCTGGTGGTCAAGCGGCTTCAGTTCTTGCGTCAATTTGATCTTGTAAGGATGTAGCCCAAGATCTTTTCGCAAAATTCGCCACAACGACATCACAGAGATGCCCAACGCTTGAGAACGACGTGTGAGAGACACATACGGGCACTTCTTTGTCTCACTGGCACGGGAAGATTTTGTACTGTGCCTGTGGATTCAAATTTTTCCACTAGATGCTCAATTGTTGATCTGCTAGGACGATTATGACGACCATAAATTGGACGTAGCGCTCTTAACGTTGAGGCCACTGACTCCGAACTTCGGTTGTAAATTTTAATAATTTTGACTCGTTATTGGCTCGTATATCTTTCCATCATTAAATGGCAAACATTACTGAAGAGAAATGTCAAAAGAGCGGCAAGAAATATGGCGTCGTTTTCTGTCCCTGTCTTTCTACTTTTGTAGCGTCCCTGTTGAAAAACCCTTTATAATAATTTTCCCGAGTACACCTAACTTGTCAGTCTGATCGACAGTGTTAGTAATTCATTTAAAGATGTTTATAGCCAATGAAGTTTCGATATTCGAGGGAATAAATAAAGTAAAGTACTAAAAAATCATATCTCAAAGCCTAAATAAGAGCATTATATACGCTTGGGCCACCGCTTTAAAAGCGTTGGATAGGCAAAGCAAAAACAAAACATCAAGTCGAAATCTTGGTAATCGTTCAATTGCTAAATCATTTAGCATAAATAATTTTCCAGGGTATGACTCTGTCATTAGTCACATCAACACAGTTGGCAAAGCGTTGTTAAAGCAACATATTGTACACTATTCAGGGATTTTGACAAATATTCAATCATCATAATCGATGATTTAATATCATCGTAAATCGATAACAAGCGATTAACAAACGAAATGTAAAGTACAATACCAACGCCCAGCAAACATAATTTACACAGGCTTACAGTTTCGAAAACGTTGGCCAAGAAATGTCTTAAGAAAAAGTAGGAATTTTTGCTAAGGTTGAGTTGCCTCAACTATTTAGAAATAAAACTAAAATTACAAATAATTTCTTAACTAAATATCTCTAAATCTTTTAAAATAATTAATTGATAAATAAAATTTAAAAAATTAAAAATCAATCAAATTTGACGGTGCTTCAAGCCTATGACGCGCAGAGGCGCCATTTGAGTTTTTTCGTTGCAAAAATCATAACTTATGTTATAAGCATATGATAGATAATTTTACAACCTATGCACAAGGTGCTACGGTCGATAAGCATGTATCTGAAACAAAAAAAAATTATAAGTCTCTCAGCGTTTTTTCTCTAATAAACAATTGAAATCTTTGCAAATTAAGTAGTGGGATAGCACTGCAAACGTTGTCTAAGGTTCAAAAAAGTAAATTTTGCAATACAGGCACTGTTAAAATAATTTTGATAAACGTTTGTTATATTTAAATGTTTGATATAATTTGTTTTTGTACCATTGACCAAAATTAACCAGTGCTTTGTTTACTATACTATTATTTACATAAATTTATAAAAAAAAAAGTCGTCAATTTTTTAAAGCAAAAACTTGTATTTTTTAAACATTGCACAACATTGGAAACATTGGAAATTAGACAATTAAAAGAAAATTACCTTTGTCAAATAATTAAAATTAAAATTAGTAACGAAAGTATAAATAAACCAACAAACAAATATCAACAATACATATAAAAAGAATAATTAACATTACCTTTTTAAGAAAATGTATTTCTAAAAAAGGCACTTTTTTAAAACAGTTAATTTTTAAAGAAAGGATAATTCTTTAAGAAAAAGAAAGTGTAATTCCTAAGAAAGGGTAAATTTTTAACAAATCATTCTCTTTTTTAGAAAAGGTGTTTTTTACGAAAGGATATTTTTTTGAGAAAAGGGACTTTTTTTTAGGGAAAGGTACTTTTTTATGAAAAGATATTAAATATTTCACGATAAAATGGGGGTTGGTTTTCCAAGTTTTGTGGAACCAAAATTCAAGCTAAGTATACGTCTACCAAAATATAGCAAAATAAATCAGACAAAAATTAGGGTTTTTATTATACTACCATGTGGTTTGGGAATAATGACTTTGTGCTGCTGTTTGTAACTACCAAAAATATTTGACCTGGACCCATCTGATTCGATTTAACGATGTCCGTCCGTGTGTCCGTTCGTCCGTCCGTATGTGAGTCCATGTAAACCTTGTAATCACAAACCAACACTTTTATGGTTTATTATTATTGTGAATGAAGATAACAAACTCATTAAAAATTTCAAAATCTGTAAATCTGCAAATCGGCTTTCAAATAACAAACGTTTGGTCAAAATCGGAATAAAATGGTAGAACCAAACATCGGTTACAAGAAATTGCCTAGCCTACTAATATTATAGATATGTAGAGATTTTTTCAATAATATCTAAATTTTTCAGTTTCTTAATCTTTTTCTTCTACGAGGGTTTATTTTCTAATCTTTTTGAACAACAATAGTCTCAAAGTCAGCGTCTTTCTGAGCAAAACAAGCTTTCATTTGCTTAAATCGGTTCAAAATTGGCATTTTGTGAACAATGAAAAACCGATTTCGATTATATGATTAAACAAAAAGAAATAATTTAAATACTATTTTTTATACCCTCCACTCCAGTGTGCAGAGGGTATATATAAGTTTGTCATTCCGTTTGTAATAATTAGAAAAAAAAATTTGGACCCCATAAAATATGTATATTTGTGATCCTTATAACAACCGGAGTTGATATAGCGATGTCCGTCTGTCCGTCTGTCCGTCTGTCCGTCTGTGGAAATCACGATGACGGCATCAATCGGGCAGCTAGGGTGCTCGTTGGCATAAAAAATGATTCATTAACATCCTGAAAAGTTTGCTATTTAAAATCGTCGAAATCGGTCGATTAGGGCCCGAGATTTGAATGAAGAACTAAAAAAAGTCTTGAAAAAATATAATTTTCTATGTTGTTCTTGTCACGATCACGCCCTCAATAGGATAGCTAGGGTGATAATTTGAGAATGATTTACCAAATTCATGGGAAGATTTCTACTTCAAAAATCATTAAAATCGGTGGAACAGGTCCAGGTAAATCTATGAAAAATTAAAAAAAAATGAAAAACATGATGTTTCCATATTGTTCCTGTTGTTATTCTAAATGTTGCATTGTTGTCATAGCTGGACTTGTTGTTTTTGTGGTCGTTGTGGTAATAATATAATAAAAACAAACCCTTTGTACATTTTTTTGTGAACTCTGGTAGAAAATTTTAAAAGTTTCCATTGTTTTGGCATCACTAAAAAAATTTGTTAGATCATTTCTGTCATTGCCACGAGCCTGCATGCAAAATTTCAGATCGATTGGCTCACGGGAAAGGGGCTAAAAATCGATCCAAAATTTTGTCGACAAGCAGACACTACCAGTTAATATAAAGGCAGTAAATAAAGGGAGTAAAAGTTCACCAATAATTTAAAAAACAAATTTTTATGTATTAATTTATTTAAAGAAAAAAATAATTAAATGAAATAGTAATAATAATAAAAAAAAAATAATATACAATACAAAAAAAAAGAATATATAAATAAAATAAAATAAAGATAAATGCATTCATAGCATTATAATACATATAAAAGGTCAATGTTTTCTAACCGTAACCGTAACGAGTCAGTTGTTTTTTTTACATGAAAATAATTTAAAAAGGTTACCGAACGTAACCGGAACGTTCCAATACTTTTCATGTGAAAAAAAGGCTGACACGTTACGTAACAGTTACATGTCGCTAACTTGTTCTTTACACAGGCTACTGCTTTTGGAGCCAACTTCAAGTCTATTTATATAGTTTCGTAAGCATAACTGATAAAATTGTTTCTATTATTTTTTGCTGTAAGTAATAAATTATAAATATACTGAATTTGCAAACTAAAATGGATACATATATTGGAGGTGCTTTAATACAAAAGAGTTAACGAAACAAAATCAAAAAAAAAAAAACAACTCTACAACATCAACAATGGCAGTCATATGTTCTTCAAATAGAAAAAAAAACTGCAAGTGTGTTTTGTTGGCTGCAAAACAAAAATAGTGTTGACAATATAACAAAATATGTAAAAGAAGTTATTGCTATGAAATATTTTATTTTGTTTAAAAAAAAAATCGCAAAATGAAAGGCTATAATTCCATTAATAATCAAAAGGCGTTAAACTAATTTATTTATTTTTACGTTGTACTAATGCATTTTAAATAAGTAAAAGTAATTGTATATTTAAATAAAAATGCATTTGTATTATATGTTGCTGTCGTATTCAGAAAAATCAAGTAGCTGACTATACGACTACAAATGCTGCTGCCAGCAGTCGTCTATGTGTTTCATTCATGATGTTGCATTTTTTTGCGAGCAATACTTACATATATTCTAAATAAAGAAATAATAGTTCTTTTCATACTGCGAAATCTATTCAAATATATGTACAAATACTATATGTCAAATTTCAAATTTGCAATAATTGATACATTTTTGAAAGAAAATTGTATAATATGAAATGTCTTTCATTTATTTCATAGAAAACAATTTTTTGAGGTGCGTGGATTTTCCATATTTACTGTTTTACTATTTTCGTAATGAGGTTAAATGAGTTAAAAAGAATTTAAAATATTTGAAAATATTAGGTGAGGATCCTCAAGATGTAATATACGATCGGTCTAAAACTTTTCACTTAGAGCCACAGTTAAATTCGAAACAACAAAAACCCATATATTTTGTGCATAAAGTTTAATATTAAATGTGCTTTTCTAAAATGCCTATATATTTTTTCTCATTCATTTCTGACCATCTTCAATGTAAATTTACCAAAGTTTTTTTTATTGCAATATGTATATAAAACTTAAAAATTTAATATTTTTTATTGTGTATTAACTTATTATTCTGCGATTTTCATTACATCACAAAATGTTACAAATTGGCACTACTGTTTCAAAAACAGAAAACTTCTAAATCAGTTGAACACAGTTGATCTGTAAAACTGTGTGTGAAATTGTGTCAAATAAAATTACAAATATTAATAAATATAATAATACATATATATATATTTTATTAATTTTGTTAAGAATTAGCACAAAATTGATTTTCCATTTTGCATTTCATTTATAAAGAATTCTGCCATATTTTGTTAAAGGGAAAATCCATTTTTGTTATATTAAAAAAAAACAGACATGCATTTAATTTTTCCGTGACAGCCTCAATAATTGCGTAGATGCCACCACAATATTTTTATACCCTCCACTCCAGTGTGCAGAGGGTATATATAAGTTTGTCATTCCGTTTGTAATAATTAGAAAAAAAAATTTGGACCCCATAAAATATATATATTTGTGATCCTTATAACAACCGGAGTTGATATAGCGATGTCCGTCTGTCCGTCTGTCCGTCTGTGGAAATCACGATGACGGCATCAATCGGGCAGCTAGGGTGCTCGTTGGCATAAAAAATGATTCATTAACATCCTGAAAAGTTTGCTATTTAAAATCGTCCAAATCGGTCAATTAGGGCCCGAGATTTGAATGAAGAACTAAAAAAAGTCTTGAAAAAATATAATTTTCTATGTTGTTCTTGTCACGATCACGCCCTCAATAGGATAGCTAGGGTGATAATTTTTAGTGAGAATGATTCACCATACGAGTTAATATAAAGGGAGTAAAAATTCACCAACATCTAAAGCAAATAATGCTAAAATACCTAGTTGTTAATAAAAAAAACAATTGGGCAATTCACAATGGGTAATGTATCGTTGTATCTGTTGTATCGTGTATCACTTTACAATAGTGTAAAATTGTTGTTGGTAATTTTCACTGAAAAATCTGATACACGATCCAACTTCATTTGCTATGTTTAGTAAATGTTGTATATTGTATCATAACATATCAGTTCCAAGTGAATGCCAGTTTTTATGAAAAAGAAAAAACAAATACATAGAATATTATCAGCATAAATAATTATAAAATAAAATATGGCTAATAATGCAAATAACGCAAATACATCGATAAGTTTATTTATATAAAAATTAATGTTTATATTTTTAGTATGTATTTTCTCTTTCAGTACCAACCAAAACATTTAACATTTTCTTTTTTTCATTATAAATTAAAATGCAAGAGGTACGTAACTAAAACTCCAGGGTATATCTCACGACCAAAAAGCAAACACTGACAAGTGTTTTCTCTTATACAAAATAGCAGAAGCGACGAAGCGATCTTTCCTCGTTGGATCGAAAATTACTAAAGAAAGCATTTTACAATATGAAAATACAACTGAGTGTTCACAACAAATGATTGTATTGTGTATTTCAATACAACATACAATATACAACACCTGTTGTGAATTGCCCAAATGTAAATTTAGCAAAAAAATTTATGTATTAATTTATTTAAAGAGAAAAACACAAAAGTAACGTTTGATGTTGTATTTTTTGTATGTAATATTTAAATATACATACATACACTTATTAAATAATACAAATAATGTACATATATTATATATATGTATGTATGTATATTCATAGTAACT
The DNA here is from genome assembly GCA_963682025.1 of Cordilura impudica. Lineage (NCBI taxonomy): Eukaryota > Metazoa > Arthropoda > Insecta > Diptera > Scathophagidae > Cordilura > Cordilura impudica. Next base: position 24,292,181 of record OY821519.1, on the reverse strand, counting down.
GCATGTTAGAAATAAATCGGTTATTTTATTTACATAAAATTCTGCAGTATTTTGTTGTGGGGAAAATACATTTCTTTTGTATTAACAGAGTGTCACTTCATTTTGCTCAGCGTGACTATGCCACAGTAGATGCCGCCATAATTTTTGTTTGTTCTAATTAGCTTTGCAATAGTTATTTCTATTTTAACATGAATGTTAATATTTTCAACTAGATATCATACAGAACAATGTTAAGAGTATACACGGGTTGGTCTCTTATTTCATACGTTTTTTCATTATTCTTTTACAAATATGAACATAAGTTTGGCATATTACCCACCAATCTCACATCACACTGCAAGTTCGAAAAACTCAATACACTCACATTTTGTTTACTAATACACACACATTTTCCGCAGTGGTCACACTAATGGCACCAAATTTTTCGTGCGAGTAGTGGCAGACACTAACGATGATTAATGTTACCCTGTTATAAATTTAATGCAAATTTACTGGATTCTGTAAAATTGTAATTAAAGTTTTAACTTGTTAAATCTATTATAATGATTTATTTTTTGAAATGCGCATACAAAAACGCAAGTTTGTTAATTATAGAGCATAAATATTATTAACTATTATTAAAATAATACTAATAATAATAAATGTAAACATTTTCCCTCAAACATGTGCCTGTATAATAAACTTGGTAACTCTACTTAAAATAAAATAAGATAGAGAAGTATACAAATTTTTTCAAGTTTACGCTTCGACAACATTTTAAAAATGAGATTGCAGTCAGATGTTTGAGCATAAAATTTAATGGCGATGGATTCGACTAATTCGAACAATTTTTCGTTGATAATACGTACACAACGATTTTACAATTTCAGTGTGATGTGAGATTGGGGGGTTAACTTTTTGTTGTCTTTACAAAATAGAGTTACCGAGTTCGTCAATGAGTTTTTTGCTTACAAAACAGTTCTACATAGTTATATAGAATTATTATTCTGCTTTACCTATAAAATATCTGATTGCGATTACATCTAATTTTTAAAAATTGTTTATAATTAATAAAGCATTATTATTCACATAAATACAAAATTTCACTTTTTAAATTTTCCATTCAAATTTAAGAAAATATCAATTATAATAAAAACTGAAAATAAAATTTCCAATTATAAATTAGAAAATATTAATTGAGTTTCAGAAAATCATATCAAAACGTCGGAAATAATAATTTTAAATTTAGAAATATCTTTACATTTAAAAATGTTTACATTTAAAAAAAATATTGCCATTCAGGAGATATTAATAACTTTTCAGTACCGCGATTCAGTAACTTCTTTGAACGATAGTCGAATTGTAAAAAAAAAGAAAATTGCAAAATTATCAGTAAAATTTTGAAACGATATTCGCTATTGTTAAAGTCAGCTGTTGTTGTTATCTAAACGACAACCATTTTTGTGTTGTTTATCCAATCGATAAAAACTTAAATTTTTAGGTTGAAATGTCGTCATACATAAATAAAAATCATGAAATAGTGAAAATATTTTGCTTTAATTAAAAAACTTTTTTATATAAATAAAAAAATTAAATAGCATATTCAATTCATTATTTCATTTTCAAATAAATAAACAGAAATATTAGTAAAAAAAATAAAGATATTAAACATAAACATAAAATCATCCTGTCAAACACGAAGTAATTTGTTTTTTTTCTATTCTTTGTGTTTTTCGCTTATTTTGACAGAGATGCCACTCCTTTACAATTTAAATAAATAGAAAAACAGATTTGTCGATATTAATTTAAATTCAATGAATTTAAGAAAACCTCAAATGATATTTAAGAATTGCTAACATAAAAATTGTTACATAAGTAAACGTAATTTTATGAGAATGTTATTTTTTATATATAAATTTTCACAATTTTTTTTGGATGAAAATTTGAAGTTTTTCAGAAAATAAAGATAACATTAAATTATTTTATTTAAAATGTTTGGGACTTTTCGTTTTTTGCGTTTTTTATCCCTAATTTGATTATTTATTATTATAAATTTATTCTCTATGTTTTCAAAATATGGCAATATTTTAAAAAAAAAGTTGAGAGAGCTTTTTTTTTGGTTATTATTTTGTTACTCCATCCGACCTATATGGCCACAATGAAGAAATATTTGGCCAGTTAAAAGAAACTATACAGCCATCTCCAATTAGCACGATTTAATGCATATAGCCACTCTACACAACCATTACCTTTGCAATGGAGGTTAGGGCGAGCTATTTAATTAGCAAAAACTAAATTAAACGAGAAGTTATGTCATATAACCGGAAACGCATGCATATAGGTATATAACCAAAATGCATGCCGATCAGCAACCACGATGACCAAAAAGCAAACACCGAAATAAATCCGAAATCATAGAAAAGAAGAAAACCAACCCAAAGAATTTGCTGAAATATTTTTTGGTATTAAGTTTAACAAATTGTTTACATTTTCATTTACATTTATTATCAAGACTCAAACCGAGGTGGAGGGTATCAAAGATTCGGCACAGCCGAATTTAACACTCTTACTTGTTTTCATTAAATTTTTGTCTTCCAATGTTTTTTTAATCTATACTAGCAGATTCCAGCCCTCGAAATTCGAGCGGATTTTCTAGGAAATTATATTTTTTTCATTAAATAAAGAACCTAAAAGTATGCTAATCAATTATAGCCAATTAACAAATCAACACAAATAAACTCATTTTTATTACAAACACATTAACAAATTTAATAAACACAACATGGCATTGTATAATTTTATGTATGTATGTGTTAGTAGCAACTTTAAATGCAATTTACTCAAAATAAAGGAAAAAATTTAAAAATCTGTAAATATGCAGAATGGCTAAAAAGAAATACCTTTCAAATAATATACGTTTGGTCAAAATCGGGATAAAACGGTAGAACAAAATATCGATCACAAGAAATCGCCTAGCCTATTAATATTATTGATATACATATGTATACAAAATTTATGAATATATAAATTAGCCTGAGGGTATGTTAATCAATTTTAGCAATTCACAATTCAACACAGAGCATCTGATATATAATTTAAATCATTCGCATTAACAGGGTGTAACGAATTATTATAAATATTTTATTTTATTTAATATAATATATTTTTAAGACAGATTAAACATAATTTTTATCATTCTCAGCTTCTTCTCCATATGAACTATTACTATGCCAATTTTCTTACTCCTCCGTGCCCGCATATTGCTTAAAAAGGAAACTAAAAGTTTACCTTCACGTATTAACATATAGATACCACTATGTGGTTATGGTATAACGACTTTGTGCTGATGTTTATAATTATCAAAAATATTTAACTTAGATCCATCTTTTATTATACCGATCGACTCAGAATCACTTTCTGAGTCGATTTAGCGATGTCCATCCGTCCGTCCGTCCGTCTGTATGTCCATGTAAATTTTGTAAACAAACTACAGGTCGCAAATATGAATATATTTTGATGAAATTTGGTATACAAGCTTCTATCGGCCATGGGCTGAACGCTATTGAAATTGGTGATATTCGGTCCATGTTCAGACCTAGTCCCCATACAAGTGACCCCTATGAAATCGACATAAATTGCCATAAGATCCAAGTTATCATATAGATCTCAATCATATCGGGTTTCTGTGTGTTTATTATATCCGCTAATCAGTAGTCCAAAAATAATCCCTATAGAACAATTCTTAATCATATGCCCAATGTAGAGCTGCTTCCCGATCTTCACTTAAATCTATCAAAAAACAAAAATATTGCACAGATTTTTCTCAAATTTGGTTTTTTTATATTTTTTCAAAATATAAGTTATTTTACCAAATATTGTCGGGATCGGTCCACATTTCGACCTAGTCCCCATATAAATATAGCATCCGATATCAACTTTTTCATATCTGCAACCAAAAAAAATGAATACAAATGCCACTCAAATTTGGTATATGCTTATTTTCTATATCCAATTAGTTGGACCGAAGAGATAGGGTCTCTAAACCATGGTATAGGGTATCGTATAGTCGGTCTAGACCGACTATAATTTCTTACTTGTATTATATTAAAATTATAAGTAATTTCAGGATTACTGCCCTTTATTTTTTCCAAAATTCAATAAAATTTTACACGAACAATAATTTTTTAGTTCAAGAGTCAAGGCAACGATTAGAAAACGAAAATAATGTCGCGTCTAAGAAAAAAAAAATAGATTTTAGGACAAATTAACAGGAAAATGTCATTGAAAAACATCCATTCTAGTCAGACAGCAGTAAAATATGGTGGGGCCTCTCAAACGCCCACGCCAACAGATGCTGTCTTAAGAAAAATAACTTTTTTAAGAAATTGTACGTTTTAGCAAAACGTTCTTTATTTAGGAAAGGTACTTTTTTTAAGAAACTTATTTTTTTAAATATACGTTTTTGAGAAAACGTACCTCTTAAGAAAAGTTTTTTTTTTTTTTAAGAAAATATACTTTTGTAAGAAAATTTTTTTTTTAAGAAAATGTACTCTTTTAAGAATATGTACTTTTTTAATAAAAGGTCCTTCTTCTTTTTATTTACAACAGTACATAATTTTATGAAAATCCCAGTTCTGAATCGACAATTTATAGATCTCTTGAAGAAGTAACGAATATTGTCTCATCAATAAAACCCTCAAAATCCTCTGGTTTTGACAATGACCTGCCTTTAAAGAAACTACCAATCAATGCTCTAAAATTATTGGTTATAATATTTAACAGCTGCATCAAACTTACCTAATTCCCAAATCATTTCAAAATGCTAAGGTTATAGCCATAAAGAAACCTAGTATGCCAAAAAATAGCCCAAACAGCTACAGACCTATCAGTCCATTAAGTAACTTCGGTAAAATATTTGAAAAAATAGTACATTCTCATTTTATAGTGCGTTTACATCTAAGCAAAATCTAGTATATACGAGATTTCGAGCGAAATCTAGCTCATTTTTACTAGATTTCCCATACAAAACACAATCTAGCTCGTTACTAGATTTGTGCAAAATCTAGTCAAACTTGGGCACTACCAAATGATACTACTGTGGTGTAGTAGAAAATTACAATGCAGTGACTGAAAAATTGACATTTAAAAACAAAAGTAACAAGTTGAATAAAAAGGAAATAAAATATTAATTACTAACAAAAAAAATGACGAATCTATAATAAAAAAATATTTAGTAATTGAAAAGTTATAGCTTTTTATACTGACATGTGCCCATTCGAATCTGTTAAATAATAATTGTGGAAAGTGAATTATTTTTGTTGTTCAAACAATACATTTAACAAATGCTGATGTTTTTTTTTCGCAAAATTTATATTTCAGTTTGTGCTTTTTTCATTTTTGATGGATAATATAATTATAAAATCTGTTCCTTTTAAAAATTTTCCACATTTCTATTTTCCTATTGTTTTGTTTACTTTCGGTATTTAATTTCTAGTTTATATGTTTTATTTTAATCAGCTGTTTATTGTTGTGGAAACAAAATCTCACAACATGTCAAAAGAGTTAGATGTAAACGGTATAGATTTTGAAATAGATTTCAACTAAAATCTACTAGATTTTCCTCAGATGTAAACGCACCATTAGTGAATTTGTAACGACCAATTCTATTGTTTCTAAAGAACAATTTGGATTTAAAAGACAGCATAGCACAACTCACCAAATAAACAGAATTAAAAATCAAATAATCACCAATAAAAACCAATAAACGTTCAACGGGTCTAATATTGTTAGATATTGAAAAAGCATTTGACACCGTTTGGCATATTGGCCTAGTATTTAAACTTCTTGATGAAAATATACTAAAACATTTATGCAAACTTATTTCAGATTTCATTCATGGTAGAAGCTTTAAAGTTGCGATTAATAATGAAATATCATCTCCAAAAACCGATACCACAGGGTTACCTCAAGGATCAATCTTGTCGCCATTGCTTTACTCGATATATACATCCGATTTTAAAGTCCCAAGATATATGAAAATTGCTTATTACGCAGATGATACTGCGTTAATTTCTTCAAACCAACATACAAGTGCACTCGTGAAGAAAGTGGAAAAGGGACTTGTAAATTGCAGTAAATATTTTAACAAATGGAAAAACAAAATTAATCCAAACACCTGCCACCTTCATCATCTTCTTATTGGAAATAATACCATAAATGTACTTAACGATGTCAAGTATCTCGGAGTTGTCTTGAACAAAAAGCTTACTTTTAAACAACATATTATGGCTACGTGCCAAAAAGTTATAAAATCATTTAAAGCACTACGAAATAGTGCCAACTGTCACCTAAAACGCTTACAAATTATACAAAACAAATGTCTTAAAATGATAAACAAAAAGCCCTGGAGGTATCCTACAAATCTTCTTCATGAAGAAGCAGGTTATGAAAAAATTATCGATTCCATAACAAGGGTTAATAACAATTACTTTGCCAAAATTAAAAATTGCTCTTACCCACTGATCAGAGAATGTAGAGAAATAACGTAAAATTAAACAGTTATCACCAAATTGAAAATTATATGCTTATAGAGGTCTATTATTTCTAATAATCCTCCTATAAGCATATATATATTTTCAGATAGTATTTGAATTTATTAAATCATATAAAGGTTTTTTCCTCCCATTTTCCTTTAAAAATCATTAAAAAATAAAATAAAAACTATTTAATATCTTTAGATCCTATATATTATTTGTTGCAATATATATATGTAAAGATAAGATCTTATATGTGAATATCAAATTTGTTAAAATATGTAAATAAAGGATGAATATATAATTGAAAATTTTTAAATATTGGTAATACGTTCTTATGCAATGCTTTAACAGTAATTTTATTGTAAATATTTCGAAATATGTTCTGCGAAAGTACTTTTTACAAACCTTGCGTAAGCGTTAAAAATTAATATTTAGCCAGGACTGTTCCAATGCCTTTTGTGGCATTTATAAATTCTAACTGTATAATTTCCTATAGCATCTCACTAGCTAAAGCAAATTTTTATGCATAGTGGCTTACTAGTTACTGCCACTAAGAAACTTTAAAACAAAATCATAAACCATCTTAATTAATAAATAAACTGTCAGTCATTATGTGTTTGATAATTTATAAACTTTTAATCTAAACAATATATAAATACCGAATAACAACATACTTAAAATATCATATATCAAATAACGTGTAATTAATTTCCTTTTAAATTAAGTGTTAATCACACAAAAAAAAAATTAAACAACCGATTATTTAAGAGACTCGTTGCATTCGTTTCGCATCGTCTACAACAAATGAATAAAATATATTTCATTTAATAATTAGTGTCTAACAAAACATGCTAAATGTGAATAATGTTGTCACTCAATAAACATAAATTTTCTTTTTTTTTTTTTGATTTTTTCTTTTTTTTTAACTAGCAACAGACCTGCTATTACTGCTGCTAGTTGCTGTTTTAACTAGTGTAAACGTTGGCATTTGTCACACATATTTAACGCACACAATAACTTTTTAAAAAGTCAATTACAACAAAATTATTTTAGCGATACTTTAAGCGATACATTGCATGCGAAAATACCGGGCAACGAGTTTGTTGCAGTCTGCTTAAAATTACAAATCAGCTGAAATGGCTGTTGAGCATGCTCAATGGATATTGAGGGCATGGTATATGCTTAAATTCCCAGTTATTAGGGTTGCCAATTTCATTTGGAAAGCTTGATCCGATAGAAGTTGTGCATCTAGATCAAGAATAATTTCTTTAACAATTTTAAAGGTCAACAACTCAAATTAAGTTCTATGATCGTTTAAAAAAAATTATGCCAACTCATGCGACACATGAAATCGTCTCAATCGATTTAAACCCCTTTTTTTTGTATAACATTTTTATTTACATGATTATCAATACTAGCAGATGCCAGCACTCGAAATTCTAGGAAATTTAATTTTTTCATTAAATAAAGACTCTAAAGGTATGCTAATCAATTATAGTCAATTCACAAATCAACACCAAAAACAAACTCATTTTTATTACAAACACATTAACAAATTTAATAAACACACACATAGCATTATATAATTTTATGTATGTGTTAGTAGCAATTTTAAATGCAATTTACTCAAAATAAAGGAAAAAATTTAAAAATCTGTAAATCTGCAAATCGGCTGAAAAGAAATACCTTGCAAATAATATACGTTTGTTCAAAATCGGGATAAAACGGTAGAACAAAATATCGGTCACAAGAAATCGCCTAGCCTACTAATAATATAGATGAAAAAACGACATAATATTTAAAAAATCGTAGAAATTTGATGTCGCAAAATTACAAAATTGTATTACACAGTGCAACAGCCATTCTGGGAGATGAGATATACCAAATCAGGGTTCCTGACCGTCCAAATGAGGCTGTTACCGAAGAGAGCGTAAAAAAGTGCATCAGGTTATAATGGATGATCAAAATATTAAATTGAGTGAGATTGCTGGCATCATAAAAATATCAACAGAGTGAGTTCGGCATACATATATTACATGGTCATTTAAATATGAAAAAGCTTTCTGAATTTTTATGTCTGAATTTTTATGGACGAGACGTAGATTCATTATTCTATACCGCAGTCTAACAGACAGTCTGCGGAGTAGTTACAAGCATGCGAAACCCGAGCAAAACGGCCATAAACTCAACAATCGGCTGGAAAGGTAATGGCCAGCGTTTTTTGGGATGAACGTGGTATAATATTTATTAATTACTTGGAGAAAGGAAAAATAATATATAGTTAATTATATAATAATATTATTGCAATAATTTAATAACTTTATATTTTAAAATTTTTTTTATGAACATAATGCAAAGATTTGTTAGTACAAAATTGGGAAGCTCGCCTCAATAATGTCCAACTGGCGTTGAGGCAATTTAGTTTTGTAAAAATAAATTCGTTTATTGAAATATTACGAAATCCTTTTAAATGACAGATATTGATTAATCCTTAGCGACTTTGTTATTACTTTTACTGCTGGCAACACTGCTTGCGGCTGCCAAAAGACGATATTATGTATTACGTACGTGTACGTGCGTTTCAGTTTTTAACTGGAAAACTGCTTCCTTTTTCGTACTTTCAACATATCAAGAGCGTACTTAATTAATTTGATACATATGAAGCAAAAAAAAAAAAAAGAAAACACAACTAATCTATAATTTGTCATTTATGACAGTTTTCATCATAATTATCATCATCGCCACCATCATCGCACAAATGAATGAACGATGTTTGAATGGATGGATGGCTGTTTAAAGTGAATGAAATGAGTGTGAACCTGGGTGTTGTGTATATCTGTATGTGTGTGTGTGTGTGTTTGTGAGATGTGCTAAAAACATGTTAAAAAACATGGTTGTGTACAAATTTTTGTCACAGGGCGTCTATCAGCTGGCTGCCTGATATAAGTAAATATGTTTACAAACTGGATATCAAGTCTAACTTAATTTTGCTTAACACAATAGTCAACTGACTGGTTTTAATGCACGCGATCATTTTTGGTTAAAACTCCTTACATACAAACAATATATGTATGTAGTATATCAAAATGAAAACAAGATTGTCAACTTTATTGCTGCATGCATACATGCAATGCACTCAGAAAAAATATATATAAAATTGTGTTCGAAATCTTCGATTGGAAATTTAAGATTTGCAGATTTTTAAATTTAGTTTTATTTTTGTAATAAATAAAAATATTGGAGCTCGAGGGCGTCTTTACAATAAAGGGGGGAATTGTATGTCCAAACCCATAGTAAGGGTTCTATCTAGTTTACTAGAACAATTAATTTCTTTTAATATGCCAAATTTCAATGTTTGGCCTCGGCAAGGAATGGGTTAACATCGTTCGATTTACTCCAACTTTTTAGCATGGAAGACTTGTGTATTTGGTTATTATATTTTAAGCATCACATCTAAAAATTCAACAGCACTTACAAAATATTTGAATTTATTGAATAAATAACCCTTTATTAGCTTGGGGTCATATGCGACCCCACGTCCTAAAGGGTTAATGGGGTCATATAATTTTGTTCTGAAACCCTAGGCTATTAGCATAGAATATAATATTTAAAAGTAGAAAACTGATAAATTTTTAATACAAAGTATTTAGAAAGAGTACATTTACTGAATATTTCACAAAAAAATAATTTTTCTCGAAATCTGCAAAAAAAAATCTTTGTAAAAAAAATTCTGGCAGAGGAATTTAATTAGAAATTCACACAGCTAATCTCTAACATATATTTAACAAAACTTTTAAACGCCAGATCCATTTTTTGAAATTTTGTTTTAGAAAATTTTTTAAAACTTAAAAAAGGAGTTTTCAAAATTGTATCAAAAAAAAAATTTCCATCTTTGGTCTCATTTCGCAATAGGTTAGCAACGTGGTAATAAAACAATATTTTATATCTGAGTACTTATAGGTATAGAGACCAAAAAAAAAAAAATAACGTTAATCAATTTGTTAAAGTTTGAAAAAATTTTAATCACATTTCATGACCTAGAGCTTTTGGCTATACAACGATTTTGAAGTTATATAGGTTTTTGAAAAGAAAATTTAGTACTGATATCGATCCATATAACAATTTGTCGAAAAAGTTAAACTATAGAATGACTTTTACGTAAAATCTGAAAAAAAGGCATATTTTCCTCATTTAACATTTTTTTTGCTATTCGCATATTTCTAGGGGGTGAGACCGAGAGTTTGAACACTTTTTCTTTATTAAGGGCGACCCTAGTGAACAATGAGGACGATATGTCAATGTAGTGTTAAAATATTTTATGTGAATATTCAAAATATTCCCCAATATTGGAAAATAAATTAATTTTTATAATAAAAACGGACCTCCAGCTCAAATGTTCTTATTTATTAGCAATTGAAAGGCCGAACAACTACAATCATAAAATAGTTTCATTTTTTTTTTTGCTCTACATCTATAATATTAATAGGCTAGGCGATTTCTTGTGACTGATGTTTTGTTCTACTGTTTTATCCCGATTTTGACCAAACGTATATTATTTGAAAGGTATTTCTTTTTAGCCGATTTGCAGATTTACAGATTTTTAAATTTATTCCTTTATTTTGAGTAAATTGCCTTTAAAGTTGTTACTAACACATACATAAAATTATACAATTCTCTGTGTGTGTTTATAAAATTTCTTAATGTGTTTGTAAAAAAAAAGAGTTTGTTTTTTGTGTTGATTTGTGAATTGGCTATAATTGATTAGCATACTTTTAGGATCTTTATTTAATGAAAAATAAAATTTAGTCGAATTTGCGCTCGAATTTCGAGGGCTGGAATCTGCTAGTAATTTTAAATCTATAATCAATATTTATTCAAAATACATGTTTTAAATATTGGCGATTAGACAAAATGGTTTTTTGGGCACCCAGCTCCAAATTAACCAAATTTTATCAATGGTTTAATTTGATCTAAAAAATAAAAATTTCATAATATATGTCAGAGCCTACTCAATCATTATAAATTTTCTAAACAAGTTAACGTAGGTCCATATAAGAATTCTATAATGAGATGAAAATCAAGTGCCTTTTCATCTGAGTAAATCTTTTACTCTTAGGCCCCGACGTAGGCATTTTGCATTAGGAATGGAAAAAAAAAATTCAAAGTTATACTGAAACGTGGCTTATGCTTGGTTTTCACTATGTCATATAAGCTGACAACAAACAATTGCCTCAACTGACATCTCGTAATTTTCTATTCATTACGTATTCATCTTATAAACGAACAAAAAATCCGGCTGTCAAACACAAACAAATTGTTGCCAGAGGTTGTCAATGACAGGACATTAAAACCCGTTTTCATACAGCTTACAATAATTGACAACAATTGCCATTGAAAATGACATAATGAAAAAAACCAGGCATAAAAAAGTAATTTTTTTTGTCAAAAAGAGCACTTTCTTACGATTTTTAATATTTTTACATTAACATCCAATGTTTGGAAATTTAAGAAACTTTTTTAATATTTGAAAATTACATTTGGTATTTTTTTAATGAATTACTCTCGATTGGAGTTTAAGAAAGAGAACTGCGGTGCTTTTAATAGTGAAAAAAATTTCTTAAGTATGTAAAAACTTCGGCTATGACGAATATTTGATACTTGCATATGTATTTTCGTATGACATAACCTCTAAATGTAAACAACAGCTGATTTTTTAATTTGTAAATTTAAAAAATCAATTATAAAAAATAAACTTATATATTTTATATATTTTTATACTATTAATCTTTTCAACTTACTTTGTTTTTCTTTCGCCACAAGCAGTGTTGTATTTTCATGTGTTTTGTCATGTCAAAATAGAACCTGCTCTAATTGAAAAATTTATATGAGACTTTCCACATGTATTGTACATAAACAATATTTTAAAGGACTGACACGATGTGTTCCAATCGCATGTACTAAACACATAAGAGAAAACATAAGCAAAACATGTGATAGCACCTTCACTACTAAATTATTACAACAAACACACTGAATTTTTAAAATTTTTTATATCATATTTTAGATCATATTTTGGCACAATGACGCACGATTTGCACCATTTTCAGTACTAACCCGCTCGAAATAATGATAAAAAATATTATCCTAAGTTAAACCAGATAAATTGTTTATTTTTTGAATGAGCGTGATTTCAACAGACAGACAGACGGACGGACGGATGGATGGATAGACGTACTTCGCTATATCGACTTCAGTTCTTATAAAATAATATATACTTTACAGGGTCGCAAATTCATTTTTCAATGCGTTACACTCGGAATGAGAAACTGAGATAAAAAACAGTCACGAAGAAGGAGAGTTTTGTATATTAAATATTTACTTATTTATAGTATACAAAATAATCATATTGGTTTGCCTTCCGAACTTTTTCGGAACTCCTGCCATGGACCTTGGAATTCTCCTTGCATCAATAGTTTTGAGCTCATTTTTTTATTTTTCAAATTAAGCAGTTAACATTTTTTCCACGGTAGCCATTTCTATAATTTCTTAATTTATCCCAAAAAATTAAACTCGGACTTAGTTGGGGAAGATTTTTGAGGTTGATTGCTTATATCAGAAATTCTTGATTTTTTTAAGTAGCCTTAGCGTATGCGAGGACGCTAAATCGAGCCGTAAAGTAATCTTGTCTCATACGTACTATTTTTCAATAAATTATAGAAAAGCTAGAATACATTGTTTATTACTAAGGAGCGCATTGACAGCCAATCCTCATTAAATAATATTAGTACACTGATACCAAGTTTCGTATGGCCAACCACTATAATACGTTGTCTTTAAAAACTCGTCGTCCATAATATTAAAATTGAGAGGAGGAGGAGAAGTAATTTTTGAAAGTTAACACAGTTTGTATTTTATCACAATTTTTTGTATACCCTACACACCACTTTGCAGGAGGTATATAGGGGGTTTCATGTCACGTGCACCAACTTTTGAAACCGATGTCTTCCGATCGGTATGAAATTTGCACCAAGGTTAGTCCTATTGGATAGTAGTTTAGACACAATTTTTCAACAAGATCGGTCCAGATCTCTCTGAGTTAGAGGGGATCAAAATTTGACATTTTGGCCAAACAGGTGTTTTTTCTCATCCATGTAACTTATTACCTATTGTTCTTAGAAAATTTTCTCCCAAACAGTTTAGATAGCTATTTCTTCAATATTTCGGAAAAAAATACTTTAAAAAAAAAAAAAAATTTTACAGACTTTTTTTTTTTTGCTAAATGAAAGCATTTTTTGCCTTTTTTTCAAAAAGGGCATTTTTTTTTTTCATAAGAAAGCTTAGGATTTTTCCTTTAAGAGCTTTTTGGTCGCTTAGTGGGATGGGAGTGGGATATCTATCAAAATAAATGTTTTGTAACTCAAGACAACGGTTTTTCAATTTTTCACAAATGCACTATTTTGAATTTTTTCCTATTTGTGTGTAAAACCTTACAAATAAAACTTATACTGAGAAACTAGACAAATTAACCTTTCTGAAGTTATGTAACATACCTTCATAACATAACACAAGAGAATGGTTATCTGTAACCTGAAAGAGTTATTTGCAACATTTCAATCTGAACACGAGGATGTTAGAATTGGTTTCACGAAATTAACCCAAAAGAGGCCAAAACATTGCGTTTTGGCAGAAAGCAGCGGAAGTCACACATCATGTGTTTGCATTTACCATGAAAATGTTAAACTGATGTTGAAGGAAACAAACTTAAAGTATTTAACAGATGATTCGGCAGAAGATTTACACGATTACCGCGATTGCTTTAAATTGACTATGTGTCCTAATCAAGGTTCAGAAAATACACACATGAAACACACAATGTTCTGTTCAAAAGCAGCCAACACATATCTTTATTTTCATATCAATTATGTGCGTTTTTAAATTTTCTTCGGTGCCCAACACAACCATGACTGTGTTCGTTTTAATATTTCGTTATTTACACGAACATTTTTGTATCACATACTTTTTGTTTCAATCACACATAAAGCACACATTTTTGAGTGTTGCTCTATTTGAAGTTCATGTTCTGGTACGTGTAGTGAAAAAAAAACACAGAACATGTACAATAAATAGGTTCGAGTTCACTTATATTTTAGGTCGTGTTGTGGCTCGTGTAGTAAGAAAAAACACAACATGTACAATAAACAGGTTCGAGTTCAGTTATATTTTAAGTCGTGTTTATATTTTAAGTCGATGGCACCGCTCAATACCATGCTTTTATACCGCTTGTCGATGGAAGACGCAAGTTGAAAAAGTTTTCTGCCTCTATTCAGTGCGATTTCTTTCCAAAAACAACAAATAAAACAGCAGCGAGATCAACAGCTGAACCTAGTAACGCCAAGAAAGGATTGACAAAAAAAAAAAAACGCAGTAAATAAAGGCGACAAAAAAGCTGGATGAAAGACTGGGTATTTAAAAATTTACAAGACCTAAATACTTCATCAGCTACAATAAATTAAGTATAACAATAGTTATGATATAAATGGATCTAATGCAATTAAGATTAAATTTTAATAAATTATTTATCTTTTTATTTTTAATGTTATTATTATTATACATTAATTTAATTATTATTAAAAATAAATAAAAAATAATAATTTTTCAACATTTCTACAGAAAAAAAGCGATTTTTTTCCTGAGGTTAACATATTCTGGGTATTACAGTATCGAGGGTATACAATTTTAGTTAGGTATGTTATATACCTTCGGAAAGATTAGTTTGTCTAGTTTCTCAGTACAACTTTTATTTGTAAGGTTTTAGACACAAATAGGAAAAAATTCAAAATAGTGCATTTGTGAAAAATTTAAAAACCGTTGTCTTGAGTTACAAAACATTTATTTTGATAGATATCCCACTCCCATCCCACTAAGCGACCAAAAAGCTATTAAAGGAAAAATCCTAAGCTTTCTTATGAAAAAAAAAATGCCCTTTTTGAAAAAAAGGCAAAAAATGCTTTAATTTAGCAAAAAAAAAAGTCAACAAATTTTTTTTTTTAAGTATTTTTTTCCGAAATATTGAAGAAATAGCTATCTAAACTCTTTGGGAGAAAATTTTCTAAGAACAATAGGTAATAAGTTACATGGATGAGAAGAAACACCTGTTTGGCCAAAATGTCAAATTTTGATCCCCTCTAACTCAGAGAGATCTTGACCGATCTTGTTGAAAAATTGTGTCTAAACTACTATCCAATAGGACTAACTTGGTGCAAATTTCATCCCGATCGGAAGACATCGGTTTCAAAAGTTGGTGCACTTGACATGAAATCCCCCATATATCAGTTTGTAATTTCGTTTGTAGCTGCATGATTAAGTTTTGACATTGTACCAAAATTTATCAAATTTTAAGTGATCACAATGTATTACAAACGTAGACTAAATAAAAGTAAATAAAAATATAGCACGTGTGTCAAAATTAACGGTAGTTAGAATGAATTTTTATATTTATATATGTATATAATATTAATAGGCTAGGCGATTTCTTGTGATCGATGTTTTGTTCTACCGTTTTATCCCGATTTTGACCAAACGTATATTATTTGAAAGGTATTTCTTTTTAGCTATTTTGCAGAATTACAGATTTTTAAATTTTCTCCTTTGTTTTGAGTAAATTGCATTTAAAGTTGCTACTAACACATACTTAAATTATACATATGCTATGTGTGTGTATATTAAATTTGTTAATGTGTTTGTTAATGAGTTTGTTATATTCTTTCACAATAATAATAAACCAAAAAGTGTTGGTTTGTGAATTGACTAAGTTGAAACATAAAGTTGCCTAGAAATTGCACTCGAATTTCGAGCGCTGGTATCTGCTAGTTTTAATAATTCTAAAGAATAATATTTTGGACTTTCTGAAATAAACCCGTGGGGTACTCTTAACGTCAAATTGATTCTTTAGTAAAATCTATAAATATTTTCTTCATCAGGATTTTTTTTAAATAAAACAAATTTAATGTATTCATAAAATTCCGAAGGCTCATATTCAAAAAGTGCTACATTTGACAGCAATATTAATTTTACTTTCAGATCTTATTAGCAAATTGGTTTTACACGCTCTCTTTAAAGTAATTATTGATGCTGATAGCATTTTTTGAATATAAGCCCTCGATATACAAATTTGTTTATACTGTATTAAATATAAAAACTAATTAATCTACATATTTTCATAAAATAACGAATAAATTTTGGGAATTTTATGAATACATTAAATTTGTTTTACTTAAAAAAAAAATCCTGATGAAGAAAATATTTATAGATTTTCATAAAGAGTCAATTGAACATCAAGAGTACCCCATGGGTTAATTTCAGGGAAAAAAAAGTCCAGAATATTACTTTCTAGAATATCTTAAATAACAAGTTTTATCGAAATCATTCCATAAATATATATTATTTCGATATTTTTTTTAAAAATCTCCTTAAATTTGACTTTTGACCTTAAAGAGGGACAGTTTATAATGTTTCTATTTAATCTTAATTTACAAGATTGAGAACTTATGTCAAGTAGTATAAAATTTTGACAAAATATATTTGAAATATGAAAACATCAAAAAGATGTAGCCTAAAAGTTGAAAAAGTATGAAAAATCACGTTTTTTTTTTCAAATCAGCTGAAATAAAAACGCTGCCCTTGCCAAATTTAGAATAGGATAACTACAATATTAGGCATTTTTAATCACATACACTTTGTTAATAAGACCTTAAAGTCCAATCGTTTATTTCGTTAAATTTCTTGAACAAAATTTTTGAAAAAGTAAAATTTGAGATTTTGAAATAGTGCTAAAAAATACGTACCGTTTTGACATTAATTTAGAACGACATAACAATAGACGAGATGCAAAATACTTCACACAAGATCATTTTGGGATCAGGAGAATGCAAAAATTGTGTTGTTGTAAATTATTTCAATGTTTTTAAATATGTGAGCTCGATTTTCTTAATGAAGTGGTCTGCGGCGCATTTATTGCCTGAGTAACTTGATATAGCTTGGCTGTTTTTCAACCGATAATAGATTTTGTTGTTTTATTAGAAAGATAATTTACTCTATTAAGGTTTATTGAATAATTTAATTGAAACGGAACTATTAATATAAAAATTTTTGTGAAAAATTATTTTTTTTTTTTTTGTTTTTCGATAATTTTTACATATAAATGCATATTTGAACTTTGAACTCAATTCACGTCCAGAAAGCATTGTCCGACTTTGCGCACTAAAGTTTTAGATCCAGTGTCACAATAATCCGGCCTCAAAATTCGACCAACAAATTTTATACCCTATACCACTATGTGGTTTGGGTATAATGACTTTGTGCTGCTATTTGTAACTACCAAAAATATTTGACCTAGACCCATCTTTTGTTATACCGATCGGCTCATAAGCACTTTCTGAGTCGTTTTAGCGATGTCCGTCCGTCCGTCAGACTGTGTGTCCATGTAAACCTTGTAATCAAACTACAGGTCGCAAATATGAATATATTTTGATGAAATTTGATACATAAGCTTTTATCGGCCATTCGATGAACGTTATTGAAATTGGTGAAAATCGGTTCATACCTAGGCCCCATACAAATGACCCCTATGAAATCGACATAAATTGCCATAAGATCCAAATTATCATATAGATCTTAGTAAAATTGGGTTTGTATGTGTTTATTACATCCATTAATCAGTAGTCCAAAAATAATCCATATTGGACAATTCTTAGTCATAGGCCCCATATAGAGCTGCTTCCTGATCTTGACTTAAATCTATCAAAAAACAAAAATATTGCAAAGATTTTTTCCAAATTTGGTGTGTATATTTTTTCAAAATGTAAATGGCTTTTCCAAATATTGTCAGGATCGGTAAATTTTTTGACCTAGTCCACACATAAATATAGCACCCGATATGAACTTTTTCATATCTGCAGGAAAAAAAAATAAAAACAATGCTACTCAAATTTGGTTTTTGCTTATTTTCTATACCCAGTTAGTTGGACCGAAGAGATAGTGTTTCTCAACCATGGTATAGGATATCGTATGGTCAGTCTAGACCAACCGCTGTCACTCTAATGCATACCCTATACCATTATGGGTCAGGGTATAATGACTTTGTGCTGATATTTGTAACTACCAAAACTATTTAGCACTTTCTGAGTGGATTTGGCGATGTCCGTCCGTCCGTCTAAGTGTCTATGTAAACCTTGTAATCAAAGTACAGATCGCAAAAATATTTTGATGTAATTTGGTATAAAAGCTTCTGTTGGCCATATGATGAACGCTATTGAAATTGGTGAAAATCGGTTAATGTTCAGACCTAGTCTCCACGCAAATGACCCCTACTAGATCGACTTAAATTGCCATAATATCCAAATTATCATATAGATCTCGGTCCAATTGGGTTTATGTATGTTTATTATATACATTTATTAGTAGTCCGAAAATAAACTCTATAGGACAATTCTTAGTCATAGCCACCATATAATGCTGCTTCCCGATCTTCACTTAAATCTATCAAAAAACAAAAATATTTTACAGTTTTTTCTCAAATTTGGTTTGTATATGTTTTTGCAAAAAATAAGTGACCTTACCCAATATGGTCAGCATCGTTTCATTTTTCGACCTAGTCCTCATATATATCCGAAGGCAAAAAAGTTTATAACAATGCTACTTAAATTTGGTTTATGCTTATTTTCTATATCTAATTAGTTGGACCTATGATATAGCGTCTCTAAACACATGGTATCGTAGAGTCGGTCCAGACCGAGTATAGTTTTCTTAATTGTTTTTAATCTTTCTTTGATTAAGCTGCGTCAAAAAAGGAACAATTGTATTTTCAGGCAAAGCGAGCCATGCAACGGAGCTATGATTTTCCCTCCGATTTCTTCAAATACAAAATGAAGAGACGCAGGCACACACACCCTAAAACAAATACGTGATCCTTGATCCTTGCTTACAATATTCTGATAATATCAGTCAAAGAAAGAAAATGCCAGCGTTTCACTTTCAGTCAGGTTAAAATAAACTACCGATACACTCAATGCCAGTAAAAAATAAAGCATTCAATGAAGTGAATAAGATGATATTATTGGGAAGTAGTGAAAATTTGGACCGTCAGAAAGAATTAAATGGGTATTTTTAGAATTATTTTTATACTTCTTCTTTTTAAATGACATTTTCCTTTTCCAATATCAATTTTTTTAGTTTTTTTTCAATCGAGTTTTAAATTCTTTTGATATCTCGATATTGTTGTTCGGAATATTTGAAATTTTATCTTTCATAGTTTTTTCTCTAATTCTAATTCGGAATATTTGAAATTTTAGTTTTTTCATATATTTTAAAAGTTGTTTAAAACCACATTGAAAGAAGTTCTTCCTTTGAAAACACTGAAAATTTCATTCTATATGAATGATTCCACATTTTTTTCCTTTATGCTCAAGTAAATTATAGACAACTGAAAGGTCACAATTACATACTGTACATTATACATTTCCTTAACTCGAACAAACAATTTTTTTTACCCAGTGTATCTGCATGCCGTAATAATATCAATTACCAACTATTTTTCGGTTTTTAAGTTAGGAGAATGAAAGAGAGAGTATGTACAAGTTTTATCCACTTTTTTTCAACTGGTTTTGTCCCATAGCGACATATTCATTTATACTCTTTGTGGTTGTTGGTGTTATTCTTTTTATGGTAGCAGCTCAAAACAGTTAATTAATTTTCACATGTTTAATCTTTTAATTAGCGATTAATAGTCATGCTTATCTATATGTCTCATGTAATGTTACGCGTATAATATCAGATATTATGATTTAGTAATTTTAGTTTAATGCGATTTTAAGCTACTGCTGGAAAAAAAAAATACTTTTAAACAGGTTAGAATATAAAATATGGGTGAGCCTTCCAATAGCCTTTGATGCATTACAGCGGCATAATACGGATTTACGCATGTGAATTTAGTAGTAAGTCTAGTAAACACCGGTTTTTCGGTTTTTCAACCGATAATAGATTTTGTTGTTTTATTAGAAAGATAATTTACTCTATTAAGGTTTATTGAATAATTTAATTGAAACGGAACTATTAATATAAAAATTTTTGTGAAAAATTATTTTTTTTTTTTTTGTTTTTCGATAATTTTTACATATAAATGCATATTTGAACTTTGAACTCAATTCACGTCCAGAAAGCATTGTCCGATTTTGCGCACTAAAGTTTTAGATCCAGTGTCACAATAATCCGGCCTCAAAATTCGACCAACAAATTTTATACCCTATACCACTATGTGGTTTGGGTATAATGACTTTGTGCTGCTATTTGTAACTACCAAAAATATTTGACCTAGACCCATCTTTTGTTATACCGATCGGCTCATAAGCACTTTCTGAGTCGTTTTAGCGATGTCCGTCCGTCCGTCAGACTGTGTGTCCATGTAAACCTTGTAATCAAACTACAGGTCGCAAATATGAATATATTTTGATGAAATTTGATACATAAGCTTTTATCGGCCATTCGATGAACGTTATTGAAATTGGTGAAAATCGGTTCATACCTAGGCCCCATACAAATGACCCCTATGAAATCGACATAAATTGCCATAAGATCCAAATTATCATATAGATCTTAGTAAAATTGGGTTTGTATGTGTTTATTACATCCATTAATCAGTAGTCCAAAAATAATCCATATTGGACAATTCTTAGTCATAGGCCCCATATAGAGCTGCTTCCTGATCTTGACTTAAATCTATCAAAAAACAAAAATATTGCAAAGATTTTTTCCAAATTTGGTGTGTATATTTTTTCAAAATGTAAATGGCTTTTCCAAATATTGTCAGGATCGGTAAATTTTTTGACCTAGTCCACACATAAATATAGCACCCGATATGAACTTTTTCATATCTGCAGGAAAAAAAAATAAAAACAATGCTACTCAAATTTGGTTTTTGCTTATTTTCTATACCCAGTTAGTTGGACCGAAGAGATAGTGTTTCTCAACCATGGTATAGGATATCGTATGGTCAGTCTAGACCAACCGCTGTCACTCTAATGCATACCCTATACCATTATGGGTCAGGGTATAATGACTTTGTGCTGATATTTGTAACTACCAAAACTATTTAGCACTTTCTGAGTGGATTTGGCGATGTCCGTCCGTCCGTCTAAGTGTCTATGTAAACCTTGTAATCAAAGTACAGATCGCAAAAATATTTTGATGTAATTTGGTATAAAAGCTTCTGTTGGCCATATGATGAACGCTATTGAAATTGGTGAAAATCGGTTAATGTTCAGACCTAGTCTCCACGCAAATGACCCCTACTAGATCGACTTAAATTGCCATAATATCCAAATTATCATATAGATCTCGGTCCAATTGGGTTTATGTATGTTTATTATATACATTTATTAGTAGTCCGAAAATAAACTCTATAGGACAATTCTTAGTCATAGCCACCATATAATGCTGCTTCCCGATCTTCACTTAAATCTATCAAAAAACAAAAATATTTTACAGTTTTTTCTCAAATTTGGTTTGTATATGTTTTTGCAAAAAATAAGTGACCTTACCCAATATGGTCAGCATCGTTTCATTTTTCGACCTAGTCCTCATATATATCCGAAGGCAAAAAAGTTTATAACAATGCTACTTAAATTTGGTTTATGCTTATTTTCTATATCTAATTAGTTGGACCTATGATATAGCGTCTCTAAACACATGGTATCGTAGAGTCGGTCCAGACCGAGTATAGTTTTCTTAATTGTTTTTAATCTTTCTTTGATTAAGCTGCGTCAAAAAAGGAACAATTGTATTTTCAGGCAAAGCGAGCCATGCAACGGAGCTATGATTTTCCCTCCGATTTCTTCAAATACAAAATGAAGAGACGCAGGCACACACACCCTAAAACAAATACGTGATCCTTGATCCTTGCTTACAATATTCTGATAATATCAGTCAAAGAAAGAAAATGCCAGCGTTTCACTTTCAGTCAGGTTAAAATAAACTACCGATACACTCAATGCCAGTAAAAAATAAAGCATTCAATGAAGTGAATAAGATGATATTATTGGGAAGTAGTGAAAATTTGGACCGTCAGAAAGAATTAAATGGGTATTTTTAGAATTATTTTTATACTTCTTCTTTTTAAATGACATTTTCCTTTTCCAATATCAATTTTTTTAGTTTTTTTTCAATCGAGTTTTAAATTCTTTTGATATCTCGATATTGTTGTTCGGAATATTTGGAATTTTTGTTTTGTTTGAAACCACATTGGAAACACTGAAAGAATGACATTTCCTTATGAATGATTCCACATTTTTTTTCCTTTATGCTCAAGTAAATTATTGACAACTAAAATACCGTAAAAATTTTATACATTTCCCTAACTCGAACAAACAATTTTTTTTACCCAGTGTATCTGCATGCCGTAATAATATCAATTACCAACTATTTTTCAGTTTTTAAGTTAGGAGAATGAAAGAGAGAGTATGTACAAGTTTTATCCACTTTTTTTCAACTGGTTTTGTCCCATAGCGACATATTCATTTATACTCTTTGTGGTTGTTGGTGTTATTCTTTTTGTGGTAGCAGCTCAAAACAGTTAATTAATTTTCACATGTTTAATCTTTTAATTAGCGATTAATAGTCATGCTTATCTATATGTCTCATGTAATGTTACGCGTATAATATCAGATATTATGATTTAGTAATTTTAGTTTAATGCGATTTTAAACTACTGTTGGGAAAAAAAAATACTTTTAAACAGGTTAGAATATAAAATATGGGTGAGCCTTCCAATAGCCTTTGATGCCTTTCAGCAGCATAATACGGATTTACGCATGTGAATTTAGTAGCAAGTCAAGTAAACACCGCCAATCCCATTCTCATCCCCAAAATATGTTTTATGGAATAGGAAATTTTGTTAGATGGTACATGTATGCCTTGTAAAAAGTATCAAAGACCTTCAGAAACTGTTCAATAATTTGTTACAGGTCACTTTTATTAAAAAATGTGAACAAACACATTAGTTAAGGGAAATTATTGGAATGAAAAAATATATTTATGGTATTTTTTGGGGAATTTTGGGACGGTTGTTCTTCTTACTCCTATAATATGCAACCAATCACTTTTGAAAACACATGTAATGAAAAATAAAAACAACATAGTTCCCTTTTCAAACAAGTAAGAAAGTTATAGTCGGTCTAGACCGACTATACGATACCCTCTACCGTGCGTTTAGATACCCTATCTCTTAGGTCCAACTAATTGGATAAAGAAAATAAGAATAAGGGGGGTTTCATGTCAAGTGCACCAACTTTTAAACTGATGTCTTCCGATCGGGATGAAATTTGCACCAAAGTTAGTCCTACTGGATAGTAGTTTAGACACAACTTTTCAACAAGATCGGTCAAGATGTCTCTGAGTTATAGGGGATCAAAATTTGATATTTTGGCCAAACAGGTGTTTTTTCTCATCCATGTAACTTATTACCTATTGTTCTTACAAAATTTTCTCCCAAATAGTTTAGATAGCTATTTCTTCAATATTTCGGTAAAAAATACTTTTAGACTTTTTTTGACTAAATCAAAGTATTTTTTTTGCCTTTTTTTCAAAAAGGGCATATCTTTTTTTTATAACAAAGCTTAGGATTTTTCCTTTAAGAGCTTTTTGATCGCTTAGTGGGATGGGAGTGGGATATCTATCAAAATAAATGTTTTGTAACTCAAGACAACGGTTTTTAAATTTTTCACAAATGCACTATTTTGAATTTTTTCCTATTTGTGTGAAAAACCTTACAAATAAAACTTAGAAACTAGACAAACTAACATTTCCGCAGGTATGTAACATATCTTCATAACATAACAGAAGAGAATGGTTCTCTGTAACCTGAAAGAGTTATTTGCAACATTTCAATCTGAACACGAGGATGTTAAAATTGGCTTCACGAAATTTACCCAATTGAGGCCAAAACATTGCGTTTTGGCAGGAGGCAGCGGAACTCACACAGTATGCGTTTGCATTTACCATGAAAATGTTAAACTGATGTTGAAGGAAATCAACTTAAAGTATTTAACAGATGATTCGGCAGAAGATTTACACGATTACCGCGATTGCCTTAAATTGACTATGTGTCCTAATGCAACAACTTCTTGCCACTTATGTAGGTGAATGTACCAATTGCACGAAAACCACATTCATCAACGAAAATTTAATCAACTCTTTAGATCGAGAATATATAGAGGAGGTCAAATTTGATTCTTGGATTCAGACTGACAGATGCACATTGAAAACAATCATTTTAAATGTGAATGATTTTGTGGAAGAAATGTGTACAGGATTGCTAAACTTGAGAAACCATGACTTTTTAGTCAAAGAGCAATGGTCATTCTTCAAGGATTTGAAGATACATTTGAAGTCTGGTGAATTCGTTATTTCATATGATTTCGCAGAAAACTATAAATATGTTCTTCAGGATGCCATACAAGCATTCCACTTCAATAACGACCAAGCAACTATATTCACAGTAGTTATTTACTACATGAAAGATGAAAAACTGGAACACAAAAGTATGGCAATCATATCCGACGATTTAAAACATGATACCGTTACAGTTTATGAGTACCAGAAGAGAATACTAAAATTTCTAAAATCTAAATTTACAGTAAAGAAGGTATACTACGTTTCGGACAGAGCTCGTCAACATTTTAAAAACAAAAGTAGCTTCGCAAATCTTATGGCCCATGAAAAAGATTTTGGAATGCCAGCTGAGTGGCATTTTCATCCTACTGCTCATGGTAAAGGAGCATGTGATGGAGCAAACCTTAAAAGAACTGCAGCGAAGTATAGCCTCCAGTGCTCTCATCAAGATCGCATCTTAAATGCGACTGCTTTATTCCATTGGGCAAAGAATTATTGTAAAGAAACTAAAATAGTTTTTAGTAGCAAAGAGGATCATCATCATCAATCGATGGCACCGCTCAATACCATGCTTTTATACCGCTTGTCGATGGAAGACTCAAGCGATTTCTTTCCAAAGCCAACATATAAACCAGCAGCGAAATCAACAGCTGAACCTAGTAACGCCAAGAAAGGATTGGCAAAAAAAACGCAGTAAATAAAGGCGACAAAAAAGCTGGATGAAAGACTGGGTATTTAAAAATTTACAAGACTTAAGTACTTCATCAGCTACAATAAATTAAGTATAAAAATAGTTATGATATAAATGGATCTAATGCAATTAAGATT
This sequence comes from Cordilura impudica, assembly GCA_963682025.1. Lineage (NCBI taxonomy): Eukaryota > Metazoa > Arthropoda > Insecta > Diptera > Scathophagidae > Cordilura > Cordilura impudica. The sequence continues at coordinate 24,266,397 of OY821519.1, read as the reverse complement.
AAATTTTATTAAATTATTTATCTTTTTATTTTTAATATTATTATTATTATTATTATTATATATTAATTTAATTATTATTACAAATAATTAAAATATAATAATTTTTCAACATTTCTATAGAAAAGAAGTGATTTTTTTCCTGAGGTTAACATATTCTGGGTATTACAGTTTCGAGGGTATGAAATTTAAGTTAGGTATGTTACATACCTTCATACCTTTGTCTAGTTTCTCAGTATAAGTTTTATTTGTAAGGTTTTACACACAAATAAGAAAAAATTCAAAATAGTGCATTTGTGAAAAATTGAAAAACCGTTGTCTTGAGTTACAAAACATTTATCTTGATATCCCATTAAAATCCCACTAAGCGACCAAAAAGCTCTTAAAGGAAAAATCCTAAGCTTTGTTATAAAAAAAAAGAAATGCCCTTTTTGAAAAAAAGGCAAAAAATACTTTGATTTAGCCAAAAAAAAAAAGTCAAAAAAAAATTTTTTTTTAAGTATTTTTTACCGAAATATTGAAGAAATAGCTATCTAAACTATTTGGGAAAAATTTTCTAAGAACAATAGGTAATAAGTTACATGGATGAGAAAAAAACACCTGTTTGGCCAAAATATCAAATTTTGATCCCCCTCTAACTCAGAGAGATCTCGACCGATCTTGTTGAAAAATTGTGTTTAAGCTACTATCCAATAGGACTAACCTTGGTGCAAATTCTGATCGGAAGACATTGGTTTCAAAAGTTGGTGCACTTGACATGAAGCCCCCCATAAACCAAATTTGAGTAGCATTGTTATTAATTTTTTGCCTTCGGATATGAAAAAGTTTCAATCGGATGCTATATTTATATAGGGACTAGGTCGAAAAATGAAGCGATCTCGACCATATTTAGAGAGGTCAGTTATTTTTTTTGGTAAAACATATACAAACCAAATTTGAGAAAAATCTGTGCAATATTTTTGTTTTTTGATAGATTTAAGTGAATATCGGGAATCAGCTTCATATGGGGGCTATGACTAAGAATTGTCCTATGGGGTGTATTTTTGGAATACTGATAAATGGATGTAAGAACCACATACAAACCCAATTTGACCGGATATTATGGCAAATTAAGTCGATCTCATAGGGGTCGTTTGTATGGGGACTAGGTATGAACATGAACCGATTTTCACCAATTTCAATAGAGTTCATCATATGTCCGATAGAAGCTTACATACTCAATTTTATCAAAATATCTTCATAATTGCTATCTGTAGTTTGATTACAAAGTTTACATGGACACACAGACAAACGGACGGACGAACATCGCTAAATCGACTCAGAAGGTGATTCTGAGTCGATCGGTATAATAAAAGATCCATCTAGGTAAAATATTTTTGGTAGTTACAAACAGAAGAACAAAGTCGTTATACCATAATCACATAGTGGTATCTATATATTAATACGTGAAGGTAAATTTTTAGTTCCTTTTTTAAGCAATATGCGGGCACGGAGGAGTGTGAAAATTGGCAGAATAATAGTTCATATGGAGGAGAAGGTGAGAATGACAAAATTTATGGTTAATCTGTCTTAAAAAGATATTAAATTAAATTAAATAAAATATTTATAATAATTCGTATGACGCTCTGTTAATGCGTATGACGCTCTGTGTTGAATTGTGAGTTGCTAAAATTGATTAACATACCTTTAGGCTCATTTAAATATTCATAAATTTTTTATATATGTATATTAGGGATATAACTTTTTTTTGCATTATTAGTACCCATAACTACGTTGTAGCCCATTATGTTTTGACCATAAAAATCATATTCCGAGGTCATTTGTGCAAAAAAAAGTTCCCGCCAGCAAGCAAATTTCTAAAAGTCCTCAAGAAGAAAAAAAAATATTTAATTTTTTTTTTTATTAATTTTCTTCATTTATTATAACTACATAAATTAAAGTTGAACAAACATTTAAACTTTTACATAACTATTTGTTATATGAAATGAACTTCAAATTTAATGTGCGTGAAGATTTACATAGCGGATAAATATCCTGTACCGTTTTGATTGCTCTGTCAGCACATATGTTGCTTCGTTGCTGCCCCGGTATCGCTGATGGTTCCTGAACCCAATGTCTAAAAAACATTCACGAGCACTCTTATATGTTAATAAAGATTTTTTTAGAGCCTCAAAATTATTTTCTTTAAAACAATGATCGGAAAACTAAACATTGTACCACGGACCACATACGAACTCACAAATGTTATATAATTTTTGGCGATATTTTGGAATAAGTATTAAGGTCAATATTGCTAAAATGGCTCTCGAGTTCCATCGAGCATTGTGTATTGGTGGTATTGCTTTAAAATTAATGTATGGAAATTTTTTATTTTTCTGATAGTATGTAAAAGCTTTACCAAGTTCATATAAGTACTGCATATCATCACGCCAATTTATGTGTTCAACTTTGATTCGTTCTTCACTCTGTTTGTAACTTTTCTTAAGATCTTCGTAGTTATTTATCAATTCGTGAAAAAAATCATAACAAATATTAGGCAAGGAAGGCTTTCCTTCCAAGCATTCGTCCATTATATGTCTTAATACCAGAGTTCAGAAAAAAACACACACTGAATAAAAAACTCGTACATATATGTAAACAAACATAACTTAGACCAACACACACATATTTTTATTTTCATACCAATTATGTTTGGTTTTAAATTTTCTACGGTGCCCAACACAACCATGACTGTGTTCGTTTTAATATTTCGTTATTTACACGAACATTTTTGTATCACATACTTTTTGTTTCAATCACACATAAAGCACACATTTTTGAGTGTTGCTTTATTTGAAGTTCATGTTCTGGTACGTGTACTGAAAAAAAACACAGAACATGTACAATAAACAGGTTCGAGTTCAGTTATATTTTAAGTCGTGTTGTGGCTCGTGTAGTAAGAAAAAACAGAACATGTACAATAAACAGGTTCGAGTTCAGTTATATTTTAAGTCGTGTTTAAAATATAAATTTAGAAACGCACATAATTGATATGAAAATAAAAATATGTGTTCGCTGCTTTTGAACAGAACATTGTGTATTTCATGTGTGTATTTTCTGAACCTTGCTTAATACAAGATCAAGAATATGATGCTGGCAGCCAATATGTTGTGGTGGAACTAAACCCATTGATACACAATGATTCTGGAAAAGAGTTACAACTCCATTTTTTTTCCCAGTGTTTACGCTGGTCGTATCGCAGACGATCATTTTTCATCATTCCATAAATTGAATTTATTCAAAACTTCTTTAATACCATTAAATAAGGTTAAGGCTTTACCATTTTCCAAAACAAGTACGGCTAATTTTATTTCTTTGCATTCATTTTTTAAAACTATCACCTGAATTTCTTTATCATCTATTTTTTTCCCATCAAAGTGAATACACTAAAATTCATTTTGCAAAGTTTCTAAATAAAAAATTTCTTGTCGTTCAGCGGATTTCATCACAGCTTTATATATACCGGCTTGGGATGGTGTTGATATATTAACTCCTGATTCTGCTAGATGCTTACAAATTTTGGCAGCTTTTTTTGTGCTTACATGTACTTGAGTTACTAGGTTAACAGCTGGATTTAAAGATTTCTTCACATTTTTTTTCTCTTCCTGGAGGTGTGTAATTTTCATCATCACTAAACTGAGTCATATTCTATACCAGATTCAAAATTAGAGTCACTACTGCTATTAAGCTCATAATCTATTTCGGTACTGGTTTTTTTCATGTCGTCATTGCTATCACTAAATTCGTGATCGTCTATTTTGGACGTTATAGTAAACATTTTATTAAAATCTCGGCTTTTTGAATGTTTTAAAAATTTTTGATAGTTTTGTAACAATTTTTTTACTTTTCTTTTTATAGATCTTAATGCAAATGCTGGCACACGATTCTTGTTACACAAACTAATTAATTCTTTCGATATAATATCGCATATTTTTGTTTTGCACTTTTCTTCTTTAAGTAAGGCATTACATCGACCAATAATTACTTTTTCTTTAGGCATTCTTTTTAACTCGGACAAAGATTTGTCAATGCTTTTTATTATCGCAAACTTATTGTTTTTACTTTTGAGTGTTTTTAATGACTTAGTCCACGTTATGACATTTTTTTGAGTACTTAAAAAGCTATTTTTATTAGACATTTTATGAAGAGCGAAAAATAACGTAAACGAAATCAAAAACTTTTAAATAAAATATTAATTATATGAATTAATAACTATCATTAATTACAAGGCCTCCTTCAATTTGATTTTTATTAAAAAAATTAATAATTTAAAATTTTGAAAAAAAAAAAATTTTTTTTTTTGAAATTTATTATGTATGATTTGCAGTATTTCAGCCGTATTCATAAAAATTAAAGTGTACTTCAAGTAGACTTTAGCAACAAATTTTGTATGAAAAACAGACAATAAAGTCTACTTGAAGTAAACTTGAAGTACACTTTAATTTTTATGAATACGGGTGTTTATCTTTAGATCCCTGCATCTTAAAAACTACTTCAATTATCGACTTGAACAATAAGCACTAATAATGTTACATTTTTGCGCTCCTGGCGTATAAAAATTAAGTTATTTTGATCTAACCTTAATATGTAATTCTAAATAATAAAAAAGTATAAACTACAAACTTCATCGTGTTGGTGGCGGGAACTTTTTTAACGTCAGCGAAAAAGTAATGACGCAGTTTACCATATTTTTCCATGGTCTATACAGCTATGACAGGTACCTTTTGAAATTCGCGAAAAATGTAAAAAAGTTATACCCCTAATGTATATAGATTAAAAAAACATTGGAAGACAAAAATTTAATGAAAAAAATAGTATTTCCTAGAATTTGCACTCGAATTTCGAGTGCTGGGCTATACTAGTAGGGTATAAATAGTCCGTACTTTAAATTATTTTTTTTTTGTTTAATTACATATATAATCGAAATCGGTTTTTCATTGTCTACAAAAAGTTAATTTTTAACCGATTAAAGCAAATGAAAGCTTGTTTTACTCAGAAAGACGCTGACTTTGAGACTATTGTAGTTCAAAAAGAAGATTAGAAAAAAACCCTCGTGAAAGTTGAAAAAGATTAAAAAACTGAAAAATTTAGATATTATTGAAAAAATCTCTGCATATCTATAATATTAATAGGCTAGGCGATTTCTTGTGACCGATGTTTTGTTCTACCGTTTCATCCCGATTTTGACCAAACGTATATTATTTGAAAGTTATTTCCTTTTAGCCGTTTTGCAGATTTACAAATTTTTATACTTTTTCCTTTATTTTAAATAAATTGCATTTAAATTTGCTAACACATACATAAAATTATACATATCGCACCTTTACCTCTAAAGTGAGTCAACTCAAAATTTACAAATTTTGAGTAGAGGCAAAAAACGGTTTTTTTTTAAATATTTACTATAAAATTTAAAAACAGTTGTTTTATTGCAAAGAATTGTGTATAATAAGTATACAACATTAGTTATTGTTGCGATTTTTTCAGTGATCATCAAAAATAACAAGTTTTTTGGGTGCAACTCAAAATATGTCTTTTTAGTGGATTGTAAAGAAGCTACTCATATAACACAAAGAGGGTTTCAACTGTATTTTTTTGCGAAAGACTTGAAAAACCGATGTAAAATTTTTACAATGGATAGATATGACCACTGTGTATCGTTTTCTTGCAAAAAGTGAAAATTGAAAAATTTTGAGTTATATTTATTAAATTTTTATACCCTATACCACTATGTGGTTTGGGTATAATGACTTTGTGCTGCTGTTTGTAACAACCAAAAATATTTGACCTAGAACCATCTTTAATTATACCGATCGAATCAGAATCACTTTCTGAGTTGATTTAACAATGTCCGTCCGTCCGTCCGTCCGTCCGTCCGTCCGTCCGTCTGTGTGTTCATGCAAAGCTTGTAATCAAACTGCAGGTCGCAAATATGAATATATTTTGATGAAATTTGGTATATAAGCTTTTATCGGTCATGGGATGAACGCTATTGAAATTGGTGAGAATCGGTCCATGTTCAGACCTAGCCCCCATACAAATTACCCATATGAAATCGACATAAATTGCCATAAGATCCCAATTGTCATATAGATCTTACTCAAATTGGGTTTGTATGCGTTCATTACATCCACTAATGAGTAGTCCAGAAATAATCCCTTTGACCCCATATAGAACTGCTTCCCGATCTTCACTTAAATCTATTAAAAAACAAAAATATTGCACTGATTCTTCTCAAATTTTGTTTGTACATATTTTTGCAAAATACAAGAGACTTTACCAAACATGATCAGGATCGGTCCATTTTTGGACCTAGTCCCTTTATAGATATAGCATCCGATATGAACTTTTTCATATCTGCAGCCAAAAAAATTAATAAAAATCCCACTCAAATTTGGTTTTTGCATATTTTCAATGTCCAGTTAGTTGGGCCTAAGAGATAGGGTTTCTAAACGCATGGTATAGGGTATCGTATAGTTGGTCTAGACCGACTATAATTTTCTTACTTGTTTAATGTGTGTTTTTAATGGGTTTGTTATCTTCATTCACAATAATAATAAACCATAAAAGTGTTGGTTTGTGAACTGGCTAAGTTGAAAAACAAAGCTGTCTAGAAACTGCACTCGAATTTCGAGCGCTGGAATCTGCTAGTATGAAATTAATATATTTAACTCGGTTTTAAAATTAATTTCAATATTAAACCGTATAAAAAAAAATTTTGCTTGTTTACTTGAACATTAGATAAAATATTATTATAATGTTTAGTCTAGTAAGATAATCGCCCTTTAGAGGCTATAACAGCTTCGATTTGGGCAGGCATTAACTCAACAAGTTTTTGAAATTCTCTGTTTGAAATCTCATTTTCCCAGACATCAAACTTCGAGGGATTATATTCAAAGAGTGCTATCTGCATTAATAATTATTTTAAAGAGAGCGTATAAAACCAATTTGCTAATAAGATCTGAAAGTATTTGCCGATCAATTTGCTACAATATCTATTAAGAAATAGTCGTACCAATCATGTATGATATCAAAATTAATATTATATTTGACAGTTATATCAGAGAACAGTTTGAAATCAAAAATTAATATTGCTGTCAAATGTAGATATGGGTTAGGGGCTGATTATCGCAGGGTAACGTAACGATTGCTTTAAATTGGTAAAGCCGCTCATTATCCCTGTTGATGACAGTTCAAGTCGGCTCACCTTGTCATTACTTGTGATGACACTGCCACTGAAATAACAGTGATGGCCTCCACGCGGTAACCCCTGGTAACGGCAATCAGCACCCGCTGGTTGACGGCTAAGGTGAGAGGCGGCCTATTCCTTAAGGTTTCCCTGAGGCTGTGCGTTGGCCTTATAAGCCGCCACGTAAGAAACATATTACAATGAAAATAAGGAAAATATGAAAAATAATGGAACCCCTTACATGACGAACCCCGCAAACGAATTAAGGTTCACGATTTAAGGGTTTGTACCTCGAATGTTCGAACCCTTTACCGGGCAGGAGCAACTATCCAGCTGGTAAATGTTCTCGAAACCTGTAAGGCTGATCGCGATCCAGGAAATACGGTGGTTAGGACAAGGATGTTCTAAGAGGACAACTTGCGATATTTATTATAGCTGCAGTTTACAAAAGCACGAGTTTGGTTGTCATCGGTTTTACACCTGTCGATGAAAGACTGGCCGCAATCCGCATCGAAGCTAAATTTTTTAACATTAGCCTAATTTGTACACATGCTCCGACTGCAGACAAAGATGATGGTGCCAAAGACCGCTTCTACGATCGCCTTGACGAATTATATGATCGCTGCCCGAACATAAAATTGTCCTTAGTAAAATCGCTAAAATTGGGAAGTTTAGTCTCCATAATGACACCTCCGACAATGGAATGAGACTAATCGACTTCGCTGAGGCTCGAAATATGGTGGTAAGTAGTAGAAGATTCTAACGCCGTAACATACACAAGGCAACTTGGCTATCCCCGGATCAGACGACATAAAATCAAATTGATCATGTTGTGATAGATGGCAGACACGCATCTAGTGTACTAGACGTGCAGACGATACGAGGTGCAAACATCGATTCGGATCACTATCTTGTTGCAGCAAAAGTCCGAACTCGCATAAGGAAACCAGATGTTACAAAGCTGCAATCACAACAGATAGCTAGGAACTATTCCACTCGGCTCTCCGAAATGTTAGAACAAAATGCTCAAGTCCCTACTATAGGCGAACAATGGACTCATATGGCTCAAGCAGTCCGCACTGCTACTAAAGAGGTGCTCGGTTACGATCAACCTCAAAGGAACCAGTGGTATGACCAGGAGTACCGTAATGCCACAGCAGAAAAAATGCTGCATACCGAACAACCCTGCAGCCTTTTGTATAGGGAGAGGAGAAAGAAAGAGGGACGCCTTTTCAGACGCAAAAAACAAGAACAAGAAAGGCGTGAGTGTGATGAAATTCAGATGCACTACGATAGGAATGAAACCCGAAAATTCTTGCAAAAAATTAAGCGTCAAACGGAATGATTTAAATGTGGAGCATCTTCTTGTAGGGACAGCGATGGATTTCTGATAACCGAAACCACTGACATTATTTACAACAAAAGTGTCATGCTGCTTGCTTATGCTGACAACGTTGGCATCATTGGTCACAACACACGAGCAGTAAGTGGAGCTTTTGCAAAACTTGAAAAGCAGTCAAAGATCATGGGCATAAAGGTGAACGAGGACAAGACGAAGTATTTTATTTCAAGTGGTAGAGCATCTCAGCGTCTCGAGCAATACGTACCTATCGAGAATTATAGCTTTCAAGTTGTAAAAGACTTCATCTGCTTAGATACCAGTGTTAGTAATAGCAACGATGTCAGCTTAGAAATTAAGCGGAGAGTAACTCTGGTCAACAGATGCTACTTTGGACTTGGTAAGCAACTAAGAAATAAAGCCCTCTCTCGACGAACAAAAATAACACTCTGCAAATCGCTCATGCTGCCCATCCTCCTATATGGTGCTGAAACATGGACAATGAAAAGATCAGATGAGTCATTGCTCGCAGTGTTCGAGAGAAAAATCCCCCGCAAGATCTACGTCCCTCTGCGCGTTAATGATGGATTCCGAATTCGAATAAATAACGAGCCGTACGAGCTATATGCCGATGTAAGTAGATATAGCCAAGCGTATTAAAATCAACGACTCCGTTGGCTTGGACACACTTGGCGAATGCAAAATGATGCTCCGGCTCGTAAGGCGGACAAGGAAGAACCCATCGGTGGGCAACGTAGAAAAGGTCGACCCAATCTCCGTTGGAAAGACAAGGTGCAACAAAAAGTAACATCACTTGGCGTTACCAATTGGCGCCAGCATACAAAAGACAGAAATAACTATCGTTCTATTTTGCTTCAGGCTGAAACCGACTGCCGGTTCTAATAGCCGTCAAAAGTAAAGTAAGTCAAATGTAGATAGCACTTTTTGAATATAAACCTTCGATATAACTTTATATGAATATAATAATTCTGAAAAAATATTAAAACTAGGACACATTTTGGGACACACGATTTATACATACATATACAAATTTGTTTATACTCTATTAAATATAAAAACTAATTAATCTACATATTTTCATAAAATAACGAATTGATTTGAGGGATTTTATGAATACATTAAATTTGCATTATTTAAAAAAAATCCTGATGAAGAAAATATTTATAGATTTTCATATAGAGTCAATTTGACATCAAGAGTACCCCGCGGGTTAATTTCAGAAAATAAGTCCAGAATATTATGTTTTAGAATTATTAAAATGTTATCAACAACTTTTATCGAAATCCTTCCACAAACATACATTATTTCGATATTTTGTTTTAAAAAAAATGTAAATATCCTTAAATTTGACTTTTGACCTTAAAGGGGGACAATTTATAGTGTTTCAATTTAACGTTAATTTACAGAATTGAGAACTTGTACCAAGAGAGAGAACTTAAGTATCAAGAGAGAGAACTGAGAACTTATATCAAGTAGTATAATATTTTGACAAAAGATATTTGAAATATGAAAACACCAAAAAGATGTAGCTCAAAAGTAGAAAAAGTATGAAAAAATCAAATTTTTCTTCAAATCCGCTGAAATAAAAACGCTGCCCTTGTCAAATTTAGAATAGGATACCTACAATGTTTGGCATTTTTAATCACATATATTTTGTTAATAAGACCTTAAAGTCCAAGCGTTGATTTCGGACAATTTCTTGAACAAAATTTTTGAAAAAGTAAAATTGGAGATTTTGAAATAGTGCAAAAAAATACGTACCGCTTTGACATTAATTTAGAACGGCATAACTATAGACGAGATGCAAAATACTTTACATAAGATCATTTTGGGATCAGGAAAATTCAAAAATGTTGTTGTTGTAAATCATTTCAAAGTCTTTAAAAATGTGAGTTCGATTTTCTAATCAAGTAGTCTGCGGCGCATTTATTGTCTGGGGAACTTGATATAACTTGGCTGGTTTTCAACCGATAATAGCTTTTGTTGTTTTACTACAAAGATAATTTACTCTAGATTATGGTTTATTAAATAATTTAATTGAAACGCAATTATTAATATCAAAACTTTTGTGAAAAATATTTTTTTTTTTTTATAATTTTTACATATAAATTTATATTTGAACTTTGAACTCAATGCGCGTCCAGAAAGCATTGTCCGATTTGGCTCAAATTTTGCGCACTAAAATTTTAGATCCAGTGTCACAATAATCGTATTGAAATTCAAAAAAAAAAAAAAAAAAAATAATGGCTGTCACCCCAATGTATATACTAAACTAGCTGAACCCGGTGTGCTTCGCTACCCCTCATCGTTATAAAATAAAATAAAATAAAAAAAAATATTTATACATTAACAAAATATTATTTATTTAATTTAGAATTAATTATTGCACTAACAACTTTATATAGTCAAGGGCTTAATATAAGTTATTATGGATTTTAATTTTTCTAAAAAGGGCGTGGTCCCGCCCAATTTTCTTGTAGTACTATTTCTATAAATTTCAATACGATATATACCAAATATCATCGCCGTAGGTTAAAAAATGGCCGAGATATGACGATTTTAATTTTTGGGTCATATGGGCGATACCACGCCCCTTTGCCCACTAACAACTTTATGTAGTTAAGGACTTATTATTTCGCAAAAATATCCTTCTGTGAAAATTTCATGACGATCCTTCCAGTAGTTTAGAAGATTTTGCGATTTTTTATTTTTCTAAAAAGGGGCGTGGTCCCGCCCACTTTTCTTCTGGTATGTATTTCTATTCATGCCAATACCATATGTACCAAAATGACCGCCATAGGTAAAAAAAATTCCCGAGATATGACGATTTCAAATTTTGGGTTATATTGGCGTGGCACCGCGCCTTTGTCCAATCAAAAATTTAGATAGCCGGTTATTCCTTCCAGAGCCTCAGTAACACGCTGTAAAAATTTCAGGAAGATCGGTTCAGGGGTTTGGCCTCCTATAAAGCACAAACAAACACACATTCATTTTTATATATATAGATAGATGAGAGCAGATTAATTATAATTTAAGGTAAAATGGGGCGAAAAAGGGGGATTTGGTAATAAAAAAATGTATGGCTAACTTACCTGTAGATAAAAAGTGTATAAAACTTTAGGTAAATACATATTACAAAAAATGTATTTTGTATAGCAAACATTGTTAGTGGTATAAGTAAGTATCTGAATTAAAAAAAGGGGGCGGTGAAGAGGGCGTGGTTCATAGTTATATGAGCAATATACTAAAAAAAAAAAAATTCTTTGGAAGGAACAAATTTGTACAGAGAACAAAAAGTTAAAACTTTCAAACAAAATTTGGCGTGAAAAGGGACGTGAAAGGGGGCGTGACGTAAGAAATGTTTATTTCTACCTCGCCTGGAGTATAATGTGTATACAATTTGAAGTAAATCTGTTAAAAACTATATGGGAGCAATTACATAATTTTAAAAAAATGGGCGTAAAAGTGGGCGTGGTCGAAAAAAGTACCCTATTAATCATGCCAGAGTCCCAGTTAAATGTTGTGAAAATTTCAGGAAGATCGTCCAGAGGTTTGGTCTCCTATAAGGTACAAACAAACAAATAAACAAATAAACAAACACACATTCCATTTTATATATATAGATTATTTAGTCTAAATTACTAATTACAAAAATAATTATCTGAAATTTTAAATTAGGGGAATTTTTTAAAATTCGCTTAAATTTAGGGGTTTTCTTAATTTTTATAGGAGAAGAAAAAAAGACCTGCCAACACTGGTACAATTGTGCCCCTTGTTAATCTTTTCACTATTTGAAACATGAAATTAGTTTAAAAGGCCTTAAGAATGAAAAGCGCCCAAAACGGTTTTTGGATCGGCAAAAAGCTGTTAATATAGCTGAAAAGGCTAAGTTGACATTGCTGATAGAGATAACATGTTGTTTCGTTGGAAACAAATGAAAAACTAATGCTTTTTGAATGACTTTACTTTTTTCCGGATTCAAATTTTTCCATTTTCTACGATCATTTAGAAGTCTCATTAAATTTACACTTATTACTTTTGATTTAATATATCGATTTTGCTCATTTTCAACAAATAAAAATAAAAATTTGGTCTTCCCCCTTTTCAGATATCCCAATATTCCAACATCTTAAGAAGGAGGCATTTTATGAGAATTTTCCAAATAAAAATATCACTAAACAGCTATTATATTATAAATAATAGCCATAATTTAACCATAATTAATTAGTATAACAATCCATTTAATATCAGTTTAATCAGATATGTCAAAGCAAAACAAAAATTATACATATTGCCACAAAGAGCAGAGAATTGCCACTCGCAACACTGGAAACAAGACCAAACGAAACAAAAAAAGCAAAAATAAAAATTCCATAGATCGACCATAAAATGATTAAAATCATTCAAATTATAAATGCTTATATTCATACATAAACACAGTAATCACTTGTATCATCACCCGCCAAGTATTCAATAATATCAGTGGCAACAAATGAAAATACAACAAAAAATATTTACGTACGTATGTATGTATTTATGTATATAGAGACTTGTAAAATGAATACGATGATATTTTTGTTTTTGTTGTAAATTTTAATATATGCGCGTACGCATAAAATTTGACATTTCCTCGACGCTTCGTCGTTTAAGCTCATTGACTCAATGATTTATGCGTCAATTCATATAGCAACAAAATAAAAATTTGTGTCTTTATTTTTTTTTTTTAGTTTTTTTTTCTTTTTTTTTGTAGGTGTTTTGTGTTTTTTGTTGCTGTAGACATTTATTTGGCTGATTCACATTTTGTAAATTTGTAGCAAATGAACAATAAAAATTAGCAAAAGAAACATTTTAAGTATTCACTGTCAAAACACCGTGAACAACAACAGAGGGCAGCAACATAGACAGAATACAACAGCAGCCCCTTTAATGATTTACTATTTTAATGAACAAAAACGACACAAAATTACTATAAAACATTAACAACTATCGTCAGTATCAGCAGCAACGACAAAAAGAACAAAAAAAATATGCTAAAAGTGATAATAAAATAATTTCCATGTCTACACTTGTGTTGTAGCACATTTAGACTACCACCGCTTAAATTAGTTTTGAATGATGGAAATTTTTTTTAAAATATCAAATGGAAAGACAATGTTAAATAGAACTTTGAAAAGGTTTTTGCTCAATAACAGACCTAAATTTCTAAAAACCAATTGTATAAAAAAAAACAAGAGCGTTTAATTCGGGTAAGCAAAATAGTTAAAACCCTATGGACTTACTGCACTATTTATATAACACTAGTATAGACCAGCACTCGAAATTCGAGTGCAAATTCTAGAAAATATTATTTTTTCATTAAATTTTTTTCTTAAAATTTTTTTTTTATCTATATATATATATACATTAGGGTGAATCAAACGCCCCTCTAGAAACGAATCACTTTGTCCCCAGTTTTAAAATGTTCCATTACCCGTAAAAAGTTGCCACACAAAATATTTTCAATTTCCAAACAATATTAGGGGGTCCACGACTACTTTAAAATTTTAGATTTTTCGCATAAAATCAACAAATTCAGTATTTTTTATACTTAATTATTTCATATCTTATTAAACAAAATTTATAATATATATAGAGTTATAAATGTATGATCGAAGCTAAGACGGACCAGGACAGTGCAAATATATTAGGACGTATAATTGAATATAACGGACATTTTTGCACCAGTAGGCCATGGACGAATAAAAGACACAACGGGTGTGAGTAAGACAGTAACATGAGACAAACATAGGACGTATATTTGAATATAACGGACAAATTAGCACCAGTAGGCCATGGACGAATAATAAACACATAGGTGTGAGCAGGACAATAACATAAGAGAGGCACAGAAAATATAGAACAGACAGAAAAAGTTAGACAACGCTAGACAAACATTTCGGAACTTCGCTTTAATTCTTAAGCAGCAGCCAGTCGGATAAGTTTAAAAGTGCATATCGAAACAAATATCAAGGAGAAAGGTAAGTCCCACATAAATATAATAAACTAATTTTTAAACTAATTTTTTTACTTTTATTTTGTTTATTACTACTTTAGGTTTTGTTTTGGAATCATTGGCTTACCCTTAACTTAATATTTTGATTTGATTACACTATGGAAACTAGACTGTCTTGGCAGCAAGGTAACTTGTCATGACTCCAAAATAAATGGCTCCAAGCTTCCAACAAAATTGCAAGTTTTAAGGTGTATGATGTATCATATTGAAGAAAGTCTCCATGAAAATAGAACAAAATGGGAGTCTTCGAAACTAGTCCTTTCACAAGTAAAGCTGTTTTATGAAAAAGCAAACATCCCAATAATAAGTGAACGAAAAGCGTGTGAAAAGTTATAAAACTTCTTGATGACAATGCCAAATTAAGAGCGATACCGTTTAATCGAAGATCTTCACAGAATACTGTAACCAAGATAAAAAAGATGGAAGATAAACTAGCTTTAACATTTCCTTTATGGCTTGTGAATGTAGACACACTAATAAAGAACAAAGATGACCTCTCCTTCCTTAAATCAATGCAAAGTGGCCGTTTAGCAACATTTGGATCATATGACAAAAGTCTTGGAGAAAAACTCCATCGAAGACAACAACGGCTGCAACTACAAAATAGATATAAGAAGGGAAAAAGCCCATAGAGAAATTAGTAGCAACGTAATAGTTAATGATAATGATAGTCCCAATCCTACTGATGATGTCTCTGATGATCAAAGTGACACAAATGGTGTGAACAACGATGTTGAAAGACCATCAACAAGTACACGAAGTCATCATCGAAATAAAAGAACAGGAACAAGTTTGTTCGTCCCACAAGACATTATGAAGAAACTTAATTTGGTTTCGTTAGCAATACGCTCAAATATGAGTCCAGGCCAACAGGCTGCGTATACAAAAGCTATAATTACAGAACTCGGAGGAGAGACATCTGCAATTTCAACATCTTATGCAACAGCAGACAGGTCAAGAAGACAAGTTGCAATGGAGTTATCAACTGCTTACAAGGAACAGTGGTGCTTTCCTAAATATACAACATTACATTGGGATACAAAACTCGCATCGACATTGTCCAATAAGAACAAAACAGAAGAACGCCTCATCATTGTCGTTGGAAACGTCCACCAGCAAAAGATTCTTGCTGTGCCAGCATATCCACAAGGAACTGATCGTAAGTGTGGCTCAATAATTGCTGACTTAATATATGAGCAGGTCACCTCTTGGGAATGCACACAAACAATTGTGAACATGACATTTGACACAACTTCTGGCAACACATGTCATGTGCCTGCATCAGTGTGCAAAAGAATTGGGACGTGCGCTTCTTTGGTCAGCTTGCCGCCATCATATTGGAGAAATCATTTTATCTAATTTTTTTAATGACTTAAAGATCGAGGCTTCTAAGTCACCAGATGTAACATTGTTTAAGGATTTCGTGACAATTTTGATAATATTGATTATAGTGAATTAGAACCATATAACTCAGAGCCAGTGGATGTACAAATAAGAAGCATAGTTAATAGTCTTAGAACTAATGAAATTCAGACAGTAAAATGTGCCATCGATTCTGGAAAATATAGAGACAGAGATGATTATATGGAGTTCACAAAGCTCTGTCTAATATACCAAGATTTTCCAAATATTACAGAAGCAGTAAAATTAAACCGTCCAGGAGCCGTGCATGAAGCACGTTGGATGGTCAAATTGTTATATACGATGAAAATGTGCCTTCTTGAGCAGCAAATACAGCAACTACCTACTGGTACTATAACTTTAAAACAACAGACTGCCAAACTACGCGACTTTGCCAACTTTGTCACTCTCATCTACAGTACCTGGAGGATAACCTGTGATAAAATCTGCGAAAATTACCGAAATTGAGTGAATCTTAAAATAAGCGTCCTTACTGTTACCTGTACCAACAAAATTGAAATTAAACAAGTAAGAAAATTATAGTCGGTCTAGACCGACTATACGATACCCTATACCATGCGTTTAGAAACCCTATCTCTTAGGCCCAACTAACTGGACATAGAAAATAAGCAAAAACCAAATTTGAGTGGGATTTTTATTAATTTTTTTGGCTGCAGATATGAAAAAGTTCATATCGGATGCTATATCTATATGGGGACTAGATCCAAAAATGGACCGATCCTGATCATGTTTGGAAAAGTCTCTTGTATTTTGCAAAAATATATACAAACCAAATCTGAGAAGAATCAGTGCAATATTTTTGTTTTTTAATAGATTTAAGTGAAGATCGGGAAGCAGCCCTATATGGGGCCAAAGGGACCATTTTTGGACTACTCATTAATGGATGTAATGAACGCATATAAACCCAATTTGAGTAAGATCTATATGACAATTTGGATCTTATGGCAATTTATGTCGATTTCATAGGGGTAATTTGTATGGGGGCTAGGTCTGAACATGGACCGATTCTCACCAATTTCAATAGCGTTCATCCCATGGCCGATAAAAGCTTATATACCAAATTTCATCAAAATATATTCATATTTGCGACCTGCAGTTTGATTACAAGCTTTACATGGACACACAGACGGACGGACGGACGGACGGACGGACATTGTTAAATCAACTCAAAAAATGATTCTGATTCGATCGGTATAATTAAAGATGGGTCTAGGTCAAATATTTTTGGTTGTTACAAACAGCAGCACAAAGTCATTATACCCAAACCACATAGTGGTATAGGGTATAAAAATTAGCAACATATGATTATATACACATATGTATATATTATATCACAAAACAATCTTGAATTTAATTTTTTATTAGAATATATGTTTATTTTTTTTTACACAAAATGCTTTATTTCTCAGGATTTCCAATTATTTTGTATATTCCGGACACCTGTGGGCCACATAGATGTTACTCAATTTTTACAAAACTTTACATATATTGTTTTTTTAACATCGAAAAAAAGTAACATAGGGACAGACAATTTCTATGAAATTTTCTAAATTACAGGGCGTTTGATGCACCCTAATATACATATATACTAGATGACCCGGTGTACTTCGTATCACCTATCCTAACGATATTAAAATTTTCCCCTCGGTTAAAAAAATTTTGATCGGTAATGTTAAGCATTGCCATTTTCATAGGTTATTATATTCTAAGTCTGGCAATGAAAAAGTAGAAAATAATTGCGTGAACCATAGATTTTTAGCGGGCAACAGTAATTATAATTCATGAAAGACTGATACTAATTTTTAACCATTAGATATGTTTAATATTAATAACAATATTTTAAAGGTGATTTATAAAGCCATAGTCGTAAATATTGAAAGAATGATAACCAAAAATTCATCACTTTAATTATGTTCTCAATGTCGGATGAATAAAGTTTTCCAGATTTAAATATAACACCCGAAGAGTTTAAAGAAGTAGAAATGATCGAAGGAAGCCAGGAGCATAACAAATGAATACAAAATTTTTATCTACATTAAATAAAAGCATTTAATCAATTTAAAGCTTTCAGATAAACTATATTTTTTGTCTTTAGCCGCTTAAAATCGAATGGTAAATCCGTTGGAATCATCGGCACATGCGGAATCATTTCTATTTTCCCTTGATGATCTTGGCCTCGATGGCATTATTCATTAGCTTTTTCCCAGCCAGTCTCGTTCCATTGCACAGTCGAGGTTAATTAATGTTACACAGCATGATCACAACTGATCCTACTTTTAATTTTAAATTCTGAGGTGGTTTTCCAGGCAATTCCAGTGAATTTAAAAACTCTGTGAGATAGCTGACTACGTCATTCTGTAACTGTGCCAAGTGATTTGTAAGAAAACAACTCTCTTGGAAGAAACATTTGAATGGTCTCATTGCGATCATCGACATCTTTATTTTTGCTCTTCCACTAATATTGCTATTTCACTAAGCCAATTATGGTTATTGAAGTGTTGTTCTATGTCCGGAAAAACACGCCGAATAAGCTCCTGTTTTGAATCGGTGAATTGACAGAAATCCGTGGCCAGCGTAATTAATCCGGTCGAGGTATCAACTGCGACCTTACCATTTCTAATATCTAATAAATGCTTCGAAAACACAATCGCAGTTTGAACTTGTTGCAGAAACATTCTCTAGTTGGAGTGTCTTTGCGTGCATGCATTTAGTTCATCAGCAACAGCAGATCGGGAAATAACTGGAAGAGTCTGACAAAAATCCTTTAGTAATAGAATAATGGCTCCACAAAAATGATTTGGTTGTCACGAAGATCTTTAAACGTTCTGTCCAGTGCCTCCAGTGACCTTTTGTGGGCCATCTTGCATTCATGCCAAACGCTGTTTTTGGCGATGTTGCAAACTGGTGCTTCGTTGATTTGCATGTTTAGTGGTAATTTCAAGGCAGAATGTGCAGTTCGTCCACCTTCTAATAATGTTGCAGCTATTCCAGATGAAGCAACGCTATAGTCACTTCATTTTGCGATCTGATCTTTGCCAATAGCAATGAAATTAGAAACGCGTTTCCAGTCCCCCCGGGAGCATCATGAAAGCAAATTCCATCAGATCCACCGTTTACAGCTTCTATCAAAGTATCATACGCAATCCTTTGTTGTGCATTCAATTGCGGAACATTTGAACTAACTGTATCGTACTGTTGTTCTCT
Source organism: Cordilura impudica (assembly GCA_963682025.1). NCBI lineage: Eukaryota > Metazoa > Arthropoda > Insecta > Diptera > Scathophagidae > Cordilura > Cordilura impudica. The sequence continues at coordinate 24,247,137 of OY821519.1, read as the reverse complement.
TTGTAACTTGTGGTTAAATGCATCGCGCATGGCACTATTTGGTGCTGTCATACCCAAACACGATAATACTGTCAAATGTTCGAAAGGAAAGTAGGTAGAACAATTTATATAGGAAAATGAAATTGTTGTTGGAACATAGTAATTCCTCGCAATTTTTCTCACCGCTTAAACCTTCCCTGGACTACGACAAACAGTTCAAAACCAAAATTAGCTACATCTCGAGTTATCGAGTTTATATATGTATGTATAGTATATATATGTATATATATACTAGCTGACCCGTTTTGTCCAAAAGAGATTTTTTGATTGAATGACGAAATAATATAATTTGAATGGAACACTTTTCGAATTCAGTTGAATTCAATATGTTATAATTATGCGGACAGCTGACCCGACGGCCTTCGTCCCGTCCAACATTTGGCAAAAATAGAATAAAATCAAGTATTCATTAAAAACAGAATAGAACAATGATTGTAATCAATTTAATGCTGCATGGTACAAAACATTTTCTGCTCCGGAGCGTAAATGAATATTGAGGATGGTTGCCGTGTGAAAAGCATGACATTTTCAGATTTATGCCGCACACTTCCATGGACTGTCCTTTGAATTGTTTCAAGTTTCACTGAACATGGTTGAACTGGAACGTCAAATTGATTGAAGTCAGGGGAATAAGCAGAATTAAGCATTTTTCTCCCTTGAACTGCCCTTTCAAAATCCTCGCCACTATCACATTTCTCATTAATTTCGCCACAATCAGTCGGCTTCCATTGCATAGTTTCAGGGCATGAAGATTTTGCAGCATAAGGAAGACGATCCAACTATAAAGCATAAAAGATGAGGCGTCATTCCAGGCAAGTCCAAAGTGTATAGGAATTCCACTGGATAATTCACGACATCGTCTTCATTTTCAATGCGATTGATCGATTTGTATGAGTGCAATTCGCCAGGAATTTGATGCTAAATCGTCCAATTCAAATCACTGACACCAATATTTTTGCTGCTAAAAAAACGCGTGCGCTCAACCAATCGTAGTTACGAAAATTTTGGCCAATGTTCGGATATATTTTAGATGAGTTCATTTTTTGTTGAAGTGAATTGGCAAATGGCAGGTGGAACTGACCACTGGATGTATTTACCGGATTTTGTCAATTTCCAATTCTTAGCAGTTCTTTGGAGAAAACTTCTGCGGTTCTATCTATTCTATCGGGAAGTGTTTGTATGAAGTTTGTGCCCCATTGTGCACTCATCCCATATGATCAATTTAGAATTTTACAACACCTTTGCCATAGATGACTGCTTTGAAATGTTGCAAACAGGATTTTCGTTGATTTGCAAGTTAACGGAAGCTTCAGTGCTGAATGTGCCGTTCTTCCACCTTCCAACAGTGTTGTAGCAATTCCGGTAGATGCGAGAGCTAACGCAATTCCACTTTGAGCACGTATTGCTGCTAGTATCAATGATATCAGGAATGTCTTCCCAGTTCCGCCAGGCGCGTCAAGGAAAAAAGATCCGCAATTTCCATCATCGACAGCCTTCATCAGTTGACCATATGCACTCTTTCGCTGCTCATTCAACATTGGATCATTTCTTTGTACATGTTGTTGCAAAGTTGTCGAAAGTACACTCGCGTTCCAATTCACAATTCAAAACACTTCCAGTTTGACGCTCTGGGGCTGGCTTATGAATTTCAATCGATAGTTTGCCACTCATAAACAAACACAAATCTTCAATCCGTACTAACGCTTCATTGTAGATGTCACCGTTCCTTTGTAATTCAAAATAACCTGTTGCTGATCGGAAGCGATGCAAAATGTCTTATGCAATGTTATATTTGTATGGATTCCATAATTGACGTGGGTTTGAATCTCACGTTGTGATCTGGCTTCATCATTTTGCCGAGCATGAATTTCTCTTCATCTCAATCGTTGTTGCTCATTGTATGCATCGTTGATCTCTTCTGACAGTCGCGCACGATTTTCAACCATTCTGGTGCGAACTGATTCCCTTTCAATAGCACGCTCCTCTTTCGTTCGACGTGCTACGATATTTCGGTACCGCGTTGCATCTTGAGAACGCTGGCCAATGTTACCATGACCTCTTCTTGGCATCGTAATACGGATTCACAATGATACATTTCTTAAATGGAAAATATTTTAGTTCAAAAATCAATAAAAATAATAAATATATCCGAAAGCCAAAAAGAATATATATTTAAAAAGAAACAGTTATTCAATAATAAACCAATTTTTTTAAATTAAAGCGGTTATATTTAAATATATTATTTAAATATCCAACTTTGCTATTAAGTTATGTGATGGAAGACCTGGCAAATGAAGTACATTAAAAGGTCTTTTGATAAATTCACTTATTCATCTTATACTACCGCAGTAGCAATTAACTTGAATGGATATTGCGGAAATGTCGTAATATTCAATCAATACCTTGTAGGGGATGTACCCCACCAATTGAACCGATCCAGCCTATTTTCGTCAGGTCGACTTACACTAATAATAGATAACGTCACATAAAGTATCAAAGCTCTCCCTATCATTTTATTGAGTCTGATATTGAGTAATTAATTTGTTTTGTATGTGCCACACCCACTTTTCCGATACCGCTCATTTCTAAAACGGCTACTCGCAGCAACTCACAGTAATAATAGATGACCTCATAAAAAGTTGCAAAGCTCTCCTTACAACAGTACTCAAGATATAAGATGTTAAAAATTATTTTTTTATGGGAGGTACCACGCCCACTTATCCAATACCGACCGTTTTCGGCATGACTATCCATATTAGAAATAGATGGCCTCACACAAATTTACAAAGCTCTCCCTCTCATAGTACTCAATATATGTGATGTTAAAATGGAATAACTGCAGGCAGCGCCACCTGTTGAGACTTTTTGTACTTTTCTTTTTTCCTAAGCCTTCGCATGGCAGTTACAAACAAACTCGCAGAAGAAAGTGTCCCCTTTGGTTCTGTAGTTTTCAAGTTTCAAGCGGACGAATAAACCACGATAAATATAGATAGATATATAAATTTATGAATATTTAAATGAGCCTAAAGGTATGCTAATCAATTTTTGCAATTCACAATTCAACAGAGGGCGTGTGATATACAATTTAAATTATTCGCATTAACAGGGTATAACGAATTATTATAAACATTTTGTTTTATTTTCTTTAATTTAATATATTTTTAAAACATATTATACATAAATATTATCATTCTCCGCTTCTCCTACATATGAACTATAACAAGGCCAAATTTCAGACTCCTCCGTGCCCGCATTTTGCTTTAAAAGGGAATAAAAAAATATCCTTCACGTATTGATAGATTACAAATTATTTTTATATAATCAGTTTTTATTTTAAATTGTAAAGATTTGAAAGTTTTGATATCTCCGGAAGTTGTTTAAAAAGTTGTAAAATTGTAAATTTAAATAACTAATTTTTAATTATTTTAAGCCTTTCAAAGATTTCCGAGGATAGCAAAGTTTTTCAGATTTTAAAGTCGCAAAGTCAAGTCTAACAAGCTAATGAACTGGCTAAGACTTTATTTAGTAAGGAGTTTATTCAGCGATTAAATATTAATGAATTTATAAAAAGTTAATTAATTTCATTTTGAATAGATTTATTTTATTAAATACATTACATTTTGGCCAGGAATTTTGTTATACACAATTTTTGAAGTTGTTAGGGGCTAAATAAAAAATAAAATGGGTCTTACAAAAATTAAAAAAAAAATTGTATGAACTTAAGGCGAAAATTGATCTCTTATAACTTAAATATTACATTAAATATTTACATTCGCTAAAACTTCAGTCAGTAAGGAATTTATTCTGCGAATTAATAATGTAGTTAAAAATATTTTATTCCACATAGAATGAATTTATTACATGCAAAATCTTCTGTGCTGGAAATTGGAATTCAAAAGTTCATTAAATGAATTTGCTAAAATAAAATTATCTGATTCTTATATGACAAGGGAATTTTGTATATTAAAGTGTTATGCCAACTTAGTCTAAATGCGGTATAACACTAATAAAATTATTTGACATTTGCACTATTTTTTTTTTATTATTATTATTATTTAAGTTTTAAGCTTTACTCATACAATAATCAAGAAAGAATCTTTTGTCTTAAGTAGATTAAGACAAGATGATCATCATTCATACGTTGACAATAACACTCAAGTCTCATAAGCATTTATCCTCATCGTAGTTGTTTTCTTTTTCTCTTCTTTTTTTTTTTTACAAGTATTCATCTCTGTTAGCTACATGACTTTGTTGTTGTTCACTCTGTGAGTAAAAAAAAAAAATATTCAACTAGACATTGTTTAGTGAGCAATCAAAATATGACATATGGCAAAATACTGGTTGACAACTTAACGTAAGATATAACGCAAATTAATGTCATTTTGATGTCAAAAAATTTGTTTCAAATTTACTAAAACTAAAATAAACAAATCGCAGCAGCTATTTGCAAATATCAAATGTTTGTCTTTGACATAAGATAATTTATTGACAAACTTTTAGAAAGCTTCAAATCAGTTGAAAAATAATATTAGAAAATCGGATTTAGAAAAAAGAAAATTACACTGTACACCAAACCGAAAATCGATTTTTCAGATAGAAATTAATCATTTATATAAAAAAACCAACATTGTTTTTATAAAAACACAATATACAATTATAATAAGCAATTATAATAAACTAGCAGATTCCAACGCTCGTAATTGAGTGCAATTTCTAGGAAGTTTCTTTTTTTAACTTAGCCAATTCACAAACCAACACTTTTATGGTTTATTATTAATGTGAATGAAGATAACAAACTCATTAACAAACACATTAAAAAATTTAATAAAACACACATAGCACACTATGTATAATTTTATATATGTGTTAGTAGCAACTTTAAATGCAATTTGCTCAAAATAAAGGGCAAAATTTAAAAATCTGTAAATCTGGAAAACAGCTAAAAAGAAATACGTTTCAAATAATATACGTTTGATCAAAATCGGGATAAAACGGTAGAACAAAACATCGGTCACAAGAAATCGCCTAGCCTATTAATATTATAGATACTGGTTAAAAAAAGAAGAGAAATTAACTTTAAATTTAAATGGACATAGAATTCAATTATACTGTACAATAGTCCAAACATTACTGTACGCTCTTAATTGTACTTAACAAAAGGGAAATTTACAACATGGACGCTATGATTAATTTAGAAGAAGAAGAAGAAAATATTAACGTTTAATTCCTGACTATAATCCCGCAAAAACTGCGTAAGTTCATACTCCTAAAACATGGCTGAGAATTTGAATAACAATTTGTTTGTTTTTGTAATTAATATGATTGTATAGTATGTAATAGAAATAGGATGTAATCCTAAATAATGAAGAAGAAGAAATACAAAAGATTTTGGAGTTCTCCTAAATAAAGTTATTTTCATACGCTTTTGACTCTGTATGCACCTTTTTATATAAATTTTAAACTTGTTAAAATTGTTGTTTAACCCTTTCAGGACCATAAGCTTCTGGGGACTTTCTCTTTATCATTTTGATATGAAATAAGCTTGTCAGAATCCAACTAAAGCAAAAACATTCAAAAATGTGAAAAAAAAATTTTTCGTATACGATTTTTTTTATGGGACACATGTGTCCCTGTGGTCCTTAAGGGAGCCAAAATGTATTTTTTATTATACATAGGTTTTTCAATAAAAGTTACATTTTTAATGTTATAATACGCTTTTAATAAAAATTTACGTTTAATTTTGCGATAAATTATGGTTAATTATGATGTTCTGCGAAACAATTACGGTTAGTAGTAAAACATAGATGCACATTGCATTCATTACAATAGTTATAAGTGCGATTTTCTACATTAATTTTTGCATATTTAACACATATCTTTCTTACGTTGCACAGTGGCGCCATTTGAGTTTTTTCGTTGCAAAGATCATATCTTTTGAACCGAATAACATAATTGAACAGTTTAAACAGCATATGATAGATAACTGTTCAGCCTATGAAATGAGCATTTGGAAAGGGTGCTACGCTTTGTAGGGGCCTACTTATGGGTTATCAAAGTTAAAATTTGTAGAAAAATCAATTTTATGGTAACTAAAAAAAATTATTCGCTTCAAAGCGTCATCTCAAATATATGTAAAGTGCATATGTAGGTATGTACGAAAACTGAGAATAGTGGAAATTAGAAGTATAAATGCAAAAAATATTCAAAAATTCAAAAATAACGATTGTTTGTTTGCACAGAGTTGTATCTTCTGAAATTAATACAAAGTAAAGCTGTATGGTACGAAAACTGAAACTAACCACACTGCTCGTAGGCCTGACTTTAGGTGAGTGTGTTAAAGCGCTGACCAAAAAGTGCAAGTACGAGTGTATGTGAAGGTTCATGGTTCAAAACCTCACGGCCGCCCTAAGTAGAAAAGATTTTCATATAGAAACAATCTATTCAATTAAAAACATAACAATTATCACAATGTTCAATAAATCGCTGATGAAGGCTGAAATGCCAGAAACCGGTCCGATTAAGAATACAGTGCAGTTATGAATTTTTGAAATATATGCTTTCTTCTTCTTTACCACGCACCATTTAAACAAAATTAAAATTGCATATTAATTACAGTAGTAATTGCAATATGTCTGAAAAATGACGATAAATCTAACAAACAAAAAATTATTTTTACATTTTTAAATTGTTTTTATTTTTTTTTTTTATTAGGGTTTTATGTTTTAAATTATTACCCAACAAATTTAAAAAAAAAATTACTTCTTTTTTAAATTAATTTTTTCAATTTTCTGTAAAATATTCATAACAATTCGTAAGAGAAGGTATATCTAAAAGACTAATCATTTCTAAACTATAATTATTTTCTAACTCTATTCGTGACTTCACATGCCGCAGGGAAGAAATAAGTGGATCAGAAGATGCTGCCAACATGTTGAAGAGGTCCTCATTTTGCCTTACCCTCGATGCTTTGAATGTGTTCTGCAATCTATATTTTTTATAAAATTTGTTAAGAGACTCCTGTGCTTCTTCAGAAAGCTCTCCAATTGGCAAAGACTGGTACTCAATTATATCTTTGCCATGCGCCCATTTTTTATGGACAGTCGGGGGTCAACTCCTTCTGTGGATACATTTCTGCTAAAAGAGATGCAGTTTTCGATGCATATTCTCCATATTTTGTAGAATTGACATTTTCTTTGCAGTTTAAAACATTCAAGATCGTTCCCAATCTTTTCACGATTTGATTGTCAATTCCAGTGATTCTAGTTACTGCCTCATCATTTTCAAAAAATCTCCTAGAAGTGTTTCCATCGTTTGAGTTACCGTATCCGTGCTTGGGACAGTCTACTTTTAGTCCAACTTGTTTAAAAAAAGCATCCTGTATTTGCTTCTTTCTGATCTTTTCCTTATCCTTTATTGATGTATTTTCATCGAAGTTTTCCTCCTCTTGTGGTAGGGTATACGCCAGTTTTAGCGAGAACTCCATACACCTTATCCTTGCGTGCAATAGTGACATTCCATATTCGTAATTCTCCTCGTTTGTAGAATCGTTTAAATTACAAAAGTTCTTCTGACTCTTTTTGCAAATCGGTCATGACAATGTTGAGGTTGTTCCTGTCAGTTCGTTTACGACTTTTCCGTCAACCATGGTCAGGTGGAACTCGTAATTGCATTCAATATATTTTCCTTCTCCAATTTGTAGCTTTGTAGGCTTAATCTTGCTTATTTGTTCTTCAATGTCCTTCACCGTGGTCCTTATGAGTTCTGCCGATTCCCTTGCAAACTGAAACATTATTGGTCGCCAATAATGCACTAATGACGGACGTGGGTTTTTCCAGTGTAGGAAAACATCAGATTTTAGCCGCAAAGGAACAACAGATGCCATAAACATATTTCCGTCCGATATTGTAGCGTCATCGGAAGATATCCTTTGCTTATAAACGCTTTGTCCGGATGATCCATCGCAGCCCCATTTGCTGATCAATGTCAGTTTCTCAGGAAGAATTTTCACCTCATTTTCAGGAAGACTCTCCAACAACCGTTTTGCTGTATGGCCCATGCGATCCTGCAGATTGGTTTTCACAGAGACTTCCGTAAACTCCGTATGCAGTGGTCGTGAATTTATTTTGGCTTGCGTAATATGCTTGTATCGTGGTAAAACGTCAGCCCCGTGTCGCATCAAGGATGCCCGTAGTATCTCATATTTTTCTTTGGAAAGTTGTAAGTCCATAAACAAGGCCAAGGCTTCTTCGGAACCATACTTTTTAATGTGTGCGTTTGTGGACGTGGGAATGCTTTCCTTAATCCTTTTTAGTCGCAGTGGGCTTGCATCAGCAACAGATTTTGTAATCTGCGACCTAACTCTTTCACTATCCTTTGTATATTTAATAGACAGCGCGTCCGATAAATGCTTCGTGGTCAAGTCATTGGTGGCATCGGCAAGTTTCCTCTTTCTTGTGAAAATTGAACACCCCTCAATACTTTTTTTTGGCCTTCCTTTTGCTCCTCTGGTTGATGTGGTGGGTTTATCTACTGCCAATATATCCAGGATGGTGTCTTCATTAAGCCAGTCCTCGTATTTGGAGTTGAAGTTCTGAATGGTTCGATTAGATTTCAACCATTTTGCCTTAATATTTGCATATATCAGATAAAATTATTTTTTATAATTTCGCTTCTCTCAATATTTCCGTATAAGCTATCAAGTTCTTCTAAAGCAGCTTCCGTGAAAAACTTTGGTGTGGTAGACCTTCTAAACAGTTCAAATAATTTTAAATTGTTCAACGCCATGTTTTCAGTACTTGTTGCGCCAACTTTCAGTCGTAGACTAATCCAGGCATTATGCTTATTTTGCAATATATAGGCTTATGCTACCATGCCTAAAAATTTACCTGTTCCCCTGGATTTAGGCTGAATTATGCAATTTTGATATTATGCTCGTGTCTAAATAAGATTTGTGCCTACCTGGAGGGACCATAAGTCAATATTGTTCTTGACCATTTGTACTCCAAAGTAATTTTTAAGTGAGATGCGTACCTGCGAATTTCAATGAGTAGTTTTTTGTGCATCCTGTGTCTGTAACAGAATATTGGGAGTAGACTTTGGCAGAGGCTCACAGGTAGACAACCGACTTAAAATGCAATTTTCAAACTATTAGATCAAACTACTGTCAGTCAAAACATCTTACGCCATACAATTTCTGCAACCATGTCTTTTTAACCTTTTTTACCTCTAGAAGCCAAATGGGCACGTACGGGCAGATAAAACCTTTTGAATTATGTAAAGAAATAATCAAAGAACATGTTTTGCAAATATGGCAAATATAGAAAAATATAGATTTTTTTATTTTCCGTCAAAGTTGAAAAATAGTGAAAAAACGGATAGTTTTTAAATAGTGATTTACCAGGAGAAACCCAAAGCAAAAAGTAAATTTTTTTTTATCATTATACATTTAATAAATACATCAATTAATACAAACAAAAAATAAGGCGATTCGTTGCCTATTTTTCGTGATATTACACCAGAAATCGCAACAAATTGTGTGTTTTTTTGAAAACCTAAAGTCGGTCAACTTTGAACGGTTATATCTTCTAAACTAAAACTGTGATATTATTAAGAGTAGCATATTTGAAATCGTTGAAAAGTTTCCTATAACATGGGTTTATTTAAAACTTCGTCGGCGCACATGAAAATTTTGATTTTTGCAACCTCGTTTGCTCTACGGGCGCCAGTGTGCGGTGGTTGAACGTTAATTAAATTTTTGCAACCAGATCTAATGCGAAGTTGATGGTGAGGAAATGGTAAATTTTCCATGACTTAAGTTTGAGTGTTGATCCATTGCACTTGCTAGGTAGTTTGCTCGTCGCCTGTATTTTCGTAACCTTTCGTTTTCGGGAATTATGATTGCGGGGATCCAAATTTCATCCACCAATTCGTCTTCATCACTAAAGTCAACATCAGACTGTTATCAAATCGCCAATGCAGCCTCAACGGTATCGTATTTTTGACAAATCATATTGATGAAACAAATAAGATCACACAATCGTGAGGATAGAAAGAAACGTGATGTTGTGCCTGAATAGCACAAATGTGATATCTGTTTTTCATAATCGGCATAATCTTCAGCAAAGTCCATTTGAATTAACATTTCTCCTGATAACAGCGCCGCTCTTTTATTGCTGATAAATTCAGATTGTCGCTTTGCTATGAAATGATGCGGAATCAGAACTTTGATGTGTTCAGTAAAATCGCTGACAAATGATTCTCGGTTGGTGGTTAACGTTTCCAGAACACATCTAATCGTTGTATTCCACTTTTTGTATATTATTTCTTCAGTTTGGTTATTTTCAAAATGTTTTAGCATATGCGTTTTTAGATTATTTAAATTTTTGAAGCAGTGACCACACATTGAAACGCAACACTCGCTTTTTTGTATGTCACCATTACCAACAACGAATTTGACAACATCTTTGTAGTCGGTAAATGTGCATTCTCCTTCAGAACAAAATGATTTTAAGCGACTTTTTTCAAACATCAATTTCATATTCTGATGCAATGTGCATACACAGATATTTTGCTGGTTTCCAACCTCCAAGTTTCATACAATTTTTTGGCCTTAACATTGTAAATTTTGTAAAACCAACTTTGGCCAAGGGATGTTTTTTTTTTAATTCGTAGTAAGATTCGCGTAGTGAAGATAACAACAGCCTTTTTTGAACTTTTTCACGTAAGTTTCCTTGTTTAATAGTAATTGAATCTTGCGATCCTGGCATCATTCGGCTAATTTCATCATCTTCATAAAATAATTTGACTGTGCTTAGAGTTTCGGTTGGTAAACCTCGTCTGCTCATTTTTAAAAGATTGATATCTGCAAACTTCGTTTTATTCCTTTGGATATCTTTACTTTTTTTGATACAATCGTGTGACATATCATCCCCAAAACGATCTTTAATTTCTGCGTGACTCATATTGATTGGTAAGAGAGATAAAAGTTTTTGCTTTTCCAAAAGATTTGAGCTGTTCTCTATTTGATATTTGATGTTTTGCAAAATTTCTTCGTAAATGGCTTTGACGTTTTCAAGTTGCGCTGACAAATCAGATAATGGATCAGCTCCAAGTGAATCTGCTATATTTTCCAAAATTTGCACTGATTTTCTATTTCTGTGTGCATCTCGTTTGATATATTTCCTTTTAAGAGGCGTCATTTGGTTTGGTAGATGAGGAATAATGTGATCATTTATATTTTCAATGAGTTCGTTGCTTTCGATGTTTGCATTACGACTGGTACAAGTTGGAAGTTCATTCAATTCTTCGCTAATTTCATCGCTGGGCGTTATTAGTAAATAATTTGAGACTTCATTCTGCTCCACGTTGGATTCATTACGACTGCGCGCTTTTCTCAGTGTATTCCGGCAAGTTTCGCAAATACGGCTACAATGAATGTTGCCGACAGCTGGAAAATACTCAATTATATTTGCAGCCTCGTTCTCACTTGTTTTACGAAGCGAAGCGCAACACTTATTAGACATTTTTATGCATCTGTACTTATTGTTTGAATTCATATTCACTCAAATTTTTAAAATATATGCATAAAAATTGTAATGGGATATCTTGGCTTCTCGAAACTGTTTATAATTATGAATTTCGGTACGTTGCACTTTTAAAAGATGGACTTGTAATTTTCGCGTTCGTCGACACTTGTTGAATGAGTAAAATCGATCAATGCACTCCTATTTATACTGTGTATTGTTCACTAGTTTACTGACAGGTACTTATAAATGGGTGCATATTTTTTTTACGGTGGCTATATACCTGTTTCACCATGTGTGAGTTTTAAATTTTCCGAATAATGACCACCCTCAAATGTGGGTTGAATTTCTGTAAAAAAGTCATACAGATAGCCAACTGAAAAACCCAAATAATTAAAAATTACTTTGCTTACGCAATCATAAAAATTAAATAACCCTTTGTTTATTCCGTTTTGTTAATTCTGAGAATCACAAAAAATATGATCGAGGGTTTTTCCGAAGAATGTTGTGCATATGTAAAGCAAATTTTTGAAATTCATACCTTTACTCAATTGCGAATAAAAGCGAATTGAGTTGGCAAATCATGTGTTGTACTGTGTTATTTTACCTGTAAATATAAAATATAAGGGCAATTACTAAAAGTGATACTACTTAAAAAATTATATAAAAAAAACTAAAAAAGAACCCATTTTACTTTTTGGATATGGTATAGGTGAAGGATAAACCTTTCTAAAAAAAATAATACACTGTAAAAAAACCCTTGATCTTTTTGGTTTTTTCGTTATTTAAAATTTTCTTTTTGTTATAAAATTTTTTTTCAAATGTGTCATAAAGCCTGTTAAAAATCTTTTCAATGATACCAAGATCATGGAAATCGGTTCAGCCGATTCTGAGTTATTGCATTTTAAATGGAGCACTTTTCGACCATTTTCGCGTTTTTTCGAAAACTTTCCCACTGTGCCACGCCCAAAAAATCGCAAAACAGTCATTTCTAAAAATGAGGGTTTGTTTGTATTGATCAAATTTAGCTATGAACATAATTTCATCGATATCTGAGGTGGTCGGGTTCAAAATTTCAGTTTTATCTTGATTTTTAAATGAAATTCATCATATACCATGTTTAACATCACTAGATAAATCAGCTGATTTTGTTTTTATTTTCATTTCATATTTATTGCCGTTAGTCGTGTGTGTGTTTTTCAACTAGTAATAAAATCCAAAATTAAAAAAAAAAAAAAAATATGACGAAAGTTATATGAATTTCGGATTTACATATGTAAGAAATAACGATATTGTAATGCCTCAGTGTGTAATTTACTTCAAAACCCTTTCCAATGATGCTATGAAACCAGCAAAATTAGAGAAGCATCTAATTACAAACCACCCACAATTTAAAGATAAAAATGCTGACTTTTTTGCTTCTAAAATTAGATCACTGAATAAAGTAAGATTGGATTACACAGGTGATTTAAGTGTTGAACAGGAAAGGGACATGGAAGCTTCCTATAAAATAGCAATGTTAATTGTTAAAAATAGAAAGCCACACACAATTGGAGAACACTTGATCAAAACTTGTATTGCCGCAGTTGGTAACGTAATGCTTGATACAGTTATTAATGCAATTTTTAATAAAAAGGGGCAACACATTTTTGGAAATTGTATAAGACTTTTTTTGTATCTAAAATTTTACGGATTTTATTAAGTTTTTTCTTTCTCCTGTCAAGCAACAAAAAATCAAGTTAGGGCCTTTTTATATTAAATCGATATATTTTAATTTTTATTTAGTATTCCTGAAATGGGATAAATCCATTTAATTTCAAATGTTTTGTTCCTCTTTGAATAAGTGTCTTTTTGAACTTTAAAAGTTTCTGTTATTTTTATTTATTTTTGAATTATAAATGTTTTTGATTTATTAATTTAAACTGATTTTTTTTTCTTTTTTTACAAAACATTTTAAAAATTTTTTTTATTTAGTTTTTAACGTTTTTTTTTTAATAATAAACATATTTTTTTTTTTCATTATTTTCACATTTGTTTTATTAATTTTTTAAAATAAAAATATTTGGAGGTCCGCGAGCTTGTAAAAATGTCTCAAGGGGTCGTGGAGCAAATTAAGGTGGGAACCTATGCTCTAAATGGTAGAGTAAACTCTGTAACATTACTTTTTATCGTACCTAAGTCAATAATAACTTTCTTATAAGATAATTTAAAGATTAAAAATTGATGTTTTTTTTTTTTTTTTTTTTTTTTTTTTGACGCTCACAGTATATACATAAGTATGTAGATCATTCCTTGATTTTCCAGGAAGGTAAGGAATTTGGCAAGGAATTTCTTTTCCCTTTTTTACTTAACAGTTAGAGTATCTATTGTAAAAAACTTGTAATTGTTAGATTATGATTTAATTTGATAAATAATATAAATATATAATCCTAAATGCCAATAAATTTCAAAAAAAAAAAGACAGCTCTCAACATTAATCACAACAGAAACCCACAAAAAAAATATAAGTAAAAATATTTTTAAGAAAAAACTAACAAATCATATTAAATTAAAATCACAAAACAAAAATCCTAATCATCACCCAACAACATAATCTTACACTCCTAACAATACAAAAACAAAAGAACAGCAACAACAACAAAAACAAAAGCTGTATAATAAATTTCTCACTCCAACTCCATCCAGTTCACACAAAATATCATACAACAACAAAAAAAACATGAACGAACGAGAATATTCATACGTACGTACATACACAAACAAACATATTAACAGACAGCAACAATAAAATGATGACAGGCCATGGCTCCCCCGAAAAACTCAAAATATTGAAACACTCATACATACGATACAAAACAAATACTACAGCAACAACAACAAAAACAACAGCAGCAACAATAAAATATCAAAAATTCACAAAACAAAAACAACAACAACAAAAGAAATAAAATGGTAAATTGTATACACAGAAGCATGACACAATGTAAATCCTTAACATATTATCAAAAAAAAAAAGCAACAAAAACACTTTTTTTTTTCTTTTTTGGGTGAACAAGGCACGTAAGTTCGGAGACAAGAGACAGAGATATGGTGAAGACAAAATAAAATGAAAAAACAAAATTAAATAACAAAAAAAACAAAAACAAAATACCAAAATTGAGATGAAACTTTTATTTGTTTTTTTTTTTTTTTTAGAACCTGGAGAAGGGAGCGGAAAGACACAAAAACCATAAGCCAGGAATGCAAGTGTATAAAATGTCTTTGACTTCCGATGATTTTACATGATGTAAAGGAAATCGTGAAAAAAAACTAGTTTAAAGAGCATTTACAGACTTACAAAAACAAAATCATAACGAGAGCATTACAGAGAGTAAAATATATTAAGAAAGAAAAAGAGAGAGAGAGCACAACAGAGCAAATGCTAAAGAAAATAGAAAAAAAAACAGAAGCGTTAATTTAATTGAGAGAACATTACTTATTGAAGAGTAAATATTATGATTTTTTATTTAATCATTTAATTTAAAACGTGCCAAAAGCGAAACCGAAACAAAGAAATAACAAGAAATATTAAAAAAAAAAAAAAAAAAAAAACAACACACCAGCATGTCAAACAGCTGATAACTTGTAAGCATGTTGTAAGGTTTGAGTTGTGATCTCTAATACAACCTCAACATGTCTCTTAGCACATGTCTGATCAGTTAAGTTTGCTACATACAAGCATGAGCAGACAAGTTCGCTTAGAACATATTGCAGTTGTCTACGAACTGTTTAATTGACAACTCAAACAGCAAACATCATGTTGTTTTGTTTATCCAAGGCAACAAAAGAGTATCGTTGCTGGAAATGTTTATATGCTAAATTTTATTCAAGATAAATGATACGAGAATAATTATAACGAGACAATTAATAAATGACAAATACAATTTAATGGAAAATTATTACAATTAAATTTTCTAATCAAATAAGTAGAATCAAAAATTTAGAAATTTTATACCTATGTATGATAAATATTTTATACCTATTATTTTAGGGAAAATAAAAAAATTATATATGCGGGATTAAAGAAAATAGAGGGAGGACTTAAGTTGACTTACTTACATACTTATGTACACTTGTGCTCACATAATTAAGTCATGGGTATGCAATGAAATGTTTTTGTAGTTTTTCTCTTAAACCTAATTCTTCCAATTATAACCTTACTATTTTGTGGAACCCTGCTATGCTAGCAGTTGTTTACATTGATTGAAGCAAAATTAAAAAGTTTGGGTATTCCCCGAAATATGTGGAAAACGTCTAAAAGGTCATATGCGCTGTGCTCACATAATTAAGTCACCACGAGTATCGTGAGCAAATTATTGTTTTGAAGATTTTTTTTTTGCGGTTTAAATAATAAATAAATTAAAAACAAATAAATTAAAAATAAATAACATCAGCTGAAACGCTATGGGTAAACAAAAAAAAATTCGAATTCGGCTGAAATGATAATAATTAGGGGTTGTTTCCAAAGATACAATAATATTGCAGAAGTAGTGGAGATTTTGAACTTTTCTCGTGGTAAAATTACAAATGCCATTACGCATTGCAAAAAATATGAAACTTTTGAAAATATTCCGTGCCAAAAACCGAGAGAAACGACTTTAAATGATGATAGACGCATTGCAAACGTGAGCAAAACTGATCTTTTTTAACTTCAGAGCTAAAATGGAAACGGATTATGGCGTAAATGTTTCGTCGCAGACCATAAGACGACGTTTGCAAGAAAACAATTTGCATGGACGAATGGTCAGGAAGAAACCGTTGGTTTCCTTGAAGAACACTACGAAGCTCCGATTTGCGACTGACCATCTTGCTAAAGGCATAAATTTTTGAAATTTTATTGTTTGGAGCGACGAATTCAAGTTTAATGTTTTTGGAAATGATGGTAGACCATATGTGCGACGTCCTCCACTTAAGGAATTGGATCCAAAATACCCCAAACAACTGTGAAACACGATGGCTCATCAGTCATGGTGTGGGGTTGCTTTACTGCATTCGGTGTGGGTCCTATAGACAAGATTGACAGTATAATGAATGGGGAAATGTATAATATACTAAAGGAAAATTTGGCCACCGAATATGCTGACAATTTGCCGCCTGCGTGGATTTTCCAACAAAACAATGACCCGAAGCATTGTTCGAAGCTGGTTAAGTCGTGGTTGGCAACACAGTCCATCAAGCTTCTGGAATGGCCGCCGCAGAGTCCCGACTGAAACCCTATCGAGAACTTGTGGGGCATAATAAAACGAGTCATTGCAGCACGAAAACCCAGCAAATAAGGACATGTTATGGAAAGTTATCCAAGAGGTGTGGCACAAAATCAGCAAGCCAAAGCGATGCTCCACAGTATTGAAGCAAAAGGGCTATCCTACTCAATATTGAGGTAAGCTAATGAAAAAATGGGACTCTCGACAAAATTTATTACTTATTTCTACAATTTCAACCATTTCTTTTTTCAGATGACTTAATTATGTGAGCAGCTCTTTTTGGCTAATTTCCAAGTTTTTAATTTTTTTGGAAAGAACCAATATTTTGTAATTTTTAATTTCACTGTAAATTGATTGCTAACATATAAGAATAATAAAAAAAATTATATTATAATTAAAAAAAAGGGTTTACGTTTTTTTGACAATAATGTCGAGTAGCACACCAGTGACTTAATTATGTGAGCACAAGTGTTTATTAGGGCGACAGCGGTTTGTATGAAAAATGTTTTTGGTCGAATTTTGAGGTGTGTGAGGTGTGTGAGGCCGTATTATTGTGACACTGGATCTAAAATGCTTTCTGGACGCGCATTGAGTTCAAAGTTCAAATGTGCATTTATATGTAAAAATTATCAAAAAAAAAAAATAATAATTTTTCACAAAAATTTTGATATTAATAATGGCGTTTCAATTAAATTAATTAATAAACCATAATCTGGGGTAAATTATCTTTCTAATAACACAACAAAATCTGTTATCGGTTGAAAAACAGCCAAGTTATATCAAGTTCCCCAGGCAATAAATGCGCCGCAGACCACTTGATTAAGAAAATCGAGCTCACATTTTTAAAGAAATTGAAATAATTTACAACAACAAGATTTTTGCATTCTCCTTATCCCTAAATAATCATGTGTAAAATATTTTGCATCTCGCCTATTGTAATGTCGTTCTAAATTAATGTCAAAACGGTACGTATATTTTAGCACTATTTCAAAATCTCCAATTTTACTTTTTAAAAAATTTTGTTCAAGAAATTTAACGAAATCAACGATTGGATTTTAAGGCCTTATTAACAAAATACATGTGATCAAAAATACCAAACATTGTAGGTATCCTGTTCTTAATTTGGCGAGGACAGAGTTTTTATTTCAGCGGATTTAAAGCAAAATATGATTTTTCATACTTTATCAACTTTTAGGCTACATCTTTTTGATGTTTTCATATTTCAAATATATTTTGTCAAAATATTATACTACTTGATATAACTTCTCAATCCTGTAAATTAAGGTTAAATTGTAACACTATAAATTGTCCCTCTTTAAGGTAAAAGGTCAAATTTAAGGAGATTTACATTTTTTTAAAACAAAATATCGAAATAATATATATTTGTGGAAGGATTTCGATAAAACTTGTTGATAATATTTTAATAATTCCAAAAATAGCATTCTGGACTAATTTTCTGAAATTAACCCATGGGCTACTCTTGATGTCAAAATGACTCTATGAAAATCTATAAATATTTTCTTCATCAGGATTTTTTTAAATACACAAATTTAATGTTTTAATAAAATTCCTCAAATTTATTCGTTATTTTATGAAAATATGTAGATTAATTAGTTTTTATATTTAATACAGTATAAACAAATTTGTATATCGAGGGCTTATATTCAAAAAGTGCTATCTGCATCAATAATTATTTTAAAGAGAGCGTGTAAAACCAATTGCTAATAAGATCTGAAAGTAAAATTAATATTGCTGTCAAATGTAGCACTTTTTGAACATGAGCCCTCGGAATTTTATGAATGCATTAAATTTTGACCGATTTTGACCAAACGTATATTATTTGAAAGGTATTTCTTTTTAGCCGTTTTGCAGATTTACAAATTTTTATACTTTTATCTTTATTTTGAATAAATTGTATTTAAAGTTGCTACTAATACATATATAAAATTATACATATCGCACCTGTACCTCTAAAGTGGGTCAACTCAAAATTTTTCAATTTTCACTTTTTGCAAGAAAACGATACACAGTGGTCATATCTATCCATTGTAAAAATTTTACATCGGTTTTTCAAGTCTTTCGCAAAAAAAAATACAGTTGTAACCCTCTTTGTGTTATAAGAGTAGCTTCTTTAGAATCCACTAAAAAGACATATTTTGAGTTGTACCCAGAAAACTTGTTATTTTTGGTGATCACTGAAGAAATCGCAAAAACAACCACTATTGTATGCTTATTATTCGCAATTCTTTACACTGAAACAACTGTTTTAAGTTTTATAGTAAATATTAAAAATTTGTACTAAAAAATTGTAAATTTTGAGTTGACACACTTTGGAGGTACAGGTGCGATATTTTTTTTTTTTTTTTTTTTTTAATTAATCAACACTCAGGGGATGCCCCCTACAGATGCAGTGCATTGTGTTGATCTCAGGAAAATAGGTTAAGGAGGAAAGAGGGAGTAGTGTGTTCATTTTTTTTTTATTTTTTTTTTTTTTATTTTTTTTTTTTTTTTTTTTTTTTTGAAGCGACAGACCAAAGCCTCTGGTGGGAATCGAACCCACGACCCCTCGCATGATAGGCGAGCACGCTACCTACTCACCTACCGGGGCGATATGCTGTGTTTGTGTTTATTAAATTTGTTAATGTGTTTTTTAATGGGTTTGTTATCTTCATTCACAATAATAATAAACAAAAAAAAGTGTTGGTTTGTGAATTGGCTAAGTTGCAAAATAAAGTTGCCTAAAAAGTGCACTCGAATTTCGAGCGCTGGAATCTGCTAGTATGAAATTAATATATTTAACTCGGTTTTAAAATTAATTTCAATATTAAACCGTATAAAAAAAAAATGTTGCTTGTTTACATGAACATTAGATAAAATATTATTATAATCTTAAGTCTAGTAAGATAATTCGACTTTAGAGGCTATAACAGCTTCAATTTGGGCAGGCATTAACTCAACAAGTTTTTGAAATTCACTGTTTGAAATCTCATTTTCCCAGACATCAAACTTCGAGGGCTTATATTCAAAAAGTGTTGTCTGCTTTAATAATTATTTTAAAGAGAGCATGTAAAACCAATTTATTAATAAGAACTGAAAGTATTTATCGGTCGATTTGCTACAATATCTAGTCATGTATGATATCAAAATTAATATTATATTTGACAGTGATATCACAGAACAGTTTGAAATCAAAAATTGATATTGCTGTCAAATGTAGATAGCCCTTTTTGAATATAAGCCTTCGATATAACTTTATATGAATATAATAATAATGAAAAAAATTAAAACTAAGACACATTTTGAGTATCCAATGACTTAAATTCAGAAAATAAGTACAGAATATTATTTTTTCGACATATTTAAATATTATCAACAAATCTTATCGAAATCCTTCCACAAATATATATTATTTCGATATTTTGTTTTAAAAAAATTGAATATCCTTAAATTTGACCTTTCACCTTAAAGAGGGACAATTTATAGTGTTACAACTTAACCTTAATTTACAAGATTGAGAACTTATATCAAGTAGTATAATATTTTGACAAAAGGTATTTGAAATATGAAAACACCAAAAAGATGTAGCCTAACAGTTGAAAAAGTATGAAAAATCAAATTTTTCTTCAAATCCGCTGAAATAAAAACGCTGCCCTCGCCAAATTAAGAAAAGGATACCTACAACATTTGGCATTTTTATACACATATATTTTGTTAATAAGACGTTAAAGTCCAATCGTTGATTTCGAAAAATTTCTTGAACAAAATTTTTGAAAAAGTAAAATTGGAGATTTTGAAATAGTGCTAAAAAAAAATACTTACCGTGCTGACATTAATTTAGAACGGCATAACAATGGGCGAGATGCAAAATAGTTTACATATGATTATTTACGGATCAGGAGAATGCAAAAATTTTGTTTTTGTAAATTATTTTAATGTCTTTAAAAATGTGAGCTCGATTTTCTTAATCAAGAGGTCTGCGGCGCATTTATGGCCTGATATAACTTGGCTGTTTTTCAACCGATAATAGATTTTGTTGTTTTATTAGAAAGATAATTTACTCTAGATTATGGTTCATTAATTAATTTAATTGAAACGCATTTACTAATACCAAAATTGTTGTGAAAAATTATTTTTTTGATAATTTTTACATATAAATTCATACTTGAACTTTGAACTCAATGCGCGTCCAGAAAGCATTGTCCGATTTGGCTCAAATTTTTCGCACTAAAGTTTTAGATCCAGTGTCACAATAAACCGACCCGCATGTCTTGAAATTCCAAAAAAGTGGCTGTCACCCTAATGTATATGGGGGGTGGTTTCATGTCAAGTGCACCAACTTTTGAAACCGATGTCTTCCGATCGGGATGAAATTTGCACCAAGGTTAGTCCTATTGGATAGTAGTTTAGACACAATTTTTCAATAAGATCGGTCCAGATCTCTCTGAGCTAGAGGGGATCAAAATTTAACATTTTGGCCAAACAGGTGTTTTTTCTCATCCATGTAACTTATTACCTATTGTTCTCAGAAAATTTTCTCCCAAATAGTTTAGATATATTTCTTCAATATTTCGGAAAAAAATACTTTAAAAAAAAAAATTTTTAGACTTTTTTTTTTGCTAAATTAAAGCATTTTTTGCCTTTTTTTTCAAAAAGTGCATTTTTTTTTTTTTTTATAAGAAATCTTAGAATTTTTCCTTTAAGAGCTTTTTGGTCGCTTAGTGGGATGGGAGTGGGATATCTATCAAAATAAATGTTTTGTAACTCAAGACAACGGTTTTTGAATTTTTCACAAATGCACTATTTTGAATTTTTTCCTATTTGTGTGTAAAACCTTACAAATAAAACTTATACTGAGAAACTAGACAAATTAACCTTTCCGAAGATATGTAACATAACTTCATAACATAACAGAAGAGAATGGTTATCTGTAACCTGAAACAGTTATTTGCAACATTTCAATTTGGCTTCACGAAATTAACCCAAATTTACCATGAAAATGTTAAACTGATGTGGAAGGAAATCAACTTAAAGATGATTCGGCAGAAGATTTACACGATTACCGCGATTGCCTTAAATTGACTATGTGTCCAAATGCAACAACTTCTTGCCACTCAGGTGAATATACCAATTGTCCGGAAACCACATTCATCAAAGAAAATTTAATCAACTCTTTAGATCGAGAATATATAGACGAGGTCAAATTTGATTCTTGGATTCAGACTGACCGATGCACATTGAAAACAATAATTTTAAATGTGGGTGATTTTGTGGAAGAAATGTGTACAGGATTGCTAAACTTGAGAACCCATGACTTTTTAGTCAAATAGCAATGGCCATTCTTCAAAGATTTGAAGATACATTTGAAGTCTGGTGAATTCGTTATTTCATATGATTTTGCAGAAAACGATATATATGTTCTTCAGGATGCCATACAAGCATTCCAGTTCAATAACGACCAAGCAACTATATTCAGAGTAGTTATTTACTACATGAAAGATGAAAAACTGGAACACAAAAGTATGGCAATCATATCCGACGATTTAAAACATGATACCGTTGCAGTTTATGAGTACCAGAAGAGAATACTAAAATTTCTAAAATCTAAATTTACAGTAAAGAAGGTATACTACGTTTCGGACGGAGCTCGTCAACATTTTAAAAACAAAAGTAGCTTGGCAAATCTTACGGCCCATGAAAAAGATTTTGGAATGCCAGCTGAGTGGCACTTTCATCCTACTGCTCATGGTAAAGGAGCATGTGATGGTATTGGAACAAACCTTAAAAGAAATGCAGTGAAGTATAGCCTCCAGTGCTCTCATCAAGATCGCATCTTAGATGCTACTGCTTTATTCCATTGGGCAAAGAGTTATTGTAAAGAAACTAAAATAGTTGTTAGTAGCAAAGAGGATCATCAGGAAACATTGAAAACACTGAAGAGCAGATTCGATGCTGCGGTAACAATCGATGGCACCGCTCAATACCATGCTTTTATACCGCTTGTCGATGGAAGACTCAAGTTGAAAAAGTTTTCTGCCTCTATTTAATGCGATTTCTTTCCAAAGACAACAAATAAACCAGCAGCGAAATCAACAGCTGAACCTAGTAACGCCAAGAAAGGATTGACAAAAAAACGCAGTAAATAAAGGCGACAAAAAAGCTGGATGAAAGACTGGGTATTTAAAAATTTACAAGACTTAAGTACTTCATCAGCTACAATAAATTAAGTATAAAAATAGTTATAATATAAATGGATCTAATGCAATTAAGATTAAATTTTAATAAATTATTTATCTTTTTATTTTAAATATTATTATTATATATTAATTTAATTATTATTAAAAATAAATAAAAAAATAATAATTTTTGAACATTTCTATAGAAAAAAAGCGATTTTTTCCCTGAGGTTAACATATTCTGGGTATTACAGTATCGAGGGTATAAAATTTTAGTTAGGTATGTTATATACCTTCGGAAAGGTTAATTTGTCTAGTTTCTCAGTATAAGTTTTATTTGTAAGGTTTTACACACAAATAGGAAAAAATTCAAAATAGTGCATTTGTGAAAAATTGAAAAACCGTTGTCTTGAGTTACAAAACATTTATCTTGATCGATATCCCACTCCCATCCCACTAAGCGACCAAAAAGCTCTTAAAGGAAAAATCCTAAGCTTTCTTATGAAAAAATAAAAAAAAATAAAAAATGCACTTTTTGAAAAAAAGGCAAAAAATGCTTTAATTTAGCAAAAAAAAAAAAAAAAAAGTCTAAAAATTTTTTTTTTTTTAAGTATTTTTTTCCGAAATATTGAAGAAATATCTATCTAAACTATTTGGGAGAAAATTTTCTGAGAACAATAGGTAATAAGTTACATGGATGAGAAGAAACACCTGTTTGGCGAAAATGTCAAATTTTGATCCCCTCTAACTCAGAGAGATCTGGACCGATCTTATTGAAAAATTGTGTCTAAACTACTATCCAATAGGACTAACTTTGGTGCAAATTTCATCCCGATCGGAAGACATCGGTTTCAAAAGTTGGTGCACTTGACATGAAATCCCCAATATATAAATTATATAAATGAAATAACATTGACGCTCCACCAAAAATCGAAAAAAAAATTTATTAAAAGCAATAACAAAAATATTTTTTATAAGAGATGAGCTTGACCTAAATTTAGACCGTATGGACAGCTGCTTTCATTTAGTATAGACCATTACCACTTAGCGCGCCCACAACCATTAATACTGCTGACAAAGATGATACAAATCATTAAAACCAACGGGTTTATACATGCACTGTGGCTGAAATTTTGATTTCATTGACCAAAATTAAAAATTTTTTTGTAACCGATTTTTAAAATTTTATAATATATTGATTGGATGACGGAAAATGGGGTTTAAATCACTCAGTGACTGTGCTTGACTATGCGTGAGTGTGTATGACCATCTTAAAATTAATCTTTGGCCACAACTAGTCTATGGACAAAGTTTCAGATCGATCGGATAAGGAGAAATGGGTTTTAAATCACTCCGTGACTGTGCGTGACCATGCGTGACTGTGCGTGACTAAGTCAAAGTCGATCTTTTTCACAGCAAGTGGATCAAGTTTCAGATCGATGGGATGAGGGGAAATGACATTTAGATCACTCCGTGACTATGCGTGACTGCCCCAAAATTAATCTGTAGTCACAACAAGACTATGGTCCAAGTTTCAGATCAATTGGATAAGGGGGAATGGGGTTGCCCCACGACAGACAGACGGACAGTATGAGTTAAAGGAAAGAGTTTTAAAAGAACATATTTCACGCTAAAAGTTAAAAAAAATTCAAAACTTTGACCTAGAATTCTTTAAAAAATACTCAATTAATTTGAATAAAATTAAAACTGAGTCAAGTTCAACTAAATATCTATTCACAAAAAAAAAAAACTACTAAAATATTTTGATCGATTCAAAAGTTACAGAATTTTGGCCAATGAAAAACGATTTTCAGCCGCCAAATTCGATGTCAAAAATCGCCGAAAAAATCATTTTTTATTTATTTATTTATTTTTTTTTTTTTAAGACATGATATAAAAAAATTTGCAAACCTGCTTTTTTACGCGTTCAGATTAACATATAAAACTGTACAACACAACACAAGTAAAAATCAGTAATTCAGTAATTCAGAACATTAAAAAAAAGGAAAATAATGGAACTTAACAAATTCAAAATAAAATAAGTAAGGAAGATGGTTCAGTCGGTGGAATGGTGCAAAACAGGAGGGACATAGAGCATTGTTACATCCTGAGCATACGAATTTGGTTCTTGTCTCTTTCCCTATGGAAGTGCAACGACGTCCGCTTAGAAAGCCCTGTGTTGCACTACCTCCGCTATAATCGCTTCAGCCAATGGAACTATAAACTGAATTAATGGCAACTTCCACGCGTTTACAACGCAAACCATGTCGCTCATGTCGTAGACTGCTGTTTTTTGGTCGGCCAGATCGACGCCTCTCATCATCCGATTGTTGTCACTTATGACCAAGGGGCAGTCAATATGCTTCCTTATGCCATACTTTTGCCTTCCCACCACTTGACCTAGATTTGGCATATGGCAATTCGACAGGCACAGTACTTCCTTAAAGTACATCCGTCTTGCATCTGATAAACTATCCGTACTCTGTTGAAATTGACTTTGCCCACGATTCAAGCGTCCTTCAAAAATTGGTGTTGGATTCGGAGTCACTGAAGTCAGTCCAATCATTTTGGCTTTCATCTTCTTCTAACAAATTCCCGCGGATTTGCTTATCTGACAATCTCTTCCTAGCCAGCTTCAAAAACAAATACCCGAACTTGTATTTGTAACGCTATATTGGGATAATAAATCCCATTCAAAAATATTACTGAGACAATATGACCCATTAAAAAAAAGTTCTAAAATTTTACCGTTCGAAATTTTTCTCCCTACAAAATGTTAAAAACAATATTCCACTTCTTACTTCATGTTAAAGAATTGTGAAGAAAAACATAAAAAACTGCAGTTTTATTGATAAAAGTATGAAGTGATCAGCGCAAAACATGTGCTCTCATATACAAAAACTGCACATAAATGAAGTACACCACAGACAATGCTTCAAACTTTTTTTGCGATACATAAGATATAAGAATATAAAAGATAAAAAAAAGTTATGATGTAAGGAACATTGCTGGGACATATCGCACCTGTACCTCTAAAGTGAGTCAACTCGAAATTTTTCAATTTTCACTTTTTACAAGAAAGCGATACACTGTGGTCATATCAATCCACTGTGAAAATATCACATCGATTTTTCTAGTCTTTCGCAAAAAAAAAATTCAGTTGTAACTCTCTTTGTGTTATAAGAGTAGCTTCTTTAGAATCCACTAAAAAGACATATTTTGAGTTCCACCCAAAAAAACTTGTTATTTTTTAAGATCACTGAAAAAATCGCAAAAACAACTATTGTTATATACGTATAATTCGCAATTCTTTACAACGAAGCAACTGTTTTTAAATTTTAGAGTAAATATTAAAAAAAACCGTTTTTTGCCTCTACTGAAGATTTGTAAATTTTGAGTTGACTCACTTTAGAGGTACAGGTGCGATATGATCCTAGTAAGGATGAAAGGCTTAAAGTTGCTACTAACACAGTCACAAAATCAGAGTTCAGAAAAAAGCACACAATGAATAAAAAACTCGTACATATATGTAAACAAACATAACTTAGACCAACACACACATATTTTTATTTTCATATCAATTATGTTTGTTTTTAAATTTTCTTCGGTGCCCAACACAACCATGACGGTGTTCGTTTTAATATTTCGTTATTTACACGAAAAATTTTGTATCACGTACTTTTTGTTTCAATCACACATAAAGCACACATTTTTGAGTGTTGCTTTATTTGAAGTTCATGTTCTGGTACGTGTACTGAAAAAAAGAACAGAACATGTACAATAAACAGGTTCGAGTTCAGTTATATTTTAAGTCGTGTTGTGTCCCGTGTAGTAAGAAAAAACAGAACATGTACAATAAACAGGTATGAAAATAGAGATATGTGTTGGCTGCTTTTGAACAGAACATTGTGTGTTTCATGTGTGTATTTTCTGAACCTTGCACAAAATACATATTTAAGCTTCATAAAAAAACTATACAATGCCCCTATCGGAATTTGAGTTAAGCAAAATCAAGAATATACGAGATTTCGAGCGAAATCTAGCTTATTTTTACTAGATTTCTCATACAAAACAAAATCTAGCTCTTTACTAGATTTGTGCAAAATCTCACAAAATCTTGTCAAACTTGTGCCCTACCAAATGATACTACTGTGTTTCTTTAATATTGTAGTAGAAAATTGCAGCGCAGTGACTGAAAAATTTACATTTAAAAACAAAAGCAAACAAGTTGAATAAAAAGGAAATGAAATATTAATTATTAACAAAAAAAAAAAATGATGAATCTATAATAAAAAAATATTTAGTAATTAAAAAGTTATAACTTTTTATACTGACATGTGCCCATTCCAATCAGCTAAATAATCACCCTTATTCGATTTGGCGTCGTCAACACAAGACAACGTCGTTTTTTACCGTCTGTTGTAAATCGGTATTCCCATTGTCGATATTGACATCTATCGATGACTGTCAACATATTTTTTGTATTCTGTAACAAAATTTGACGACGACGTTGCTTTGAATTGACTCTGATTTTGTCGTCAGTATTTTTGGTGTTGAATTTAACTTTTTTAGTGTTTTTTTTTTTTTACAAAATAAAATAAAAATGGAAAATAAGAAAATAAAAATAACAAACTCAAGCCAATTCGAAAAATTGTTGGAAGAATTGGAAAAAAATCCCCCACTTGCAAAACTATTTCGTAGGGGCACTGTTCCGAATAATTATAAGGAACAGTGGGAAAGTATTTCCAAAGTGCTAAATGCTGTTGGCCCACCGAGTGGCAAAAGGTACAGTAAATTAGCCGTGTTTTACAAAAATATGTTGTATGGCAAAATTATTCTTACAGGTTTGGCGGGACTTAAAATTTAAAGTAAAAAAAAATTGATTACGAACAAATCCGAGTGTAAGGCTACTGGAGGCGGCATATTTACGCAGCTGACACTCAGCCCCTTAGAGGAATCTGTGGCGAATCTGCTCCAATTTCAAAAGCAAATAATCCCTGAGGGTGCTGTTCAGGGAGCCAAATGTCAAAGCCAAAACACAGAACACGAGATTCTAGAAATAGCAATTCGGAATTATCATCGGGAAGAGAAAACATTTTTTTAATATATGTATTTATTTTTTTCAAATAAAATTGTTTCAACGAAAATTGTAAATAAAATAAATCAGCTGACACAAATATTAGATATGTGTGTTGTATATCTAATATGTGTGTTGTATCGATAAACAGTCAATGTCGTATTAAGACTCTTAGGGAATACCAAACTGGTGTTGATGTTGAGTTAAAGTGATGTTGACTTAAAATTGACGACGATGTTGACGACGCCAAATAGAATAAGGGTGAATAATTGTGGAAAATGGATTTTTTTTTTGCTGTTCGAACAATACATTTAACAAATGTTATTTTTTTTTTTGCAAAATTTCTATTTCAGTTTGTACTTTTTTCATTTTTAATGCAAAATATAATTATAGAATCTGTTCCTTTTTAGAATTTTCCATATTTCTATTTTCCTATTGTTTTGTTTTTGGGTATTTCTAGTTTATTTTAATCAGCTGTTTATTGTTGGAAAACAAAATCTCATAAAATGTCAAAAAAGATTTTGAAATAAAGGGCGATCCATTTCGAGGTTCCCTACTTTTTTAAAGAAAAAAACACAGAAAGTTAAAATTTAATGGGGAATGTTTATTATTATTTGAAAGAACATTCTTTGGCATTTATTTTTTGAAGATTATGTGTATCAAATGTTGGCCGCGGCTACGTCTCAGATGGTCCATCCGTTGAGTCCAATTTTCGATGACTTGTTCCAGGATTTCGACTGGTAACTGGCGAATGACATGCGTGATGTTTTGCTCCAAGGCCTGTGTCTAAAACCAATATTTTAGCCATTATAAATTTAAGCACTACAAACTTAAAATAATTTTTGAATTAAAAGAAACGTTTAATATCGATAACTTTCATTGTAATCAATACCCTTTTTACAAGTGAATTAATACTTTTTTTTCTTACCATGTAAGTTTTCGAATAAGAAATGAAATTAACGAATGTAACCCGAAGAAGAAGGGGTAGAAATCACTTCACTTGATTTTCAACGCACCAACGGTGAGCATCTCCAGATCTCATTAAATTTAAATAAATTACAATTTAACACTAACTAATTGTCTTTTTATTTTTTCATTTTTTCCCTCAACTCAAACCCTAAACTTCTTGATATTTTATGCAATGTGTCAATCCATGACGATTGCAAATAAGTCTATGAAGAAAAGAAAAACCCCCTAAAAGAAATCCCAATTTTTCCCTATACAGATTTCCAGGAGCGAAGTCCATCTCCAAATTCAAACCCAAATTTAACAACAGCGGTTTTACAAACAACTGTCCCACTCGCACCCAGAGTTTACAGCCTGAATCGAAGCGGGATTATCCGCATACACTTTAGACTTTACATATCCCCACAGGAAAAAGTCTAACGGTGTGATATCATACGATCTTGGTGGGCCATCGACCGGCCCAAAACGTGAAATTATCTGCTCACCGAAGTGTTCTCTCAATAAATCCATTGATTGTGGGAAGTGGCGCCGTCTGGTTGAAACCAAATGTCACCCAGATCACGAGCTTCAATTTCAGGCATCATACGTCAGTCCGAGTTGCTGCGAACGACGCCGAATCGACTCTCCACGGTTTTCGTGTTCACTCTCAGCTACGGTCGCTATATTTTCTTTACTGCGTACTGGACGTGGTCTATTCGGTCGAATATTATCCAATAATGCATGCTGGGTCTCAAGATGGGTGATGGTGTTGCGAATAGTACACTCAGTAGGCCGATTATGTTGACCATAAGTTGAGCGAAGTGCACGAAACACATTCTTCACAGAACGTGCATTTTCGTAATAAAGTTGAACGATTTGTAAACGTTGTTCAGGCGTAAGTCTTTCCATGATGAAATGCCAAACAATACTAAACAGAAATAACATGACAGTATGACACGACTCACACGTGTTTTGTCAAAAAAAGGCAATTGAAAAAAGTATCTCTACTTGGATCACCCGGTAGATTTCAACTAAAATCTACTAGATTTTCCTCAAATGTGAATGCACTATAACTCATTTTCTTAAAAGCTATTCAGTTTTTCAAGTAAGCTCATTATAAGTTATGAATTAGCTATGAACTGACTAACTAATGATTGGAAAAAGGATATTTTTTTAATACAGTTTATTTATAAATGTATTTAATGTATTGTATTTGTTATCACAAATTACATTTTTATATATTTTAATTTAAAAAAAAAAATTACATTTCACAAATTACATTTTGATTTATTTTAGGACAGATTTAAATCATTAAAAATTTCGTTTACGGTTCCAGGGACCTGGTTTGAATAAATGGAATGAAATTACAAATAAATTCCATAAATTTAATAAAAATTACATATTGTCGGAAAGTGCCATTTCCACATGATTAACTTCACTGTCCTTCTTTTTATTAATGCAAATTGCTTGAAAATGTCGCTTTTTTATTAATTTAAGAGCATCTCTTATTGCTTTTTCTGGATTTTCTTCTCCTTTATCATGAATTGCTTCTATTAAATGATATTAAAATAAATTTGTGAATATTGAGTCGAAAGTAAATTATATATAAGTGTTAGTATACCCACCCATTAAAGCATCGAAAATTTTTTTGAAATTTTTTAGCGGCAGTTTTCCATGAATGCCATCGATGTTAGAAGCGATAATTAGGTCCACAGAAAATATTTCGGTTAAGCATTTATGTAGTTGTCCTTTGAGTAATGATGACATACAACGAATCTGTAATTAAATTAAATTTGTTAAATGAATTTATTTCCATTCCATGTAAAACTGATCGTAGACTTACATAAACTGCACGATTTTCTTCAATTATTTTGCTATCAATCTCTGTTAAATCATCGGCCGTCTGAATCGGGAAGATTTTTCTCACACTCGCTTCGTAGTTTTCTCTGTCAAGTAATTTTTCTGTGAAAATTTCTTGTGTGGCAAGAGTTTCCATTATGACCTTGTTTTGTTGAACACCGGTGCCTAGTTTTGTAAAAAAAAAAATATAACAAATTAGTTTTGACTTTTATATATAATATTCTGTTGTTCTTACTTGTCAACTCCTCTATGGTAGTCTTGAGCTTATTTACAGATTCTGTATTTGTTAGAATAAATCAGAAAATTAATTAGAATGAATAATAAAAAATAATGAGTTTATATACCTGTTAATTGATCAAATTTTGCCTCGTACTGATTTTTCCACTTTTCACAATTTTGGCATGTGTTTGGATTATCTGTGCCTAATAGAAAATCTGTTATTTTTTAAACGAATTAAATAAAGTAATTCAAGTATTTACAATTTGATGATAACACTCCATCCAACCGGCATCGCTTAATGCCGCGATATTTGTTTTCAGGTTGCATTATATATTTTTTTTTTTTTTTGTGAATTATTGTTATATATATACAATTATTATATTATATAACAATAACAGCTGTATTTTGCGACACGTGTTTATTTAATATATTTTATGGTTAATCTTTTTTAAGCTTTATAATTTATATATTTAATTTTATATATATTTTATATAATTTAATAATAATAATTCACTTTTTTCTCTTTTATTTCTTTTCACACACAATTTGGCGATACTTGTCAGCTGAAATCACGAAACAAACTGATAAAAAAAAACAGAAACATTGCCATAATGATGTTTCTTCTCTTGTTTTTTGCTGCATTATTTTTGAGTGAATAAAAAGTTACTTCAATACTTATCGAGACGAAGTCAAACATATTAACAGTTATGTTTTACTCATTTTTCGTCTCTTGTTTTTTGCTGCATCAGTTTTGTGTGAGCAAACAGACTTATGTAAATACTTATCGAGAAGAAGCCAAACATATTAACAGTTATGTTTTAGTCATGTTTATTCTCTTGTTTCTTTCTGCACCAAATTTGAGTGAGCAAAGAGTTACTTCAATACTTATCGAGGAGAAGTTAGGTGTAACAAAGAAACAAGAAACTCATTTATATTTAGAACAGTGGTGTTCAAAAATAAAAATGTAATTGTGTTGGTGAGAAAATGAGAATTGCACTGTAAGAAATGTTCAATGGGTAAATAGCAGTGTTAGTCTCTGTATGAATTTATTTTTTATTGAAAATATGAAACTGATAATGTTGTGTGTAAAACTGTTTTAAAGAAATAAAAATTAAACAAAAGTTAAATTTTTTTAAGAAAAAAAATAAATACATATACACATTAGGCAGGCTTTTTTTTCATTCTATAAAAAACAAAAAGTTGTATTTACATTTCATTGTATTTACATATTAAAATAATATCTTTAATATGTTATCCTGTTAAAAAAAAATTAAAAAATACACATTTCGGAAGGAAAAAATACATTCAATAAATGATTGAATGAACGATCAGACTAAAATTTTTAAAATCATTTCAACTTTTATAATAAATAAATTCGTTTTTTTAATAATTCTATTAAAGACTTTTATAGATCTTGTATAATAAATTTTTCAATATTTATTCTTTCGCGACAATTGCGTATTAGTAAAAAATTTTTTAAATTTACAGAACTTAATGCGTTACGTTGTTTAGAACAATTAAATTTTAAATTTTAAAAATAATGTTACAATTTTTATTTGTCGATCTTGGTTTTCAATTTGATCAACGATTCTTTTAATTTTTCAACAAAAATTTATTTATTTTTTTTAATCAAACAGCTTTTCTTTTTCATTTAAATTATTTTTCTTACATGTTTTATAACAAATTACCAAATACATTTATACCCATAACATATTTTTCGTATATTATTATTAATTTTTTTCAGTGCATTAAAAAAAATAGCATACATCCGCATACGTCTTCATTCGTCGCCGTTTCAGTGACGACTAAATGCAAGAGCGTAAGAATACGTGTGCGTTGAGCAGGGACAATTGTCCTATGAAATGAACAGCACTGATTTAGAATGAAATTGAATAAAAATTCACAATTTAATAACTTTTATTTAAATCTTCATACATTTTTATACCCTCCACATCTCAGTGGCAGAGGGTATATATAGGTTTGTCATTCCGTTTGTAACGCATCGAAAAACTAATTTCCGACCCAATAAAGTATATATATTCTTGATCCTTATCACAGCTCGAGTCGATATAGCGATGTCCGTCTGTCCGTCTGTCCGTCTGTCCGTCTGTCCGTGTGTCTGTTGAAATCACGCTCATTCAAAAAAAAAAGCATTTACTTAGGTCAGGTTACGAAAAAATTATTTGCCATAATTCCCACCAGGTTGGTATTGAAATCGGAGTAAATCGGGAGCCTCTGCGCTGAGAAATGAACAAAAGTTTATAGATACCTCTAAAAAAAACATGAAACCTAGTGTTTTCTTGTAATAGTTTAGTGGTTGAACATACAACAACATAAAAAAAGCCACAAAAAAAATGTGATTCATACATATTAACAATAACAAGAACACAACTACCATGAGCTATGTTAATAGTATTGCCACAAACCGAGGTGGAGGGTATCAAAGATTCGGCACAGCCGAATTTAACACTCTTACTTGTTTTTATATAAGCATGGATTAAAAAAATATTGAAAGAAAATAATTTAACGAAAAAATAAAATTTCCTGGAATTTGACCTCGAATTTCGAAAAAAAAAAATAAAACTTAAAAGTATTAATTTTTATGCTGTTGACAAAACAATAGAAACCTTTACTATACAATAATTGAAAACTTTCCCTCTATTTTATTGGGTGTCCATTATTTTTGAGTACTGCTTCATAATGCCGAAGCAAGGAGTCAATTAAATTGTGGATGGATAAATATATACATACATATGTAGATAGATTTTCTTTAATGATTTTTTCATTAATTCATTTTAATATTTATGTAATTAAAATTAAAATAATAAAGATTGTACGGCATGGTTAAAAAAAACCGTCTGCCGGAAGTTCAGGATTGGTTAACAAATATATAATATATTTAATGCTAATTAGGAATTTATATGATACATTTTTAAACAGCATTTTAAATTAAAAGTTATATTCATTAATTAAAATTTTCCTATAATTTAAGGATTTTGTTATATAATTATATAATTGGTACCAGTTTTCATTAGGACCGCCGTTTAAAATATCAAAAATTTCACAATCTGTCAATCTTGTACAAAAAAAAAGACGTCAATCTCAGTTCTTTTAGCACAGGACACCTTCCTAAGAAATGTAAACACGTTTCTTCTTCCTTCAGATTACATAGTGAGCACATTCTGGATTGTGCTGTACTATATGGATTTCTGTTCAGCCAAAACAGATCGCCACGCGCCATCATTATAATGGATATGACATGTTGATTATATTGTTCATTGCAGTATGAGAGACCTTTGGAATAATTCACAAACTTATATGTTCTTTGTTGACTGTGGAGAGCTGATACATGGTAATCATGTTAAATTTCATCCTTCTTTTTTTTGGATGAATTGAAAACATATATTATTCCATACGGATTTACAAAGATTTGCGTTATTGAGACTTAAACTGTATTTAGAGGCCCGTTCATCTAAATCCTTATACCAATAAATTTTTTTGCTAACAATTGCCTTTTAGAGTTTATGTGGTAATCTACGATTTTCATACTCGAATAGAGTTTTGTATACATATTACAAATGCATACTGTATGTATAATATATGAGCCTCTTCCTGACCCGTTTCAATAGCAATCACATAATTTGTTCTGGTAGTTTTAATATTATTTTTGTGAAAAGCCTTTGCAGTTTATCTACATAATCGAATACGTTTTTATTGATCTGCAGACGGCTTAAAATTATTTCCATTTTTCTTTTAGTGACACATCCCTCTTACCAATAAATTCCTTCCACGTAATATTAATACAAACTTTAGCAGCTTCAATTTTAGAACATAAGTGTTAAGGAAAAGCCATAGAAGATGCTAACTGAAATCCTAAATATTTATATTCATTTACTACTTTGACTTCTACACCATTAAATTACTACTTTTCCTTTGACGACAAACGCCCGCTTTTTCGAAAGACCATTATATCTGATTTAGATAGGTTGACTTCCATTCCCCATGCCGAACAGTAGGATTCCAAATTTTTTATCATTTTTTGTAGTTTTAATATTTTCTGATAATAATAGGACTATGTCTAATATTTACATCATCCATAAATAATCCACCCTCTAAAGAATAATGTACATCATTTAAGTTCATGGCGAAGACTAATGGCGATAACAACCATCATTGTTTAACGCCTGAGTTTGTCTCGAAATATTCGGAAACTTCGGTTCCCGTCCATACAGCTGATTTTGTACGATTATAGATAATTTCAATAAAATTAACTACTTTTCAAGATATGGCCAAATTATGGAGTTTGTATATTAATAATTTTCTTGGGACACAATCAAAAGCCGCTCTTAAATCGACGAAGAAAGCATAAATGCTCTTTACGTGAAATTTGTCGATAGTCGAATACCCTTTGCGGAATCCAGCTTGGAATTCATTGAGCATTTGGTGTTTGTTTACCCATTCAGTCAATCTTTCGTGAATTACGGCCATCATAATCTTACCTATACAATTAGTAAATGAAATGCCTCTGTCGTTGCTTGGTCGACTAGTATCTCCTTTTTTAGGTTTAGGCAGTAAAATACTTTTTTCGAATTTCTCCACAGAACCGTTCCCATTTAATATTTTCGTATAGGTGTCAGCTAAAGCCCTTAACTAATCGTACGATATTCTGTCCTCACCCGGTGCTTAATTTTCTTTAACTTTCCAAAGCATTACTCTTATTACTTGTAAAGTAAATGACTTATCAAGGTCATTATATGAAAGTAGGTTTGCGGCATACTCAAAATGTTTAAAGTTAACAGATGGATTTAGGAGCATGTTAAAATGTTCTTGGAAAGAAATCGCACTTGCTTGACATGCAATACAGTTTTCATTTTGTTTTAATTCCCTTGCCAGTTGCCACCACTGTTTGCTATCAGCGATAGAATTTAATTTTTGTTCTATTAGGCTATAATAATTTTCTTTTTGATTTTTAAACATTGCTTGGAAAATGCCTTTTTTCTCTGTGTATTTTTGTTTGTCCACATCACTTTGTGAATTTCGAAATTTATTTAAAGCATTTAATGTTAACCTTGCACTGTACATCGAACCATTTTGTTTTTGAACTTCATTTGTTTTCCTTTGGCTACTGGTACATCATTTGCATCTAAAACAAGTTGAGTGAGGTCATGTAAATCGGGGTCCGGTTTATGTGTCCTCAAAAAATGTAAGTTGTGGTTCGCTTTAGTAAGGTACTTCTCATTGTCTTTTATATTCCATTTCAATTTAGGTATTAAGTTTGCTTTTTTAGATTTTTCTTGTGTGTAATAAAAGCTAAAGTTCAGTTTGATTGGTAGATGATCCGACCATATTTGATTCTCCACTACAAATGTTTCTACTAAGTTGAGTTTATTTAGATCAACAGCACATATAACGGGTGATTTTTTAAGAGCTTGATAACTTTTTTTTAAAAAAAAACGCATAAAATTTGCAAAATCTCATCGGTTCTTTATTTGAAACGTTAGATTGGTCCATGACATTTACTTTTTGAAGATAATTTCATTTAAATGTTGACCGCGGCTGCGTCTTAGGTGGTCCATTCGGAAAGTCCAATTTTGGGCAACTTTTTCGAGCATTTCGGCCGGAATAGCCCGAATTTCTTCGGAAATGTTGTCTTCCAAAGCTGGAATAGTTGCTGGCTTATTTCTGTAGACTTTAGACTTGACGTAGCCCCACAAAAAATAGTCTAAAGGCGTCAAATCGCATGATCTTGGTGGCCAACTTACCGGTCCATTTCTTGAGATGAATTGTTCTCCGAAGTTTTCCCTCAAAATGGCCATAGAATCGCGAGCTGTGTGGCATGTAGCGCCATCTTGTTGAAACCACATGTCAACCAAGTTCAGTTCTTCCATTTTTGGCAACAAAAAGTTTGTTAGCATCGAACGATAGCGATCGCCATTCACCGTAACGTTGCGTCCAACAGCATCTTTGAAAAAATACGGTCCAATGATTCCACCAGCGTACAAACCACACCAAACAGTGCATTTTTCGGGATGCATGGGCAGTTCTTGAACGGCTTCTGGTTGCTCTTCACTCCAAATACGGCAATTTTGCTTATTTACGAAGCCATTCAACCAGAAATGAGCCTCATCGCTGAACAAAATTTGTCGATAAAAAAGCGGATTTTCTGCCAACTTTTCTAGGGCCCATTCACTGAAAATTAGACGTTGTGGCAGATCGTTCGGCTTCAGTTCTTGCACGAGCTGTATTTTATACGGTTTTACACCAAGATCTTTGCGTAAAATCTTCCATGTGGTCGAATAACACAAACCCAATTGCTGCGAACGGCGACGAATCGACATTTCACGGTCTTCAGTAACACTCTCAGAAACAGACGCAATATTCTCTTCTGTACGCACTGTACGCATTCGTGTGGTTGGTTTAATGTCCAATAAAGTAAACTGAGTGCGAAACTTGGTCACAATCGCATTAATTGTTTGCTCACTTGGTCGATTATGTAGACCATAAATCGGACGTAAAGCGCGAAACACATTTCGAACCGAACACTGATTTTGGTAATAAAATTCAATGATTTGCAAGCGTTGCTCGTTAGTAAGTCTATTCATGATGAAATGTCAAAGCATACTGAGCATCTTTCTCTTTGACACCATGTCTGAAATCCCACGTGATCTGTCAAATACTAATGCATGAAAATCCTAACCTCAAAAAAACCACCCGTTATCATTCACCGAGTTGCCAGAACTACCCAGAAAAGTGAAGCAGCCTTCTTCATCACCTATAGTTCTTCCGTTCATAATAACCAATCCATAATCCTTACAAAATACCAAGAAAGTTCTACCATATGCAGTTGTAATTTAATCCATTGATTTTCTACTTTTAAAGCCAGCCTGCAAACTACATTCAACTAGATTTTCCAAAGATTGCTGTTCCTCTCCTATTCTAATATTAACGTCACCCATTATTATTGGGTTTTGCATACCATTTCCTTGGAAAACATTCTTTAAGGTTTTAAATTCATTACGCCAATTGACAGCCCGTATATAAGTTATAAATTTATGTTTTTATTCCAATATCACTCAAATTTTTTCGAACTTCAATAATATGTCCACCTATACCTCTACCATATGGGCTGATCCGAGTAAGCAGGTTTCCATTAATATAGTATCCATTGAAATTTTTTGCCACCCTGCGTTAACTGAGATCTTTCATATTTGTGTAATTTGGTGTACGTTTTCTCGATTATAGCCATTCGGTTACAACTTTGGAGGCATGTTTTGGGTCATTGTCGTGTTGGAACTAACAGACCAGGGGCATATTTTCCTCCGCGTAATTGCAGTTAGAGTATCTTTCTACCGCCAAAATTAACAGTTTTATTTGTATATTTTGGGTTTAGTCTTTTCTTTTTTGGTTGTCGTACAAACGTTGTTACTTTATGGCTTCTTAAATTATACTTGGACTCATTTGAAAAGAGAACAGTATTCCAATTCCGTTTTGACCAGTTCATGTGTTCTTTAGCAAAATTTATGCGAGCCACAAGATTTTTCTCTGATATCAGTGGTTGCTTCACAGGACGATAACAACCAAGATCGGCCTTAATTACTCCTTGGAAAACAATTCGGGCACATATTTTTGGTTTCAGGTTAAAATTATGGGCATTTTTTAAACTGTCTTCGACTCGTTTTCAGGGCCTACCACCTAAATGTTGAGTAGGTACTCTCTTAATATAGAGTACCTCTTTAATATTTCTTACAAATTCTTTGGTTTTCAATTACACTGGTCTACAATTTAAAAAAAAAATTGACTGCAGAAACGAAATATGTTTTTTAACTAATCTGGGTGCGCTGAGTTCGAATCTGTCATAAAAATTGGGCTATCACGTCTTGTTCATTTTTTATCGCATGCTGGCCGTACTGTAAAACAGTCAATACTGACACTACAATTTCACAATTATTAATTTGACAGAAGCCCACATTCATTCGAAATCTTCATAATAATAGCGTTTAAGCATGTCAGGGAGATCGTGTGTTACTAATTCAAGCTATTTTTGCTTTGTGTCTGGTGAATATTTGGTTGGAAATAAACGATATGCAATATCAGAATCATTAAAATATGTATATTTACATTATTTAGGTTTTTCTATCAGAAACTTGCACAAACCGTGGACACCGACAATGTTTTAAAATAATTGCAGACCTGTTTTATACAAGTGGTCAAATGGCAAGAAGATCTATTTCGATTTTTCAATTCCAGTACTTTGGAGAGAGTCAAGTAATCACCAAACCGATTGTTATTTCTGTTTAACAAAAGTTGCTGGATTTAATATGCAAAATCGAAAAAATATTACTTTCGCGAAGGTTCCATCGGTTTCCAAACTAGTTCAATGTCCCCCAAATGATCCATTACCAGTCATTCCCAGTGCTACGAGCGGTGAGTCCGAAACATCTTTCGCCAGTAGTGGTAGTTTGTATGAGGCTGATGATTAACGCCATTAAGTGACTCAATGACCTAATTCGGGATTTACATTTAACGAAGCAAGTCGCAGAATTACTACCTTCACGCATGCCGCAGTGGAAACATCATGCAGTTGGGACAAAATTAATATTCTATAGAGATAGAAGCTTGAAATTGGCTGCATATTTTGAAAAGAACCACTCCATTCTATACTGTACTGATTTTGATGGTTTATTTCAAAAAATGAACCAGCCATATGACAAAACAGAATGGAGATTATTGATGGCTCTAAATACAGTTTAAAGGCTCTTCCTTTGCACAATGGAAATGAAAAACCATCCATACCAATTGCCATTAATACAAAGGAAAATTACGAATCAATGACTGAAATTTTGACATAACTAAATACAACGATCATAAATGGAAGATCTGTGGTGACCTTAAGGTGTGTGATTTAAATTTCTTTGTATATATAGTATAGAACATCGTAAATAACTGTAAATTAATCCGTTTCAGGTCATTGGTGTGTTGACTGGTATGCAAGGAGATTTGACAAAATATTGCTGTTTCCTTTGTCTTTAGGATAGTCGCGCTACATTCACCATTACATCAGAACAGGGTGTCCAAAATGAACTGTGCATCCACCAGGAAAACAAAACATTTCAAATAAACCATTAATTGATCCATATGACGTTCTTCTTCCGTCGGTGAACATAAAATTAGGCCTTTTTAAGAACTTTTTCAAGGCTCTGGACAAAGATGGTTCAGCATTGAAAAGTTTGTTAGCGGTTTTTCCTAAAATTTCATATGCTAAAATCAAAGAAGGCATATTTGTTGGCCCTCAGATCAGGAAGCTATTGAATGATGATAATTTTTCACAATGTTTATTGGAGAAAGAATATGAAGCCTGGAAATATTTCAAGAGCATCCGCGGACAGTTTTCTTGGAAACAGTAAGAGTGAAAACTACAAATTGTTGCTAAAGTATTGAAAAATTATCAAGAATTACATAGGTGCACGACTGTCACTCATAATGCATTTTCTTCATTCGCATTTAAATTTTTTTTTTTCAACAAAACCTTGTGCGGTGAGCGACGGACAAGGGGAGCATGCTCAGAAATTATCAAGGGTTTTGGCACAAAAGCATGCTGGGAGACTATTGCTGGAGTCTAATACGTGAAACCGAACCACTTTTGAAAATTCATTGATTTTTAAATAAACTAATGATTTTTTATGTAAAAAACGAAAAAAAACATTTTTTTTGTATCTCGAAAACCTGATGTGATAGAGATAAACCAATTACAGATTCGAATTCAGCCCACCAAATTACCCTAGGAAAGATATTTGGTTGCTCCAGTCCAAAACCTTGTTGGCTAGTGTTATTTTTCTGGTTTTCAATTCCTCTCAAAAATTTTTTCTTCCCATAATTTTATAATAATTCAATAAATATACAATTAAAACTTTGACAAATACATTTGAACGAAAACGTCAGAAACCATAATTATTGAAATAACGGGTAAGATTTTATGCATTTGCTTTCATAACATCTTCTATTATCTTAAGTTTCCATTGTTTTGTCATCATTAAAAATAAATACTTTTTATTCGTTTATCTATTTTTTTATTGTAGTTTTTGTGACAATTTTTTTATCCTTAAGACTTAACGCGATATTATTAAAATTGCATTATTCAGAATTTGGTAAGTTTCCATTGTATTGTCACTCACTGTATGTACTCAGTTACACCTATCGATCCAGAATCAGTTGAAGAGTAACAAAATTGATTAGATAGGTGTAATTCAATTTTATTTTCTGTCAAAAAAGTTGATTTTTAAAATTAATTGTTCGATGTAAAGAAAAGATTTGTACAAATGTTTACCAAGAAGAAAATATGCATTTACGATTTTTTTTTTGAAATCACCAAACGCTAAGCAATGAAATTTGAACCCAATTAAGTTTACATTGTAACTACCCAGGTGACAGGTAATTTGAACAAAAACCAACAAGTACGAGCGAATTTAAGAATCATCCTTTAATTTGAAACATGCACAGGTAAACGAAATATTTGTTAAAACAATACCAACTCAAGCAAAAGTACGAGATCTGTACCAAAATTACTTTGCAAAATCAACAAAATAAAAACAAGTAAGAAAATTATAGTCGGTCTAGACCGACTATACGATACCCTATACCATGCGTTTAGAAACCCTATCTCTTAGGCCCAACTAACTGGACATTGAAAATAAGCAAAAACCAAATTTGAGTGGGATTTTTATTAATTTTTTTGGCTGCAGATATGAAAAAATTCATATCGGATGCTATATCTATAAAGGGACTAGGTCCAAAAATGGACCGATCCTGATCATGTTTGGTAAAGTCTCTTGTATTTTGCAAAAATATGTACAAACAAAATTTGAGAAGAATCAGTTCAATATTTTTGTTTTTTAATAGATTTAAGTGAAGATCGGGAAGCAGCTCTATATGGGGTCAAAGGGATCATTTTTGGACTACTCATTAGTGGATGTAATGAACGCAT
Source organism: Cordilura impudica (assembly GCA_963682025.1). Lineage (NCBI taxonomy): Eukaryota > Metazoa > Arthropoda > Insecta > Diptera > Scathophagidae > Cordilura > Cordilura impudica. Next base: position 24,205,078 of record OY821519.1, on the reverse strand, counting down.
ACAAACCCAATTTGAGTAATATCTATATGACAATTTGGATCTTATGGCAATTTATGTCGATTTCATATGGGTAATTTGTATGGGGGCTAGGTCTGAACATGGACCGATTCTCACCAATTTCAATAGCGTTCATCCCATGGCCGATAAAAGCTTATATACCAAATTTCATCAAAATATATTCATATTTGCGACCTGCAGTTTGATTACAAGCTTTACATGGACACACAGACGGACGGACGGACGGACGGACATTATTAAATCAACTCAGAAAGTGATTCTGATTCGATCGGTATAATTAAAGATGGGTCTAGGTCAAATATTTTTGGTTGTTACAAACAGCAGCACAAAGTCATTATACCCAAACCACATAGTGGTATAGGGTATAACTATAGTTCTTAGTTTACCAAGACTGTTGGAAAACAAAATATTAATAATAAAGAGAGTGAGTGAGAAAAACTTTAAAGAGAGTGTGAGAAATGTAAAATAACAGTTTGTACTCAATTAATATATTGAATTTTACAATTGTATTATGGTTTTGTTGTTATAAACTCAACAACAATAAATAATGCACAAATTACAAATAAAATAATAAACAGTGACGTCGCTGCCTGTGTTTAAGCAGTACTATAAACGTTTACGTTAAAAAACGAAATGGAACTATCTCGCGTTAACGTTTTAATCTTGAAAACAAAATTTGACGTTTTGTATTTATTTCGTTTTGTGTTTATTTTTTTCAGTTGTTATTTATTTAATAAAAACGTTACGTTTGTTGCGCCGATTGCTATATGTAAGTATTTTTGAGTGTGTGCTTGTTCGAGAATATTTCTAATTGAAGCAGTCGTTTCGTTTTCAGTTACGCTTTCTGTTCAATACGTTGCCGTTTCGTTCTGTTTTTTTTTGCTGTGTTTTATCGTTGTGTTTTTCTCTACGTTTGCGTTTCAGTTAGTTCTTTACTGTGAACGTGTACGGTTTAAAAAATCGTTTGATTTAACGAATTTTTTTTTCTTGAATTTGAATATTTCTGTGCTCTGTCATTCAAGAATATGCCAAAGGAAAAGATAAGCATTAAATTTTTAATACATTTGATTGGCGAACGTCCCGCTTTATGGGATAAAACTTCAGAAGCCTATAAAGATCGTTCATTGAAGGATACTTCTTGGCGTGAAATATGTGCATTCATTACGGAGAATTATGATCACATGCCACCGGAGCCAAAGCAAGAATTTAGTAAGTTGGTTTGTTTGTTTGCTTCTAATGGTTTGTTTGTTTTGCAAACAATAAAAACGATAGAAACGTCAGCTTTGATAGGCTAGGGTTGCCAAGAGTTAAAGAATTGTTAAAGAGTGTTGAAGAAAAATAATAAACGCATACGTAGTTGAATTAAAAATAATAAACGCATAAAATAAAATGGTGCACTTACATTTGAAGACTTTTTTTGAGTTTTCAGAAGAAGTGGCGCGTGTTAATTCTGGAATTAGAAAAAAATATATATTAAATTATAAAAAAATCAATACGGAAAAATTTGATTAGTTTGTAAAAAATATATATATAAACAATGTAGTAAACAATACAAAGTCTTGAAAAATTTAAAACTTAAATGAAAAATGAATCGAACTTTAATTTTTGTTCACGGACCTAAGTCTTTATTTCTAATCCAATTCTGAGCATTTGAAAACATTAAGAATTACCCAAGATTTTCCTAAATTAACTTTAAAATTTGAATAATTTTGTTAATGAATTGTTTATACGACACAAACCAATTAATAAAAACTAGCAGATTCCAGCTCTCGAAATTTGAGTGCAATTTCCAGGCAGCTTTATTTTTCAACTGCGACGATTTTGCCAACTGGGATGTATAATTTTATGTATGTGTTAGTAGCAACTTTAAATGAAATTTACTCAAAATAAAGGACAAAATTTAAAAATCTGTAAATCTGCAAAACGGCTAAAAAGAAATACCCTTTAAATAATATATGCTAGGTCAAAATCGGGATAAAACTGTAGAACAAAACATCGGTCACAAGAAATCGCCTAGCGTATTAATATTATAGATACTGGATTTATGGAAATTTTTTTCAAATTTATTTATTTACAATCTAAAGTAAATTTTTCATTCTTGGCCTTATTTTTTCTCTCTTTTTAGCCAAAATGGTTATGAAAAAATGGACCCACATACGCGATTCATGGGTTAAATCTATGAAATATGGTTATGATGAAAAAACTACGATGCCTCCCAAGCCCTATGTCTATCACCATGAATTGCACTTTATGCAAAAAATATTAAAATGTAAACCCAGACGTTATGATTTTAGTGTACCAAAATTCGACAGCTCAAATTTTGAAAGTTTTTATGGCGAAAAAGATGGAACACAAAATTGCATAACGTATGAGGAGCATAATGATGAAGATGAAGGCGACGACCATGACAATCAACAGCCGCACCAGGATTGTGTTGAAAATCTAAAACAAGATAATTCACCACGAAATGATGTTATAGAAAATAAAGAAACAATAATGGAGGAAGATGATGATTGGCCTTTAGATGGGGCTCATGCGCCGCTAATAGAAATTAAAAGAGATCCACATCAGCTTACACCAATGAAAAATGAAGATAAATCACAGCAACATCAACAACAACAACATCAACCGAAGCGGTTCGACGCGAAAAGACAGTATGCAACAATTTTTAAACCTTCCAGAAGAGACGACGAAGAACCCTGTTCCTCCCTGTCATTTAGTAATAATCAATATTTTACGGAAAATCGCCATTGGAATTTTTTTAAGGGGATTTTACCTTCGGTCAATAGTCTAAATGAAGATCATACTTTACAATTTCAAGCCGGAGTTATAACACTATTGCAAAAACTGCGTAATTCCCAAAAACACATCTCAACGCCAAAAACTACTAAACCGGCGGGCAGAAAACGTAAAGCTTCCGAAGATGGTGATTATGAGTGGCCCATACATAAAGTGGAAATAAATAAACGTTATTCTACCAGAAATTCTAGAAACATGTCCGATCCCATTGGCGGCGAAGAGCTCGTATTTGAGAGTGAAGATTCTTCGAATAATGACTAAGGTTTCTTTACGATTTTTAATTAGTTTTAATAGATTATAACAAATAAAAAATAATTTTTTTAAGAAAAATTACTTGATTTTCGTAAGACATAAATATTAATCTAATAAAATGAAAAATAAGTACCTACATAGACATAAATAAAAAAAAATTCTTGCATACAGCGAAAAAATAATAATAATTCTTCGAATAATTAATAAGATTTTTAATTAATTTAATTTTATTTAAAAAATAACTTGAATTAAATATTAAAATAAAAAGAAAAACAAGTACCCAAAAAAAAACAAGTAAGAAAATTATTGTCGGTGTAGACCAACTACACGGTACCCCATTTCGGTCCATCTAATTGGATATAGAAAATAAGCATAAACCAAATTTGAGTGGCATTGTTATTAATTTTTTTGGCTGCAGATATGAAAAAGTTCATATCGGATGCTATATTCATATGAGGACTAGATCGAAAAATGGACCGATCCTGACCATATTTAGTAAAGGCACTTATATTTTGAAAAAATATATAAAAACCAAATTCGAGAAAAATCTGTGCAGCGTTTTTGTGTTTTGATAGATTTAAGTGAAAATCGGGAAGCAGCTTTATATGGCGGCTATGACAAATGGGAGTTTGGTTTTGCATAACTGATAAATGGATGTAATAAACACACACAAACCGAATTTGACCGAGATCTATACGATAATTTGATCGATTTCATAGGTGTCATTTGTATGGGACTAGGTCTGAACATGGACTGATTTTCACCAATTTCAATAGTGTTCATGCTATGGCCGATAAAAGCTTATATACCAAATTTCATTAAAATATATTCATATTTGCGACCAGTAGTTTGATTACAATGTTTACATGGTCACACAGACGGACGGACATCAGAAAGTGATTCTGAGTCGATCGGTATAATAAAGAATGGGTCTAGGTCAAATATTTTTGGTAGTTACAAACAGCAGCACAAAGTCATTATACCCAAAGCAAATAGTGGTATAGGGTATAAGGAAAATAAAACAATTTTAAACAATATCAGAGTAACCAAACGCGAGAAATAATTATCAGATCATATAGAAAAAAAACAAGTAAGAAAATTATAGTCGGTCTAGACCGACTATACGATACCCTATACCATGCGTTTAGAAACCCTATCTCTTAGGCCCAACTAACTGGACATAGAAAATAAGCAAAAACCAAATTTGAGTGGGATTTTTATTAATTTTTTTTGGGACTAGGTCCAAAAATGGACCGATCCTGATCATGTTTGGAAAAGTCTCTTGTATTTTGCAAAAATATATACAAACCAAATCTGAGAAGAATCAGTGCAATATTTTTGTTTTTTAATAGATTTAAGTGAAGATCGGGAAGCAGCCCTATATGGGGCCAAAGGGATCATTTTTGGACTACTCATTAATGGATGTAATGAACGCATATAAACCCAATTTGAGTAAGATCTATATGACAATTTGGATCTTATGGCAATTTATGTCGATTTCATAGGGGCAATTTGTATGGGGGCTAGGTCTGAACATGGACCGATTCTCACCAATTTCAATAGCGTTCATCCCATGGCCGATAAAAGCTTATATTCCAAATTTCATCGAAATATATTCATATTTGCGACCTGCAGTTTGATTACAAGCTTTACATGGACACACAGACGGACGGACGGACGGACATTGTTAAATCAACTCAAAAAATGATTCTGATTCGATCGGTATAATTAAAGATGGGTCTAGGTCAAATATTTTTGGTTGTTACAAACAGCAGCACAAAGTCATTATACCCAAACCACATAGTGGTATAGGGTATAATTAAATAATGTGTTGTCATCCACTTTATTTAAATGCCGAAAGTTTCAGTACTCTAGCTAGTCGCAAAGTTGGTGAGAATTCAATTATAAAAACTTGCCACAAACAGTCAAAGAGTGTTAAATATAACATGTGATAAACGGCAACCCTGTTACAAGTTCTAAACCAAATCAATTCCAAAAACAATTATGTTTATATCATCATCATCTTCATCATATCATAAGAGTAGTCGTACTAGTGTTGTGTGCGCACACAAGAGATGAGAACCCAATAAGAAACCGAAACTGACACCGAAACGAACCGAAGCGAATAAAACAACAGATAAATACTTGTTAATCAACATAACAGCACACGAAACTCAGCAGCAGAGTCAGCTGCTGCTACTGCTGCAACATTAACAGCATTAGCAACAATAATTCCCCCCAGCATTAATACTGACACTGACCACAAACAAGAACACACAATGCCACACTCTTGAACAGCGATTCCTAAACTTTAATTCAAAAGTACTTCCTCAGAATCTAGTTTTTTTTTTTTTTTCAAATAAATATTCTTAATTTATTAGGGGATTTTCTCTAGAAAAAAGTTTTCAGAATTTGTGAGCTTCTGTTAAGAAAAAAAAAATGCAATGTTTTTTTAATGGAAAGTCTTCTGTGAATCTAAGAGTTTTTCCTTTCTCAGGATTTGAGGATTTTCTAAATGAAAATTAAAGGTTTTCCTATAGAAGAAAGTCTTCAAAAAGTCTTAAAGGTTTGTTATAGGAAACTGTTTTCAGAATCATATTGATTTTTCTATAGGGAAACGTCCTCAGAATCTGAGAGTTTTTTCTATAAGAAAAAGTCATTAGAATTTGAGCGTTTTTCTATACAAAAAAGCCCACAAAATCAAGATTTTTATATATGTATAAATAGACCTTAGAAACGAAGTACTTATATTTAGGAAAATGTATTCAGAATCTGACAGTTTTTAAAAGAAACAAACAGGCATGTCACAGAACAAAATCGAAATCGATTTGATTCCGTATTGCCAAATCGATCGGTTTCGTTTTAGCTTCTTCAGAAATTTGTCGCTTTCATTAAATCAAAAAAAAAAATGAAAAAGATATTTTTGTGTATTAAATATGGCAACGTAACGAAAAATACACAGCTGATTGTTGGAAAGAAAAAGAATATAAAGCGAAATTTTAAGATTGTGTTGTGTTAAATAAATAAAAACATAAAAATGCCCGGCATATCCATTGTTGCAGTAATAGAGGAACGAAACCAACATTCCGTTGAAAAATCTTTAGATGGTGGGCCAAAAGAATTAATTTTCCTGTCAGGTCTTCCCAATGACTCTCCACAACAGCCTGATATCCCTTCACAAACCCCCTAGCTATATCCTGATGGCACTCTATATATTCAAGGAAAATTTTCTCTTGTGCCGAACTGCGATGTTTTCCCCTTTAATAATAAAAAAAATTAAAAAATTTTAAAAATAAATTTTCGAATACTTGTTTACTCAGTAGTTTTTCTTTTTCGTTTGTTTTGCTTCGCCATTTTGCTGTCAGCGTTGTATTTTGTTAGAAAAAACAAATATTTTGCACTAAACAAAAAGTGGTTTGTATGAAATAAAAAGGTGGCAATAATTAGTTTACGACGTTTTGTATTTTTCGTCATCTAAAAATCATTTTCTTTTAAATTGGTAATAAAATTCATTTTAAATATTGAAATGCCTATATTTTGCTAAAATAAATAAACCAATAGTTTTTTTTTATTAATTTTAAGTTGTTCTGGATAGTTTTTTGGTATCTATGCTACTTAAAATATCAATTCCACTTAAGAAATTAAAAGTGATTTCATATCGATAACATTTGTCGGTTTACGTTTTCTGAAGAAGCCAAATACGGTTTCAATTCCACTTTCGATCGGAATTTGTTTCTGTGACATGCCTGAAAGTCGTGAGCATATGAGAGAGAGGGTTTTTCATAGGACAAATTTTATCAGACTCAGTGGGTTGTTCTGCATGAAAACTTACTGAGAATCTGAGGGTCTTTCTATAGCAGATTTTGTACAATATGAGGGATTTTCTTTAGGACAATTTTGATAGAATAAGCATTTTTCTGTAGGAAAAAGTGCTCAGAATTTGAGGAAATATCACATTATGGGTATTTTTCTAAAGGAACTAACACTTAGAAACCAAGGGATTTTTTAAAGGAAATATTTTGTAATTCTGAGAAGAAAAATTTGTTAGAATCTGAACGTTTTACGCGAGGAAAAGCTACTCTGAATCAAAGGATGCTCCAATTAAAAAAAATTTCGACTACTCATGGTTTTTTATGCAAAATTTGAAGTGTAAGTTAAAGAAAAATGTTCACCCAGAATTTAGGTGGTTTCTATACAAAGCGTCATAGAATCGAAATTTTTTTCGGAATCTGAGGATTTTTCTTAGAAAAAAAATTTATCAGAATATGAGCGGTGTTCTCAAGTAAAATTATATCAGAATATAAGCGTTTTTCTATAGAAAGAGTTTTGAGAATCTGTGAACTCAAATGTAAAAACTTTCATTGAAAAGATTTTTGGAAATCAGCGATTTTATCGAGTGCAAATATTAGGAAATTTTATTTTTTCATTTAATAAAGACCCTAAAGGTATGCTCCACAATTCAACTCATTTTAAATGAAAAAACAAACTCAATACATTAACACAAACACATTAACAAATTTAATAAACACACACATAGCATTGTGTAATTTTATGTATATGTTAGTAGCAACTTTAAACGATCATAACTCCAAAATAATATTCCAGACGATGAAAATCTGTAAATCTGGGTAACAGCTAAAAAGAAATACCTTTCAAAAGATAAATTTTTTGTCAAAATCGGGGTAAAACTGTGAAACTGACATCGGTCACAAGAAATCGCCTTGCCTATTAATATTATAGATAAGTCTTCACAATATAAGCGATATTCAACATGAAAAATTTTAGAATGCGTGATTTATTCTATAGTAAAAAGTCCTGCTAATCTAAGTATTAGTTTATAGAAAAATTGTCCGAATTTAAGGTTAATTCTATAGAAAAACGGCATTCCAATCTAATGTGCTAATCTTGTAAAACGAAACATTTTTTAATTTTTATATCATACAAATTTTAAACGTTTCGCTACATTTCGATTATCAAATGAGTACGTTTTTTTTTTTTTGCAGATCATTCAGAAACAGAAATATTTTCTACCAGAAGCTGTTATCGGAACAAACAAATTAATCTAAGGTTTTTGTTTTTCTATCACATAAACTCCTTACAGAATCTACCGTTTCAGATCCTCTGCCCATATTTATTAAATTTTCATTGTTGTAGCTTTTTTTTCTTTTTGGTTTGCTTAACAATTATAATTCGCCAAGCATAGTGAGTGAGTAAGTAGCCGTTTTAATAATCATGATGTATAGAAACTAATAGAAACAAGAGATGCCAGGGGCTAAACATAAATATATAAAAATAAATACGTGTGCTAAAGAGAGATATATGATATTACTAAAAGTGTGACAAGTAACGAATATTAAGAGTTAATCAAAAGTTACGGTTGCATTAAATATTTTTGCAATAAAAGAGAATTAATTAAAAGATTCTATTCAGATTAAGAGAAAAACTTGGTTGTTACGCTCTTAGCAACTGTAATAGGAATAATTCTAAAGTACTAACACAAATATTTTAAAAAATGGGAAAGTTTTTAATAAATTTTGCTTTGAAAAAATTAATTCGGAATTAGCATTTTTGATATGAAATCTCAGTCTTTAATTGTAAACGACATTTGATGAAACTAACATTTTATATGAACAAATTTGATAAATATTTTAGTATTGAATTTTTCATGCAAAGTTTAATCGTTTCGTTACACTCCGTTTTATAGTGTGAGCCTTGAATGAAATTTTCCAATTATATCGGCATAAACGAGTTAAACGTTCAGTACAAGTACTCAATTCTGGCACAGATTCCGTTCGGATTGGTTTTGATTCCATAATTACCATTCATTCCTCCGATCGATTTTGTTTCAGGTTCTTTAGATTCCGATCATTTTTGTTGATTCCTCAAATTCTACTTCTTCAATTTAATATGGCAACTATGTATATAAAAATCAAAACAAAAACCATGTTTTTTTCGTAAACAATGTTAACAAAAAAAATATTTTTAAAAAACAAAATTCTTTATAATTTAAAAAAATATGCCTGGAACAACAATAGGGGCTGTAATGGAGACAGAGAGAGCTCAACACTCTACTGAAAAAGTACGTCGACGAACTATGAGAGATGCCTCGGATCCTTTGTCGTACCCAAGTGCAGTGTAGGTATATAAACACAATAACTTTTTTTCATGAAGTTAATTTTTATTTTAGTTTTATTAGAACAATCGTCTCAATAAGGAAGCATTCATTATGGTATTGGAAAAACTAAGGCCGCATCTTTAAAGTTCAACAGTATCCACATAATACAATTATTTCAAGGCGTTAAAGGATTTGTAATTGGCTATATTTAATATATTTCAATGTTGATATAAGTCTCGGACGGAGTGCTGTTTCAACACTGATGTAGAAGATAATAAATGTATTAGAAAGACACAATTTGTCTACAATGGATAAAGCGGCAAATGACACAAGAGGAGCAATGGAATTCAAAACATGTTTTTTTTTTAAAGCCAAATTTTAGGTAAAGGGTGGGCCAAAAGTCACCATGAGATTTAAAAATTTAATAACTTTTTCGTATATACATACATATATTGTTTTATTTTACTTTTTTGATGTGTAAACATCTATAACCCAGGTGGGTAAAAATCTATTTCACAATACAATCACAAAAACAGAGTAAGAAAATAACGGTGTGTGTTATGATTGTATTGGCGAAATAAAACGCAGGCACGATTTCATTTGGAAGTATTTGGAAATAACATGAGGGAGCGAATAGCGTTATAAAAACATTTTGAAAAATTAAAAATAAAAAATTAAAAATGAAAAATTAACAATTAAAAATTAAAAACTAAACACTAAAAATTAAAAACTAAAAATTTAAAATTAAAAATTAAAAATTAAATATTAAAAATTAAAAATTAATAATTAAAAATTTAAAATTTAAAATTAAAAATTAAAATTAAAAATTAATAATTAAAAATTAAAAATTAAAAATTAAAAATTAAAAATTAAAAATTAAAACTTAAAAATTAAAAATTAAAAATTAAAAATTAAAAATTAAAAATTAAAAATTAAAAATTAAAAATTAAAAATTAAAAATTAAAAATTAAAAATTAAAAATTAAAAATTAAAAATTAAAAATTAAAAATTAAAAATTAAAAATTAAAAATTAAAAATTAAAAATTAAAAATTAAAAATTAAAAATTAAAAATTAAAAATTAAAAATTAAAAATTAAAAATTAAAAATTAAAAATTAAAAATTAAAAATTAAAAATTAAAAATTAAAAATTTAAAATTAAAATTAAAAATTAAAAATTAAAAATTAAAAATTAAAAATTAAAAATTAAAAATTAAAAATTAAAAATTAAAGATTAAAAATTAAAAATTAAAAATTAAAAATAAAAATTAAAAATTAAAAATTAAAAATTAAAAATTAAAAATTAAAAATTAAAAATTAAAAATTAAAAATTAAAAATTAAAAATTAAAAATTAAAAATTAAAAATTAAAAATTAAAATTAAAAATTAAAAATAAAAATTAAAAATTAAAAATTAGAAATTAAAAACTAAAAATTAAAAACTAAAAATTAAAAATTAAAAATTAAAAACTAAAAATTAAAAACTAAAAATTAAAAATTAAAAATTAAAACTTAAAAATTAAAAATTAAAAATTAAAAATTTAAAATTAAAAATTAAAAATTAAAAATTAAAAATTAAAAATTAAAAATTAAATATTAAAAATTAAAAATTAAAA